>OZ025885.1:6536443-6696443 GCA_964019415.1 Ianthella basta | reverse complement strand
AGGCCGCTTCCATGCACAGGCTCCAGATTGGCACCCTCCTGCGAGTTGTCAAGCACTTTGTATGCGATTCCTCCACTGGAACGCTTGGCAAGGTGTTTAACATCTTGATCACTTTCATCTTCAGGCAGCAATAGACACATGAATGGGGTGAAAGGAGAGTGGCAAGAGAATGAAGCTCTGTATATCAATTTCAGCACCTTTTGGCAATGACCCACAATTAGACAAGTCTAAAGGTCAGTTCAATATTAATAAAGGGTGATGGAAATAGCAGCTTAGCACTTGATACAAGCCAATCCCCCTAATGGGTTGCTGATCACCCTAAAGGACACGCCTCCCATGGCAGGTGGGCGTGCTGATCGCTACTGTAAGGGAAAAGTTGAGTTAGTACATTGTGACATTATAACCATGAAAATGGGTTGGTTCTCCAATACCAGCTTCACATTGGAGAATCAACCCTTTCTGATGCCTGAGCCAGCTGAGAAGCCCTCACTTCATTTATAACCATGAAGAAATGATCAACATTAGAAACTAGCAATGTACATTCACGCCCCTCATCTCCCCCATCCTCTTTCCATCCTCTCCATCTCCCTCCTCCTTACTCTCCCCTTCCCAGTCCTTTCCTCTCCCCCCTCCTCTCCATCCTCTTTGCCTCACTCCCTCCCATCCACCTCCTCCACCCTCCTGCCCACCATCTTTCACTCTCACAATTACCCCTACATACACACACACAATCCAAACAAGTGCCTAATGTAAACAATATTGTACATGGGACAGCTCATGACCATAAATGGGCATGAAGCCAGACATGCACACAGGGGGTCAGCTGCAGCCTGTATAAATATAACACCCCTCAGAGTGTGGGAGGGGGAGGGGGAGTGGGAGGGTCCATTAATTATGCATGTAGGTAGCAATGCACTCACCTGATCGTACTGCCACACACTTCAACTGGTTGTCATGGTGACAGGACAGCCAGACTTCTAGCTCTGTGTACTGCATGCTAAAACACAGAAGCTGAAAGGGAGGGGAAAGAGGGGGAGGGGAGGGGAGGGGAGGGAATGAGACGGAGTAGTAACTTCCCCACTTGCTGTACTTGGTGTGTGCACTGACCAGATACGTAAATCCAACAGTCTCCACTTACCTAACTAATACCAAAGAACCCATACGGCATATGACATGTCTTTGTCAAATACGCCACCAGCTACATTGGAATCCACACCTCTTAAATTACATTTCCAATGACTGCACAACAGTCACACACAACCACACACTATATCCTTTTAGCACACAAGCAGCCAACACACGCCAACACACGCCTACACACACACACACACACAGTCCGACCATACACTCCACAAATCCAGACACCAAATAAAGATTGAACACTGCATTGTGCGGTGAAGCGTTGGTCACATGAGCATGCGCGAACAAGACATCTCCCCAAATGAACACGACACCCCCCTTGTATGCCAATACCCCCACCACATTCATTAACTACAAGGGGGGATTCCCAATACCAATGACATCACAGCTGACCTAGAAACCCTTCCCCCCAGCCCATCACACAGGCATGGTGTGCTCCTGAGTGGCATGTGGGGAATGGCAGCTATGACAAGCATCATTTGTACACATGCACACACACAGAGAGGTGGAAGCTAATCGTAATGGTATGGTCCGATACCGGTATCCATGTCAAAGGAAATGGGTTAAAAGAATGTAAATATTACGTACAAATCTCCTTCCCAATACTAAGGCTGTCCTCTCTCCTCCTCCCCCCCTGCCTCCCTGTCCCTCCCTCTCTCTTTTGTCCATCTTCCTCTCTCTCTCCTTCCTTCCTCAGGCCTACACATCCACACCCTTGCCACCCTTATGTGCTTATACCAAAGAATTGTGACCGAGGCAGAGAGGTATATTCCTAAGCTCCAATCCCCTCCCCTCCTCTTCCCTTCCACCTTCACCAACACACCATACGCGGTAATAGGTATATGAAATGGGTAGGAAAGGAGAGAACAACACGCACACAATGGACCAAGAATTGTACTCATATGATGATGTAATGAGCTATGAACGCACCACGCACACACCACACACACACACACACACACACACACACCACACACACACACACACACACACACACACACACACACACACACACACACACACAACCTTACCCCTTTTACTCCATCCAAAACAACTTCTTCCCTAGACAGGAGCTCGCCTCTTCCATCAAACGCCTTCTGCACCCCACACTGACTAAACGACTTCTCTCCAGCGGATCCGTTCACAAGCTTCTCTACGCTACAACAACGCAACAAAACCTTGTCTCCGAGGACGGAGCACTGGCCCTTGCTACCGCCGTCATTGGTGGTTGTGGTGTCCACAAGGACACAGGAGGGATGGTAGCCGCACGCAAGAGTACAGAGGGCCGCCAAGAGCAGGACGGCGTACATAGCCGCAGGGGGGGTCGGACCAATTCGAGCTGCTTTCTTCATGATCGCGGGTACGATGGCGATACACGGAGTCACTGCGCCCTCTTCTGTGACGTAGACGCTTTGTAGGCTGCCAGCTACCGTCCTGCACCAGGTAACGGTTTACTCCTCCAGGGAGTCGGCTCTCAACGCTGCCCGTCTGCAGCAAAGCGGCCAACAGCAGAGAAGGCGCACCACCAGTTACACCGTTGGTCGTATAGGCTCGCACACAAATACACGCAGTCCAGTCTACAGTGCGCTCCCCCTTTCAATTTCAAGGCGAAGCACACTCACACTTTGATGGCATTCACGCCAAAGCAACTGGTAAAGAGACGATTAACGCCTTCTGGAGGATGGAGCGATGCCTGATATTATATGGATTCCCGCGCCATACCTACATGCACCTGTGCACACGTCGGTAGATATTATAACTGATACATTGATATATGTAGTAATATAAATTAAGTGCGGTACAAGATAGTTACATGCGAAATGGAAGTGCAAATGGGGATTGTCCCAGTACCACGTGGCCTCCTCATATCGCGTGTGCTGTGTGCTAGAATCTTCCACAGCGCAACTAGCGAGACATGTCGACAGCAGGGACGCTCCAAGTGAGCGGGGAGAGGACCAGTGGCGACAGCATCCGGTCACAAAATGGTGAGCCTTCACGGTTGACCCTGCGCGCCAAAAGGCATTGCTCCGCAGGATGTGCTGTAGAGAAACCATAGCAAGTTGTGACCATCTGTGACAGGAGTAAAGGCACATCTTGCTCCCCATGACTTGACATGTGTTACTGTTGTGGGCCTCTCCAGGAACCTGTACCCTGACTCACCTCCTTCCTCCACCCCCCTCATCTCTAATCTCTTTCCCCCTTCCCCACCTCTTCCTTATACTCCCATCTCCCCCCTCCCTTCGTCCTCCCCAAGTGTTGGCTGCCCAGTCGCTGGCAAACATTGTGAAGACGTCCCTTGGTCCGGTTGGGCTGGACAAGATGCTCGTGGATGATGTTGGGGTGAGAAAGACCAACCACCTCCACTGGTCATTGCACCCTCTGTAAATACACTGACTAGAACTGTAGAAATGAATGGAGAGGGGACATATTTTTATTACACTAGGGATATGTACAAAATGCTTCTAGAAGTTGTGAGTCATTTAATATAGTTTTGGCCCTAGCTTTAACTCTAACATTAATATAGAATTGTGTACATTTGTATTGAAGTGTTGAGTTAACCATTGAAGAGGTTAAGGGTGTTTGATCTTGGGTGGGTACATGACAGAATTGACTGATTGTGGAACGAGTTAACTTCGCAGGCCTTCAACAGCGGTGTACATGATGTATAGGACTGAGGCTTTGGGGGGTAAAGTGTCTTGCAATCAGCTGATTGGTTGATTCTGCTACAGCTCTCATCACATTCAATTCACTGTTATTAAACAACATAGCAGTGACACTGTGTGACAGAACAAAAGTGGTTCTCCACTACCTCCACAAAATTGGCTTATGAGTCATTTCACCATAATTGTACAATCACTAAACTGCTCCTGTCCTCTACTCCATACGCTGTGTGGTGAGGTGACTGGTTTGGTGTCTTCTGCAGGATGTGACCATCACCAATGATGGTGCCACCATCTTGAAGCTCCTGGAGGTGGAGCACCCCGCGGCAAAGGTGTTGGTGGAGCTGGCCGAACTGCAGGACCAGGAAGTGGGGGACGGGACCACCTCAGTGGTGAGGGGTGGGGGGACGGGACCACCTCAGTGGTGAGGGGTGGGGGACGGGACCACTTCAGTAGTGAGGGGTGGGGGGACAGGACCACCTCAGTGGTGAGGGGTGGGGGACGGGACCACCTCAGTGGTGAGGGGTGTTGGGGGACGGGACCACCTCAGTGGTGAGGGGTGGGGGACGGGACCACTTCAGTAGTGAGGGGTGGGGGGACAGGACCACCTCAGTGGTGAGGGGTGGGGGACGGGACCACCTCAGTGGTGAGGGGTGTGGGGGGACGGGACCACCTCAGTGGTGAGGGGTGTGGGGGGACGGGACCACCTCAGTGGTGAGGGGTGGGGGGGACAGGACCACCTCAGTGGTGAGGGGTGGGGGGACGGGACCACCTCAGTGGTGAGGGGTGGGGGGACGGGACCACCTCAGTGGTGAGGGGTGGGGGACGGGACCACCTCAGTGGTGAGGGGTGGGGGGGCGGGACTGCCTCAGTGGTGAGGGGTGGGGGGGACGGGACCACCTCAGTGGTGAGGGGTGGGGGACGGGACCACCTCAGTGGTGAGGGGTGGGGGGACGGGACCACCTCAGTGGTGAGGGGTGGGGGACGGGACCACCTCAGTGGTGAGGGGTGGGGGACGGGACCACCTCAGTGGTGAGGGGTGGGGAACGGGACCACCTCAGTGGGGAGGGGTGGGGGGGATGGGACCACCTCAGTGGTGAGGGGTGGGGGACGGGACCACCTCAGTGGGGAGGGGTGGGGGGGACAGGACCACCTCAGTGGTGAGGGGTGGGGGACGGGACCACCTCAGTGGTGAGGGGTGGGGGACGGGACCACCTCCCTCAGTAGTGAGGGGTGGGGGGATGGGACCACCTCAGTGGTGAGGGGTGGGGGACGGGACCACCTCCCTCAGTAGTGAGGGGTGGGGGGATGGGACCACCTCAGTGGTGAGGGGTGGGGGGACGGGACCACCTCAGTGGTGAGGGGTGGGGGGGGGACAGGACCACCTCAGTGGTGAGGGGTGGGGGATGTCAAAGTGTTGTGTGACTGCAGTGTGGGGTTGTGTGTGTGTTTGATTCTCTCTCTGTCTTCCCTGCTGTCCAAGGTGATTGTTGCTGCCGAGCTGTTGAAGAATGCAGAGGACCTGGTCAAGTTCCAGATCCACCCCACTACCATCATCAGTGGCTACCGGCTGGCGTGCAAGTGAGTCACACCTCACCGCAGGAGAGTAGCCTAGTTGAGCCATAGCCAGTGTGACCATACCCCATCCTCCACCCTGTGGAGGGAGGGGCTGGTAACAAGACCAGCAGCCATCCATTGGCCTCAGAAGTGACTGTATTCAGAAATGTTATAGGAGATGGATCATACATGTAGATAATCGACTCCTCGTTGCCTACCCTCCCCCCCACCTTCCACCCCCTCCCTCTCCTCTCATTCCCCTCTCCTCCCACCCCCTCCCCTCTCCCCTCCCCTCCCCTCCCCTCCCCTCCCCTCCCCCTCCCCCCTCCCCTCCCCCCACTCACAGGGAGGCAGTCAGGTACATTCAGGATAACCTCACTTTGAAGGTAGACCAACTTGGCAAGGACTGTTTAGTGAACGCAGCCAAAACTTCCATGTCATCAAAGATGATTGGAGTGTGAGTGTCCATGTGACAGTCATGTGATGGTCATGTGACAGACAGTGACAGTACTTAAGGGTCATGTAACCTAAACTGTCCTGATTTCTGTTTTGCAATTCTTGACTCTGATTGCATAATTTTTATCCTACATTGCACAATCCCTGCAGTGATTCCGACTTCTTCTCTGCCATGGTGGTTGATGCAGCGATGGCCGTGAAGCGGACCAATCAGAAGGGCGAGGTGAAGTGTCCAATTCGCTCAGTCAACATCCTGAAGGCTCACGGGCGGAGTGCTCTGGAGAGTGTGTTGGTGCACGGGTATGCACTCAACTGTACTGTAGCGTCACAAGGTGGGCGGGGTAGGGGGCGGGGTGGGGGAGGGGCAGATGATGGAGTGTGGTGTAAAGTGTTGCACTGCCTGCTGCAATGTGCTGACTAGCTGTGTTGACTCCACACTCCAGTGATGTAGCAAGTGGAGTGGGTCGAGTGTGTGCTGTGGGCTGGGACTACATCACACATCTACATCATTAGTGGACTGTAGGAACTGTGTTGTGTGAGGTGGTGTACATGATTGACATGCTTTGACACTCTCCTCCCCCTTCCCCCTCCCTCCCCCTCCCCCTCCCCCCTCCCCTCCCCTTCCCCTCCCCCTCCCCCTCCTCCCTCCCCCTCCCCTCCCCTGCTTCCCTCCCCCTCTCCCTCCCCCTCCTCCCCCTTCCCTCCTCCCCTTCCCCCTCCTCCCTCCCCCTCCCCCTCCCCCTCCCCCTCCCCCTCCCCCTCCCCCTCCCCCCTCCCCCTCCCCCTCTCCCTCCCCCTCCCCCTCTCCCTCTCCCTCTCCCTCCCTTCCCCTCTCCCCCTCTCCCTCTCCCTCTCCCTCCCTCCCCCTCCCCCTCCCCCTCCCCCTCCCCCTCCCCCTCCCCCTCCAGCCATGCCCAAACGGATCCCAAAGGCCAAGATTGCTTGCCTTGACTTCAGCTTGCAGAAGGCCAAGATGCACCTGGGAGTGCAGGTCTTGATAGAGGACCCTGACAAACTGGACGCCATTAGGCAGCGGTGAGTGGTTGGGGAGTGGTGGGTGGGGTGGGGGATGAGTGGTTGGGGAGAGGGGGATCTACTGCCTTCAAATGGCAATCCAGCTAACTGTTTTCATTCTTCACCATCCCCTCCCCTCCCCTCCCCTCCCCTCCCCTCCCCTCTCCTCCCCCCCTCAGTGAGGCAGACATCACCAAGGAGAGGGTGCAGAAGATCCTTGGTGCCGGTGCCAATGTGGTGCTCACCACTGGAGGTATCGACGACCTCTGTCTCAAGTACTTTGTGGAGGCGGGAGCCATGGCAGCGAGGAGGTGTAAGAAGGAGGACCTCAAGAGGATTGCCAAGGCAACAGGAGGTGAGGGGTCATGTGACTGGCATGTGACAGTCTAAGAGTTATGTGGTGCCTGGAAGTGTAAACATCAATGTGATGCTGGCTTGATTGTCATGTGACATGATGGAATGACCATGTGACTGTCATGTGACTTGATGGAATGACCATGTGACTGTCATGTGACTAATGTGTACCGCCTCCCTGCAGCGAGTGTGGTGTTGACACTAGCCAATCTGGAGGGGGAGGAGACATTTGACTCCTCCCTCCTGGGACAGGCCGATGAGGTAGTTCAGGAGAGGGTGTGTGACGATGAGCTACTGCTAATCAAAGGGTAAGGCAACAACTGGATAGGCTAAGACTCTACTTAGGGGGCGGGGCTTCCTCCTGTGGTATGAAAGGATACTGGTAAATGTATGCCAATTGTCCTTTTCCAGTGAATGCAGTCATTGACAGTATTCAGTACTGACTTTCAAGTGGTAACGTAACAGGAAACAATCAATGGCCCATGTTGTTTCATTGGTAAGGGTCTTTGTCCACTTGTGTACAATGCTATGTACAAAGTTGACAAAGGCCCTTGTGTGCTGAAGTGTCCTGTGCTATTGATTGTTTCCTGTTACGTTTCTGCTTGAAAGTTAGTACCAAGTCTCATTGTATGTGGCAGCAAGCCTCTCGACATCAAGTGCAGTGTTGTTTGATCCCTCCCTCCTTCTCCCCTTCCTTTTCCTCCCTCTCCCCTTCCCTTCTCTCCCTCTCCCTTTCCCTTCACTCCCTCTCCCCTTCCCTTCCCTCCCTCTCTCCTCAGTCCAAAGTCCCGTTCAGCAGCCTCGCTCATCCTGAGGGGAGCCAATGACTTCATGGTGGATGAGATGGAGCGCTCAGTACACGATGCACTTTGTGTGGTGAAGAGAGTGCTGGAGTCCCACTTGGTGGTGCCAGGGGGAGGGGCAGTGGAGACGGCATTGTCCGTGTATCTAGAGAACTTTGCAAGGACACTGGTGGGTGGGGCATGAGGGTGGGGCTGGTGGGTGGGGCTAGTTGGTGGGGCAGGAGGGTGGGGCTGGTGGGTGGGGCTAGTTGGTAGTGCATATGTATTAAGTGGGTGAAGCCTTAGGATGGTGTTTCCCAGAATCTCACATGAAGCTCATCTGTAGCCACACCACTGTCACATGATGATCATGTGATGGTCACATGACCCTCCTCTGCAGAAAACCCGTGAGCAGACTGCAGTAGGTGAGTTCTCCCAAGCCCTCCTGGTGATCCCCAAGACACTGGCAGTGAATGCTGCCCAGGACTCCACTGACCTGGTAGCTCAACTGAGGGCCTTTCACAATGCATCACAGACTGACCCAAGCAAGGCTGACCTCAAGTGGTGAGTGGTTGGGTCACATGACTATCACATGACTATCACATGACTGGACAATGTAGTCTGTGTTGAATTGTGGTGCATGGATAGAGTAAAATTAACCACCAGTCTACGTCTACCCCAGCAATGCTCAACTGTTCATGTTGTGGATAGTCTTGGTGCGTGCTTGAGTGTCACATGACAGTCACATGACTCTCCCTCCCCTGTAGGGTGGGTCTGGATCTGGTCAATGGTGCTGTCCGTGACAACAAGAAGGCTGGAGTGTTGGAGCCTGCCATGAGCAAGATTAAAAGCCTCAAGTTTGCCACTGAAGCAGCCATCACCATCCTGCGCATTGATGACATGATCAAACTGGCACCAGAGAAGAAAGAAGAAGGTTCCTATGGAGACGCTGTTGCTAGGGGAGAGTTGTAATGTGACATGTTTTATCGATTATTGTAGGGTGTTATTGCAGCTAGCCCTGTTGCACTGCCATGCAGAGGTTTGCGTATACCAGCCTGGGATATACGGAAAATGCTAAGGGATTTCCCTGGAGATTCAAGATGGCGGCGAAAATGGTTAGCCCATGGAGTTACGATCACACAATAGCTGCGCTTGTAGTGGACACCAACTGCAACAAACTGGTGACTTCGCTGGACCCAGTGTCCATTGCGCCAAAGCTGGTCTCCCGTGGTCTGATATCCTCGCAACAAGCGCAGGACGTCCTTGACGATCGCGTCAAGACGAGATCGGAGAAGAACTTGGCCTTCCTTAAGCTGATCAAGTCCAGCCCTAGTCAGACGTGGTTCTCCTCGCTATTGGAGGTGATCGGGGAAGAGGGGACCAAGGAACAGCTGAAGAAAGTCCTGGAGGAGAGTGAGTTGCTATAGCTTAGCTAGTGGGCCGGCGGTGTAGGCAAGAACATAGCTAACTAACTAGCTAGCTACAGTCTGTCACTCATTGTAAGTGAACGGTGAAAACGTTTTTCACAGGTTACAGGACCATAGCGTCAGAAAGACAGCTTGAATCATCTCATGGGTCACAGATCGCCGCAATACCAAGTGGGCATCAATTTGCAGCTGAAAGTAGTTTATGTGTTTATGTTATACTGATACTGTAAACTGTATTTTATATTGTATTTATTGCACATGTAGAGCAAGATATCATCTCAGCAGCCACAAAACCACTACAGCAGCCCCAAAAGCGAGCGTCCTCTCAACCACCAGCTGAGCCCCCTGATAAGATGGAGGTGTGGAAAGCTGCAATAAGAAAACATCACAACGCACTACGAACTGGCATCCTTGTCTCTAACGTCTTGCCAGCTCTCCATACACTACTAACACCCGTGGAATATTCGCGCGTTGAGGCCAAAGAAGGTGATGTCGATAGGGTTGATGAGTTGGTGAAGATACTGCTCACCAAAGACGAGTCTACTTTTGATGGCTTTTGCTCTGCTCTGGAGGAGAATGGGTACCCTCACTGGGCAAGCAAACTGAAAGGAGAAGGTGTGTTTGGAGTGCTAATTGACGGTGTAGCTAGGCTAATTGTTACCTTGAGCTAGCTATATTTGATTGTGTGATTGATCTTACCTGTGATGATGAGTGCCTGTCATGAGCATGTCTGATTAACTGGTAATGAATCGATCACTGCACATTATGCAGTCTCCAGTTCACCACAGCCACAAGCAAAACGCTCACGACCCTGCCATGTCTGGCATCCACTGGAGAATGAGTTTGAGCGAGTCAAGAACACCTTCCTGAAGGTTCTTGAGAAGCAGCAGCTGCCCAGCCTAAGTGACCTGAAAGTGTACTGCAGTGACCGGGCAGCAAGTGTTGAGTGCATGCAGCCGTGTATCATGAGGGAGTTGGAGGCTGCACAGAGCTATGAGGCAGTTGTGAAGATCCTCTTTCACAAGCTGTGTAAGTGGTTGAATTTCTCCCTGCTGGAGATGATTCTGGATTACTTCCCAGACCCACTTTCTGAGGTGAGACAACAGCTGGAGATGTACAAGAAGCGATTGAAGGAGCCTCTGCAAGAAGCACTCGAAAGGTGTGAAGAGGTTTACACGAAGCAGGCTGAGTCTCCTCCAACAGCAATGCAGAAGCTTCTTGTGCGCTGCGATTTGGAGGCTGAAGGGATCACACCAGAAGATATCATAGCATACAGAAAATTCCTAAGCATATACCTGAAGATCCCTTCACACCTACTGGCACTGGTCGCTTTGTGGTTTGGCTCTCTCCTCCTGGTGTTGTGGATCCCAGAAGAGCTCACTGCCCAGGTGGTGCAGAGAGTGGAGGAAGTTTGGAGGGAGCTGTGGAGGAGGAAGGTGGAGTGCATCGAGGTGGGAGACAAGAGCTTTGATCTGCTGCAGGTACTACTTTCACAGTTGTTCACAGTTGAAGTTCCCTTACCACTGTGTGTACATGTGTACTCGTTGTGTTATTGTGAATTTGTACAAGTTCTGACTTGAGAGAATTTCCCTGTCCTGTGTTTCTGTTGTGTATAGCGAAGCAATGAGGAGAAGGCTACCATCATCAAAGTATTTAAAGTGGCAGCTGGCCCATGGCGGGATGTTCTATCTCCCTATGGTACAAGGCTGTATGAGGAATATGGCCGCCATGAGTCCCTCCAGTTGTGTGTGAGGAAGCACAAAGAAGCTGGCCATCCATCCCCAGAAGCACTTGGTGCCTTGGAGTGGCTTCTCCTCCACCACACCCCTGAGGTGGCTGAGAGGGAGGGCAAGGATCCACTGAATGTGCTCCTCACCGCTGTGTTCATGGGCTGCTGTGATGTGGAGGAGTTTGTGGGGGCAGTTGTGAAGTGCCTGAAGGATGACCCATCTGTGCAAAGCAGACTCAACCAGGCATCCATGGAAGTCATGCATGATATGCGTATGATGTCTGATATGTCTCGTATGGGACCAGTGAGTTGTACATGTGTTATGTCAGTTATGTGTGTAATACCACAGTCCATGATATTTGTGTTTAGACTATGATGCAACAGTATAGGTCAAATGGAGGTGTTCTAAACTCCTAGCATGTTAAGGCTAACCTTTGGTGCTGTAGGTGCATGTGGCAAGTTTGGAGCGAGCTACCTTGTGCACCATTCAGAGGTACTTCTCGGCAGTTGGTCGTTGCCACACAGCTTATGCTGCTGTTTACTACTCGGTGGCTATCTTAATTTCTGTCATCATTTCTAAGTGTAACTCACCAGTGCACCTCCTTTCCCGTATTGGCACTGGTTGCTATCATAGTCTAAACACTGTAGACCAAGAACTGTGTCTACATGATTTACGTAGATCACCTTGGAAACCAATATAGATAGCGCTTTCGTGCACAGGCCTCTATAGTAATTGGTTCCTCATGGTGTTCTAAATCCCATAGACACTGCGGATCTCAGCCTAGCCTATATATATACTATGTGCATGCATGGGATGTACGTGGTGTTAGTGTTAGCAGTTATTGCCTCTGCATTAATTTGAATGTAGTATATATGAAATTTCTCAATGCAATTTGTGGTACATGTGTACATCTTTACCAGCACACACGTATCCCACTACTGTGTATGACTTCTCCATCTGATGCCCTCTAGCAGAGTTCTAGTGCCCCCCTCTCTGAAGAGTTATCTGGCTACCTCCCTGATGATGCAGTGACCAAGCTCTACCTCAAGTACCGTCACTTGCCTTCCCTTCAAGACCACATCGCCCCTGGAGTGAAGGACCCCCAGCACCTCGGTCATGAGGAGGTGGCGAGAGTGAAGTCTTGGTTCAAAGATCACTTGAGGGAGTTGGAGGAGAGGGAAAAGGGATCTGGACTGTGGCTACTCTCGATTCTTGTGGAAGCTGGAGTGACAGATGAAGAGGTACATTCCCTGTGATGCATAATGCATGTGTTCACACATGGACAAGGTATAGTTGTTTGTTGGTTTATAGTTATCACTTGTTGTGTTTATTTATTTCCTTCCCTACTGATTTGTACATGCACAGCTCCAGCGTTTACATGGCATATATGGGATTGATCCATACGTGATACGTAAAATCCGTGAACTGTCAAAGGTGTGAGTACGCACTACACATACCACATGTGTACTAACATGTGTTTAATGTACGTATTGCTGTGAATGTGTTTTTACTGTATAGTATGGTCAATAACAGCATGCTGTTAAGCAATTAGATTGAGTTGCTTGTTTGTGTTACTACATGCGTCTTCCACTTTAGATGAAAATGAGATTCCCACACTCTCAAGGAGATGTCAGAGTCCTTCAGTCTTCTTTCCGAAAGTACTTGGCTATCGAACCAACCATCTCCCCTGATGCTCTCCTCCAATCAGCCAACTCCCAGAGGAGAGACATCTTCAGGCTCTTCTTTGAAACACTGACAGAGCGGAAAGTTGACTTGGAAGAATGCAAGTCCTACTTCACGGGGGAAGTCCCTCCTCCCTACCAGTTGGACCTTGAACAGGCCTTTGCTCCTTTCATTTCTGCTGGTGCTGTTGCCATGGAGACATTGAGTACATCTAAAGAAGGGCCTGGCAAGAGTACACACACACACACCACACACACCACACACCACACACACCACACACACCACACACATATACACACCGCACACACACCACACACACACACCACACACATACATACACACCACACACACACACACACACACACACCACACACATCACACACACACACCACACACCACACACACACACACACAGTTTCACTGCATGTACCATTTAGTACAGAAGAAGAAATTTCTAATTCTGTTGGTACTCAGGTTAGGTCAATAGCCCCTTGAGCTCCCCTTTAATTCACTAGTGTGGGCTCCGTGGCTAGCGTTGATGGATCCGTGGGGTTGTGAAGATTGTCACAACTGACTGTGTATACAACAGTTGTGCACTATCATTTCTACATTCAATAACTTCTTCCTGTCTGTCCACAGGGCCCACTCCTGCCTCTCCTACCAGTTCCTCCTCTGGAGACTCCGCCCACTCCTCTCACCTATCAGAAGGTAACAATATTAAGACTATTATGGTCATGTTCCTTGCAACTAGGAAGGCCCTAAACGAGCAATGATGTAGATAGGCCTAGGAGACACTCCGGCTGGTCTGGCTTTGGCCAAACACCATTTTCCTTCATCAAAAGCTACACAATTTGCTCAATTATTTAGCTATCATTGATAGTATCCCTTTAGCCATGTATATACACTTCATCCTGCTCATATGAATGTCATCTGCCATTTTCTGAAGTCTGTCTTCTGTTACGTCTGAAGGTTCATGGTAATGTATACATGCACATCATCACAGCTCTCTCTCTATCTCCAATCTCCCTCCAAATCAGTGAAGAAACAGTTCTCTCTCCTAGTAGCGGACATGCTGCCCACTGTGACCAAACAGATTGCTTCTCTTGCCAACCACTTCGCCAGTCTGCCTGTTGGTTCTACTGGAGCGACAATCTTCTCAGCTGAGCAGGCAATGACTGCTGCTCGCAACCTGCCTCGGTACTGGAGCTGGTACGAGTGCGCTTTTCTGGAAGAGGTCACCAGCTACTTTCACTCAAAGGAGGCTGCAATGTCTACCTTGCTTGAGACGTATGATGCTGTGAAGTACATGTCCCTACCAGAGTGCTTCCCCCAGGGTCCTCTGACAGCCAACCAGTTAGCCCCTCCCCCTGGCTACACCCCCCTGCGGCTCACCCTCCCCAATCACCCAGAGGATGTCCCCATGGGCCGTCTGTGGTCCCTCAGGGACCAGCTCTGCTCCTCCCTCACCCTGCAGCCCTACGCCTTGCTGCTGAAGGGCTACATGGAGGGAAGCACTCACATCATCTTCCACATCTCGCAACATGTCACACTTGATGAGGACCAAGTGGCTGCCATGTTTGTGGTGGCAAAGCGAGCTGGACTGTACCCCCACAGCATCACTACAGGATTTAGTACAGCCCAGGAGGTGAGTCAGTGGTCATCTTCTGTAGCCGTCACTCTACCCACAGACCTATCAGAGGTGTCGCTGTGTCTGCTGGTCCTCACACCATCTCACCACATCTCCCACAGGTGGAGTACCACTTGATGGACATCCTCCCATTGGTCATGAGGAGAAAGGTCAAAGGTCAAATGGAAGGGCTCACAGTAGCTGAGACAAAAATGGAGGGGCTTTATTGAGTTGCTACATGTGTTTCATGTAGCTAGTCAGTTAGGGAGACCATTAAGTGGAATGGAGTATAGCTTAGTAACACTGAACCATCTGTGGTGGCCATTCGTATTCCTGCCCTTTGATTCATTCACAGGAGGCCATGCCTTCATCCTCTGAAGAGGACTAGTGAAGACTATGCACATCACTGAACACACTAAACTATAGCTTGAAAGTTGTGGAGTATCATAGTAGGTTATTTCTGATAAACAAAATGAAATATTATATAGTTGTACTATGTGTGTTTTAATTTCATCAAAGTAATATTGGAGTTTGCACTCTTCTATTTTTCATGTATAATTATTATACCAGGAGTGTATGAGAAAAACGTACAGAACCCCTCCATTTTTTCTCATCACGCACAATTAATTCACCTGATCGAGTGCTTTAATTTCGCAAATGACATTGTGTCCTGCATGTAAATACATGTGTGTATGTATATAGTTATAATATAATGTGTAGCTATATATGCAAACAACAAGCAAAAGTAGACCATTCCTAGTGTGACACTGTGTGGACCCTTGTGTTAACTGTGTGTGGATGATTGTGTTGTGTACATGTGTATCTGTAATTTAAAAAGTTATGTATCCACACCTGATTAGAACTCTGTGATCATCCGGTTGTTGTTGTACCTTAGTCAGTCACGATCAGAGACCCTGTAGTGCTCACAGGTTTGGTTCACCTTGTTGCTTCATTGATTGTTGACTTGTGCCCGCAAAGTGTTCGTTGCATGCCCGTCCGTTCTCCAGCCCCAACGAGTTGTACAGTGTTCTACACTAGGACTTTGAACATTAATTGATCCTGAGGTGATCATGCAAGAGGCCATTAAACAGGCCTGTCGACGTCGTGGGCTGGCTAAAGGAGAAGAAACAGGTGCAAGTTCCTCCTGATCACAACGGCATCCTCCCTCATGCACTCCCTGTACTCCTAGTTGCATGGGCTTTTGACTGCATTCCTGATGTACAGATCGGGCGTGCTTTCTCTTGGTACCAGCTGTAAAATTAAAAATTGAGCATTCTTTGATGCCCAATTTAGAAGAATTAAGGGAGCATCATACACACGTGAACAACTGTTTCTGCTAACCTGCATGCAGTTGTCTGGCTTTTGTGCTTCATTTAAACGGTTTAGACACTGCCCAGCACAGATCCTTTGTAGCTAGCTACTCAGTTAGGCAGCCAGTAGCTACCGAGCCGGCTGCAGTACGCGCCCTAGAGCCCCGATCACATAGCCACGGGAGTCAAATTTGCTCAGGGCCAGCCCGAATTCAGTCTGTAGGTAGCTAGTAACGTACGGTATTGTTGTTAACTTCGGTCTTCTAGCACATCCCGGATGTGCAGAGGGGCCCTCTTTGCCGTTCGATGGCAATGAAGGTACACGTCATGTGACATGTACGGAGACTCTCAGCTGCAGTATGCGAGAGTAAACGGCGGCTAACCTACTGTCGCTAATGGCTTGTTAGTCAGAGCATAGATCAGATCAATGGTCAGAGGTACGACTCCACAATACGCGCCAAGTGTGATTACAGACTGGCTATTTACTACTAGGCAGATGATAATCATCAGTGGGGCGGGCCTGAGCAAGGAATAAAGCAGTAACATCGCACACACGCAGCAGACTGCAGAGATTGTAGCTGCAGGCCAGGAAATGCCTCACAGCAAGTGATACATTGCGCCACCTCCAGTTTAGATAGGTGTCTATAGAAGGCACCCATTTTGTGACGAACCACAGGCTGTTCAAGCAGTGAAGGTTGCGGCTGCACGCGACGTTGTGCTCTATGCCTTTCTCTGTCACGGTCCAATCGCGCTTCTGTCTCTGCAACAGTTTCAGCAGCACGTCGTTCGGTCTGGGCAGCACTTATCTGCAGCAGTCGGGCCTGTCTCTGGTCTGCACTTTCTGCAGAGCGTCGTGCCCTCTGGGCAGCACTTAACTGCTGCAGGCGGGCCCTGTGTCGCATCAGCAGTTGCGTTGGCCACTCGGATAGCGCGCCTGGCCCTGTCCCGTTCTCTTCGCACTCTCAACCGTTCTTCTCTGCCTTCAAGTGTTTCGGAGGCACGTTTGTCTCTCTCCCGCTCTCGCCTCCGCCGAAGGCGCTCCGCGTGGGCCGGATCCATGTTGTAGTACACTGTGCAGTATTTAGGGTATGTACATGCACGATAGTGCAACCACAATGTGAAGCCAAAAACGGCTAGTACAAATGCGATGCGCAAATAGAAGTATACGGTAAGATGTACGAGGGACAAACAAAGTCGCCGTTGATCTCCTAACTGTGGGGCTCGCTCAGGCTCGCCCCAATAAGTGCCCCATCCAATATGGCTGAAAAGATAGAGGACACGACCTGGAAGGCTTCGGTCAGAAAACATCACAACGCACTGCGAACTAACATCTATGTCGCTAACGTCTTGCCAGCTCTCCGCACACTGCTAACAGACGTGGAGTATTTGTGTATTGAAGCTATAAAAGGTGATGTCGCTCGCGTCGATGAGTTGGTAAAGGTTCTGCTCACCAAAGACGAGTCCGCTTTTGATGGCTTTTGCTCTGTCCTGGAAGAAAATGGGTACCCTGACTGGGCAAGGAAGTTGAAAGGAGAAGGTGCGTCTTAACCTTCTGTGGGTATGGCTAACAAGCTAGCTGATTGAGTAATTAATTGCTATTGCTGCTGCTGACCTCAATACAAAGTGAGTATTGAAGTTGCTACTTTGCACGAATCATGCAGGCCAGTGTTCGACAACCTCTTCCAGTGTCAGCTCAGCAGCCAAAAAGCCGCTGTGGTGTGTCCGACATCCCCTGGAAGTTGAGTTTCTGCGTCTAAAGGACACCTTGGTGAAGCTCCTTGAGGAAACGCAGCAGCCTACCGTGAAGGAGTTAAGAGAGTTTTGCTCTTACCTGGTACAAACAGGCAAGGAACTACAACCCCAAATAGCACAGGAGCTAGAGCGGGCTGAGAGCTATGCAGAGTTGATGAAGATAGTGTTCTATAAGCTCTGCAGGTGGCTCCATTTCTCCTTCCTTGAGATGATAGCAGACTACGTCAGTTTGGAGGAAATTCACACTTCCCTGGAGCAGTACAGGAAGAAGCTTCTGGCAGTGCTACGGATGAAGTTTGATTGCATAGAGAAAGCCCTGAAGGAAGCAGGGGTCACAGAAGATACCCCTCCTGAAGGAATGAAGAGGATAGTCATGAGATGCAACCTTGATGCCGGAGGGATCACACTGGAAGATGTAGCTAACTACAGGTTGTTCCTCAGCTTCATCTTGGAGATCCCCCCTCACCTGTCGGTGTTGATTTCTGTCCTGTATGGCTCTCTCTTCCTGGTGTTGTGGATCCCAGAGGAGTTCGCTCCCCAGGTGGTGGGTAGAGTGGAGGAGGTTTGGAGGGAGCTGTGGAGGAGGAAGGTGGAGGGCATTGAGGTGGGAGACAAGAGCTTTGATCTGCTGCAGGTACAGCTCTCACGTTGCTCACAGTTGAAGCTCCCTTACCACTGTGTGTACATGTGTACTCGTTGTGTTATTGTGAATTTGTACAAGTTCTGCCTTGAGAGAATTTCCCTGTCCTGTGTTTCCATTGTGTATAGCGAAGCAATGAGGAGAAGGCTACCATCATCAAAGTATTTATCTCAGTGGTTGCTGAGGCATGGAAAGGTGTGCTATCTCCCTACGGTACGAGGCTGTATGAGGAATATGGCCGCCACGAGTCCCTCCAGTCGTGTGTGAGGAAGCACAAAGAAGCTGGCCATCCATCCCCAGAAGCACTTGGTGCCTTGGAGTGGCTTCTCCTCCACCACACCCCTGAGGTGGCTGAGAGAGAGGGCAAGGATCCACTGGATGTGCTCCTCACCACTGTGTTCATGGGCTGCTGTGAAGTGGAGGAGTTTGTGAGTGCAGTTGTGAAGTGCCTGAAGGATGACCCATCTGTGCAAACCAGACTCCACCAGGCATCCATGGGTTTCATACATGCTATGCGTGAGATGTCTATTATGGCACCAGTGAGTTGTATATGTGTTATGTCAGTTATGTGTGTAATGCCTCAGTCCATGATATTTGTGTTTAGACTATGATGCAACAGTGTTGGTCAAATGGAGGTGATCTAAATCGCTTATATCACATCTGGTTTCTCCTAGCATGCTAAGGCAAACCTTTGGTGCTGTATAAATGCACACAGCAAGTTTAGAACGAGGTTAACTTTTGCACCATTTCAAGGTACTTTTCGACAGTTGGTCTTTGCATGGTCGTTGCCACACTGACAGCTTATGCTGCTGTTCACTACTCGGCAGCTATCTTAATTTCTGGCATCATTTCTTGGCCAAACTCACCAGTGCACCTCCTTTCCCATAATGACACTGGTTGCTGTCATAGTCTAAACACCTTAGACCAAGAACCGTCGGTGCCTACGGGATTTAGATCACCTTGGAGACCAATATAGAGGCTCTTACGCTTTGTGCACAGGCCTCTATAATAATCAGTTTCCTGTGCACAGTGTTCTAAAGCCCAGGCCTCCATAGTAATTGGTTCCCCTTGGTGTTCTAAATCCCATAGACACTGCGGATCTCAGCCTAGCCTATATATATACTATGTGCATGCATGGGATGTACGTGGTGTTAGTGTTAGCAGCTGTTGCCTCTGCATTAATTTGAGAGTAGTATATATGAAATTTCTCAATGCAATTTGTGGTACATGTGTACATCTTTACCAGCACACACGTATCCCACTACTGTTTATGACCTCTCCATCTGATGCCCTCTAGCGGAGTTCTAGTACCCACCTCTCTGATGAAGAGTTACGTGCCCACCTCCCTGATGAGGCAGTGAGCAAGCTCTACCTCAAGTACCGTCACTTGCCTTCCCTTCAAGCCCACATCTCCCCTGGAGTGAAGGACCCCCAGCACCTCGGTCATGAGGAGGTGGCGAGAGTGAAGTCTTGGTTCAAAGATCACTTGAGGGAGTTGGAGGAGAGGGAAAAGGGATCTGGACTGTGGCTACTCTCGATCCTTGTGGAAGCTGGAGTGACAGATGAAGAGGTACATTCCCTGTGATGCATAATGCATGTGTTCACACATGGACAAGGTATAGTTGTTTGTTGGTTTATTGTTATCACTTGTTGTGTTTACTTTATTTCCTTCCCTACTGATTTGTACATACACAGCTCAGGCATTTACATGCCATATATAGGATTGATCCATACGTGATACATATAATTCGTCGACTGTCAAAGGTGTGAGTACGCACTATACATACCACACGTGTACTAACATGTGTTTAATGTAAGTATTGCTGTGAGTGTGTATTTACTGTATAGTATGGTTAATAACAGCATGAGAGTTGCTTGTTTGTGTTACTGTGTCCTCTGCTTAGATGGAGAAGAGCTTCTCACACTCTCGTGAAGATGTCAGAGCCATCCAGTCTGCATTTCAAGTGTACTCAGGTGATTTACAAACCATCTCTCCTGATGCTCTCCTCCAATCAGCCAACTCCCAGAGGAGAGACATCTTCAGGCTGTTCTTTGAAACACTGGAAGAACAGAAGGTTGACATGGAGCGGTACCTCAGAGGGGAAGTCCCTGTTTACTACCAACAGGACCTTGAGCAGGCTTTTGCTTCTCCTGCTGGCGCAGTTGCCATGGAGACATCAGCAACATCTAACATACAACAAGTGCCAGGTAAGTGACAGCTGCACACAGTGTCAGTGCATGCACTCTTTAGTACAGCAGCAGCAGCAGAAGTCCTGTTAGCGCTCAGGTTTAGGGCTGTATATAAAACACCTTCCACGTTCATTACTGTGGGCTGTGTATGGATCCAAGGCATGCTTGCATGTGTAGAATGGGTTGTATAGGAGTTGACTATTTACTCACCTGTTGTGAAAAGTGATAGTTTTACACCTTTGCACATGTCAACTTCTTCCTGTCTGTCCACAGGGCCCACTCCTGCCTCTCATACCAGTTCCTCTTCTGGAGACTCCACCCACTCCTCTCACCTACTAGAAGGTAAATATAGACTAAGATGGTAATGTCCCTCACAGCCAGGAGGGCCAAAACAATGACTTCTATGGGCCTGTTGCTGTCCTCTCTGTTCTGCAGTGAAGAGACAGTTTCAGCTGCAGGTTGCTGAGGTGTTCCCCATGTTCTCCAGTGCCTCCAAGATGAAGACACTCTCTGAAGAGCTAGCACGCACTCCCTTGTTTGTGGAGCAAGACAGTTCAGCCAGACTGATGTCAGCAGAGGATGGTGTTGCCATCACTCGTCGAGATCACCTCCTAAAATTGTGGTCATGGTATGAGGTCTCCTTCCTGAAGTTGGTTGCTGAAGCTCTGCTCGGATCCACAGCTGTGAAAGAACTCGAGATTGTCAAGAACATAGCTGACTCCTTCCAGCATGCATCTCTACCAGAGTGCTTCCCTCATGGCCCTCTGACAGCTGACCAGTTAGCCCCACCCCCTGGCTACACCCCCCTGCGGCTCACCCTCCCCAACCATCCAGAGGATGTCCCCATGGGCCGTCTGTGGTCCCTCAAGGAGCAGCTCTGCTCCTCCCTCGCCCTGCAGCCCTACGCCTTGCTGCTGAAGGGCTACGTGGAGGGAAGCACTCACATCATCTTCCACATCTCACGACATGTCACACTTGATGAGGACCAAGTGGCTGCCATGTTTGTGGTGGCAAAGCGAGCTGGACTGTACCCCCACAGCATCACTACAGGATTTAGTACAGCCCAGGAGGTGAGTCAGTGGTCATCTTCTGTAGCCGTCACTCCACCCACAGACCTATCAGAGGTGTCGCTGTGTCTGCTGGTCCTCACACCATCTCACCACATCTCCCTCAGGTGAAGTACCACTTGAGCGACATCCTCCCATTGGTCAAGATGAGAAAGATCAAAGGTCAAATGGAAGGGCTTACGGTAGCCGAGACAAAAGTGCAGGTGAGTTGCACAGTGTCCCCACTAGCTACACATGCAGAGTGTCTTGTACAGTACAGCGTTCATACTGAGTCGCTACTGGTTTTTCATGTAACTGTATGCGTATAGTGAGTTATATTTGTGAGACCATGTAATGGAATTGGCTAGCATGCTCCTACCCTTTAATCCATTCACAGGAGACCACACCTCCGTCCTCTCAAGAGGACCAGTGAAGACTACACACTACATGAACATACACTAAACTAGTTTGCAAGTTGTGGACGTGTAGGGTATCATTTTGTAGTTTATCTTTGACAGATAATAGAGTATTAGTAGTGCATACGGGCAGCTTAGCCTCGCTAAGCCAGGCCTATTTTATATGAGGCTAGTGGGCAGCTATGGTACACGCATCTTAGCGCTTGCGTGGCGGCGACTAGGGCGTTTACGTAGGTTCTAAATACCGCGGCGTGTTTCACGCACCGTCGTGTGTAGCTATGCAGAAAGCAAGCAGAACGAAGACCCTTTCCTTCATCATCAGGTGAGCGGTAGGACAGTTGGGGCGGGCGCGCTGAAGGGGTAGATGCAGATTGGACAGAAGGTGCTCCTCCCTCCCTCATTTAGCCCCCATACCGCTAACTGGCCTCTTAGACTGTATTTTCCTCAGTCGTTTAAGTACTTTACCCGTTGAACATCCCTCATATATTAACTACTAGTGTTATAATCCACAGGGCACTTCTCATGCGTTTATTAGTGTACAGTGTTACTGTGAAGTGTTACGTATACCACCACATGCACTCAGGGTGTATTGTGTGTTCCATCATCCTCTTGTGTAGTGTGTGGCTGTGTGCAGTAGTGTGTTGGGGTATCATTGAGGGGTGGGTTGTGTGTGTGTCATCGTGTTTGGACATGTCCCCATTCCCACTTGCAGGAACCCTGATGAGCCTTGGAACCGATCCGGAGTCAATGCACTCCAGATTGACCCACTGAGCAAACACTTGTACACAGCAGGACATGACTCGATAATTTGGACATGGGACATCAGCGACAACAAAGAGGTGTGTGGGGGGGACAAGACTAGCTCCATTGGCCTCAGAAAGTGATGGTCATGTGACAGTCATGTGATGTCCCTCTCCCTCCAGCCATGCCCAAATGGATCCCAAAGGCCAAGATTGCTTCGCTTGACTTCAGCTTGCAGAAGGCCAAGATGCACCTGGGAGTGCAGGTCTTGATAGAGGACCCTGACAAACTGGACGCCATTAGGCAGCGGTGAGTGGTGGGCAGTGGTGGGT
Organism: Ianthella basta; assembly: GCA_964019415.1. NCBI lineage: Eukaryota > Metazoa > Porifera > Demospongiae > Verongiida > Ianthellidae > Ianthella > Ianthella basta. The sequence goes on along the minus strand of OZ025885.1, from coordinate 6,673,586 downwards.
GGGGGATGAGTGGTTGGGGAGTGGTGGGTGGGTAGGGGTGGGGGATCTACTGCCTTCAAATGGCAATCCAGTCAACTGTTTTCATTCTTCACCACCCCCTCCCCTCCCCTCCCCCCCTCCCCCCTCAGTGAGGCAGACATCACCAAGGAGAGGGTGCAGAAGATCCTTGGTGCCGGTGCCAATGTGGTGCTCACCACTGGAGGTATCGACGACCTCTGTCTCAAGTACTTTGTGGAGGCGGGAGCCATGGCAGCAAGGAGGTGCAAGAAGGAGGACCTCAAGAGGATTGCCAAGGCAACAGGAGGTGAGGGGTCATGTGACTATCATGTGACAGTCTAGGAGTTATGTGGTGCATGGAAGTGTAAACATCAATGTGATGCTGTGCTTGATTGTCATGTGACAAGATGGAATGGCCATGTGACTGTCATGTGACTTGATGGAATGACCATGTGACTGTCATGTGACTAATGTGTACTGCTCTCCTGCAGTGAGTGTGGTGTTGACACTAGCCAATCTGGAGGGGGAGGAGACATTTGACTCCTCCCTCCTGGGACAGGCCGATGAGGTAGTCCAGGAGAGGGTGTGTGACGATGAGCTACTGCTAATCAAAGGGTAAGGCAACAACTGAATAGGCTAAGACTCTACTTAGGGGGCGGGGCCACCACCTGAGGGGCGGGGCCTATACCAGAGAGTGGGGCTTCCTCCTGAGGTATAAAGGATACTGGTAAATGTATGCCAATTGTCCTTTTCCAGTGAATGCAGTCATTGACAGTATTCAGTACTGACTTTCAAGTGGTAACGTAATAGGAAACAATCAATAGCCCATGTTGTTTCGTTGGTGAGGGTCTTTGTTCACTTGTGTACAATGCTATGTACAAAGTTGACAAAGGCCCATTTGTGCTGAAGTGTCCTGTGCTATTGATTGTTTCCTGTTCTGTTTCTGCTTGAAAGTTAGTACTAAGTCTCTTTGTATGTGGCAGTGAGCCTCTCGATGAAATGAGGGCTTCTCAGCTGGCTCAGGCATCAGAAAGGGTTGGTTCTCCAATACCAGCTTCACAACAGGGTTGAAAAACCTGCCTTCGCCCTGAAGAAGACCAGAGCATCTGGTCGAAATGTTGGCAAGGTTTTTCAACCCTATTGTGAAGCTGGTATTGGAGAACCAACCCTTTCTGGAGCCTCTCGATATCAAGTGCAGTGTTGTTTGATCCCTTTCCCTACCCTCCCTCTCCCCTTCCCTTCCCTCCCTCTCCCCTTCCCTTCCCTCCCTCTCCCCTTCTCTTCCCTCCCTCCCCCCTTCCCTTCCCTTCCTCTCCCCTTCCCTTCCCTCCCTTCCCTTCCCTCCCTCTCTCCTCAGTCCAAAGTCCCGTTCAGCAGCCTCGCTCATACTGAGGGGAGCCAATGACTTCATGGTGGATGAGATGGAGCGCTCAGTACACGATGCACTTTGTGTGGTGAAGAGAGTGCTGGAGTCCCACTTGGTGGTGCCGGGGGGAGGGGCAGTGGAGACGGCATTGTCCGTGTATCTAGAGAACTTTGCAAGGACACTGGTGGGTGGAGCAGGAGGGTGGGGCTGGTGGGTGGGGCAGGGTTGGTAGTGCATATGTGTTAAGTGGGTGAAGCCTTTGGAGGCTGTTTCCCAGAATCTCACATGAAGCTCATCTGTAGCCACACCACTGTCACATGATGATCATGTGATGGTCACATGACCCTCCTCTGCAGAAAACCCGTGAGCAGACTGCAGTAGGTGAGTTCTCCCAAGCCCTCCTGGTGATCCCAAAGACACTGGCAGTGAATGCTGCCCAGGACTCCACTGACCTGGTAGCTCAACTGAGGGCCTTCCACAATGCATCACAGACTGACCCAAGCAAGGCTGACCTCAAGTGGTGAGTGGGTGGATGGGTCACATGACTATCACATGACTATCACATGACTGGACAATGTAGTCGATGTGTTGGGTTTGTGGTGCAGAGACAGAATACAATTAATAACCACTGGCCAATTATTACCCCAGCAATGGCTGGGTGATTATGTTGTGGATAGTCTTGGTGTGTACTTGGTGTCACATGACAGTCACATGACCCTCCCTCCCCTGTAGGGTTGGTCTGGACCTGGTCAATGGTGCTGTCCGTGACAACAAGAAAGCTGGAGTGTTGGAGCCAGCCATGAGCAAGATTAAGAGCCTCAAGTTTGCCACTGAAGCAGCCATCACCATCCTGCGCATTGATGACATGATCAAACTGGCACCAGAGAAGAAAGAAGAAGGTTCCTATGGAGACGCTGTTGCTAGGGGAGAGTTGTAATGTGACATGTTTTATCGATTATTGTAGGGTGTTATTGCAGCTAGCCCTGTTGCACTGCCATGCAAAGTTTGCGTACCAGCCTCGGATATATGGGAAAGCGCTAAGGGATTTCCTTGGAGATTCAAGATGGCGGCGAAAATGGTTGGCCCATGAAGTTACGATCACACAATAGCTGCGCTTGTAGTGGACACGGATCAACTGACTTGAACGGACACGACTATATCATGGCATAATGACGCCACCGGAAGCATTCTGTGACAACCCCGGTACCCCGACATCTTTGGGCTAGCTTCGGTTGCCTCTTCAACAACTTAGCTTTGGGCACACTCTATAACAAACACAAAACATAACCCTAACCCTAACTTTACAGATGGCCCGAAGCTAAGTTGTTATAGCGTGCGCCCAAAGCTAAGTTGTTATAGCGTGCGCCCAAGGCTAAGTTGTTATAGCGTACGCCCAAGGCTAAGTTGTTATAGCGGGCGCCCAAAGCTAAGTTGTTATAGAGTGTGCCTAAAGCTAAGTTTTTGAAGAGGCAACCGAAGCTGGCCCAAAGATGTCGGGGTTGTCACAGAATGCTTCCGGTGACGTCATTATACCATAATATCGTCGTGTCCGTTAAAGTCAGTAGATCTAGCATCAGAAAGACAGCTTGAATCATCTCATGTGTCACAGATGACCTCAATACCAAGTGGGCATCAATTTGAAGCTGAAAGTAATTTATGTGTCTATGTTATACCAAGAATACAAGTATTTTATATTGTATTTATTGCACATGTAGAGCAAGATATCTCAGCAGCCACAAAACCACTACAGCAGCCTCAAAAGCAAGCGTCCTCCCAACCACCAGCTGAGCCCCCTGATAAGATGGAGGTGTGGAAAGCTGCAATAAAAAAACATCACAACGCACTGCGAACTAACATCTATGTCACTAACGTCTTGCCACCTCTCCGCACACTGCTAACAGACGTGGAGTACTTGTGTGTTTAGGCTAAAGAAGGAGATGTCGCTCGCGTTGATGAGTTGGTGAAGATTCTGCTCACCAAAGATGAGTCCACTTTTGATGGCTTTTGCTCTGCTCTGGAGGCGAATGGGTACCCTCACTGGGCAAGCAAGCTGAAAGGAGAAGGTGTGTTTGGAGTGCTAATTGACAGTGTAGCTAGGCTAATTGTTACCTTGAGCTAGCTATATTTGATTGTGTGATTGATCTTGCCTGTCATCATGAGCATGTCTAATTAACTGGTAGTGAATATATTTCTGTGCAGTCTCCAGTTCACCACAGCCACAGGCAAAGCGCTCACGACTCTGCCACATTTGGCATCCACTGGAGAATGAGTTTGAGCGAGTCAAGAACACCTTCCTGAAGGTTCTTGAGAAGAAGCAGCTGCCCAGCCTCAGTGACCTGAAGGTGTACTGCAGTGACAGAGTAGCAAGTGCTGAGTGCATGCAGCCGTGTGTTGCGAGGGAGTTGGAGGCTGCACAGAGCTATGAGGCAGTTGTGGGGATCCTCTTTCACAAGCTGTGTAAATGGTTGAGCTTCTCCCTGCTGGAGATGATTCTGGATTATTTCCGAGACCCACTTTCTGAGGTGAGACAACAGCTGGAGATGTACAAAAAGCGATTGAAAGAGCCTTTGCAAGAAGCACTCAAAAAGTGTGAAGAGATTTACACGAAGCAGGCGGAGTCTCCTCCAACAGCAATGCAAAAGCTTCTTGTGCGCTACCGTTTGGAGGCTGTAGGGATCACACCTCAAGATATCATTGATTACAGCAAATTCCTAAGTTTATACCTAGAAATCCCTCCACACCTACTGGCACTGGTCGCTTTGTGGTTTGGCTCTCTCCTCCTGGAGTTGTGGATCCCAGAGGAGCTCTCTCCCCAGGTGGTGCGGAGAGTGGAGGAGGTTTGGAGGGAGCTGTGGAGGGGGAAGGTGGAGTGCATTGAGGTGGGAGACTGGAGCTTCGATCTGCTGCAGGTTCTGATCTCACAGTTTACAGCTGAAGCTCCCTTACTGCTGTGTGTACATGTGTACTAGTTGTGTTATTGTGAATTAGTTCAAGTTCTGACTTGAGAGAATTTCCCTTTCCTGTGTATAGCGAAGCAACGAGGAGAAGACTACCGTCATCAAAGTATTTATCTCATTGGTTGCTGAGGAATGGAATGGTATGCTATCTCCCTATGGTACAAGGCTGTATGAGGAATATGGCCACCACGAGTCCCTCCAGTTGTGTGTGAAGAAGCACAAAGAAGCTGGCCATCCATCCCCAGAAGCATTAGGTGCCTTGGAGTGGCTTCTCCTCCACCACACCCCTGAGGTGGCTGAGAGGGAGGGCAAGGATCCACTGGATGTGCTCCTCACCACTGTGTTCATGGGCTGCTGTGATGTGGAGGAGTTTGTGATGGCAGTTGACAAGTGCCTGAAGGATGACCCATCTGTGCAAAGCAGACTCGGCCAGGCATCCATGGGTTTCAGACATGCTCGTGAGATGTCTCTTATGGCATTAGTGAGTTGTATATGTGTTATGTCAGTTGTGTGTAATGCCTTAGTCCATGATATTTGTGTTTAGACTATGATGCAACAAATATTGGTCAGGAGGTGATCTACATAAATCGCTAATACCACCTTTGGTAGCTCCTAGCATGTTAAGGCAAATGTTCAGTGCTGTAGCTGCATGTGGCAAGCTTGGAGCGAGGTTGACTTGTGCACCATTCTGAGGTAGCTACTTCTTGGGCTGGGCTTTGCACGGTCATTGCCACACAACTTATGCTGCTGTTTACTACTCGGTGGCTATCTTAATTTCTGGCATCATTTCTAGGTGGAACTCACCAGTGCCCCTCCTTTCCCGTATTGCCACTGGTTGTTATCATAGTCTAGACATCGTAGACCAAGAACTGTCGGCATCTATAGGATTTAGATCACCTTGGACACCGATATAGAGACCCTTGCGCTTTGTGCGCAGGCCTCTATAGTGATTGGTTCCCCTTGGTGTTCTAAATCTTGTAGACATTGCAGATCTTGCTCTACCCTATATATATGTGTGTGTGTGTGTGTGTGTGCATGCATGGGATGTGTGTGGTGTTAGAGCTGTTGCCTCTGCATTGATTTGAATGTCCCACTACCTTGTCTATGACCTCTCCATCTGATTTTCTCTAGCGGAGACCCATTGACCACCTCTTTGAAGACTTACGTACCCACCTCTCTGATGGGGCAGTGACCAAGCTCTACCTCAAGTACTGTCACTTGCCTTCCCTTCAATCCCACATCTCCCCTGGAGTGAAGGACCCCCAGCACCTCAGTCATGAGGAAGTGGAGGGTGTGAAGAGGTGGTTCACAGATCACTTGAGGGAGTTAGAGGAGGGGAGGGGAATGGTGTCTGCACTGTGTCTACCTTTGATCCTTGTGGAAGCTGGAGTGACAGATGAAGAGGTACATTCTCTGTGATGCATAATGCATGTGTTCACACATGGAAAAGGTGTAGATGTTTGTTGGTTTATAGTTATCACTTCTTGTGTTTATTTATTTCCTTCCCTACTGATTTGTAGCTACATGCACAGCTCAGGCATTTACATGCCATATATGGGATTCTTCACCATGTGCTAGATGAAATCCTTCTACTGTCAAAGGTGTGAGTATGCACTATACATACCACATGTGTACTAACATGTGTTTAATGTAAGTATTGCTGTGAATGTGTTTTTACTGTATAGTACAGTCAATAACAGCATGAGAGTTGCTTGTTTGTGTTACTGTGTCCTCCGCTTAGATGGAAAAGAGCTTCTCACACTCTCGTGAAGATGTCAGAGCCATCCAGTTTTCATTTCAAGCGTACTCAACTGATTTACACCAATCAGCCAACTCCCAGAGGAGAGACATCTTCAGGCTGTTCTTTGAAGCACTGGCAGAGCGGAAAGTTAACTTGGAACAGCGCAAGTCCTATATCATGGGGGAAGTCCCTCCTCACTACCAGCTAGACCTCAAACAGGCCTTTGCTCCTAGCATTCCTGCTGGTGCTGTTGCCATGGAGACATTGAGTACATCTAAAGGAAAACAAGTGTCTGGCAAGTGGCCGCTACACACACGCACATACACACACACACGCACACACACACACACACACACACACACACACACACACACACACACACACACACACACACACACACAGTGTCGCTGCATGTACCATTTAGTACAGAAGGAGAAACTCATAATTCTGTTGGTGCTCAGGTTTAGGTCAATAGCCCCTTTAGTTCCCCTTTAATTCACTAGTGTGGGCTCCATGGGCTGGTTGCCGGAACTGACAGTGTATATAACAGTTATGCACTATCATTTCTGCATTCAGTAACAGTTTCTTTTTCTTGTCTGTCCACAGGGCCCACTCCTGCCTCTCCCACCAGTTACTCCTCTGAAGACTCCGCCCACTCCTCTCACCTTTCAGAAGGTAACAATATAGACTAAGATGGCAATGTCCCTTACAGACAGGAGGGCCCTAAACAGACAATGACTTGTATGGATCTGTTGCTGTCCTCTCCTCTCTGTTCTGCAGTGAAGAGACAGCTCCAGCTGCAGGTTGCTGAGGTGTTATCCATATTCTCCAGTGCCTCCAAGATGAATACACTTTCTGTAGAGCTAGCACAAATTACCTTGTTCCTGAAGCAAGACAGCTCAGCCAGATTGATGTCAGCAGAGGATGGTGTTGCCATCACTCGTTGTGATCACCTCCTCAAATTGTGGTCATGGTATGAGATCTCCTTCCTGAAGTTGGTTGCTGAAGCCCTGCTGGGATCCACAGCTGTGAAAGAACTCAACCAGTTTGTCAAGACCAGAGCTGACTCCCTGCAGTACATGTTCCTACCAGAGTGCTTCCCTCATGGCCCTCTCACAGCTGACAAGTTGACCCCTCCCCCTGGCTACACCCCCCTGCGGCTCACCCTTCCCAACCATCCCAGAGGATGTCCCCATGGGTCGTCTGTGGTCCCTCAAGGAGCAGCTCTGCTCCTCCCTCGCCCTGCAGCCCTACGCCTTGCTGCTGAAGGGCTACATGGAGGGAAGCACTCACATCATCTTCCACATCTCACGACATGTCACACTTGATGAGGACCAAGTGGCTGCCATGTTTGTGGGAGCAAAGCAAGCTGGACTGTACCCCCACAGCATCACTACAAGATTTAGTACAGCCCAGGAGGTGAGTCAGTGGTCATCTTCTGTAGCCGTCACTCCACCCACAGACCTATCAGAGGTGCTGCTGTGTCTGCTGGTCCTCACACCATCTCACCACATCTCTCACAGGTGGAGTACCACTTGATGGACATCCTCCCATTGGTCATGAGGAGAAAGGTCAAAGGTCAAATGGAAGGGCTCACAGTAGCTGAGACAAAAATGGAGGGGCTTTATTGAGTTGCTACATGTGTTTCATGTAGCTAGTCAGTTAGGGAGACCATTAAGTGGAATGGAGTATAGCTTAGTAACACTGAACCATCTGTGGTGGCCATTCGTATTCCTGCCCTTTGATTCATTCACAGGAGGCCATGCCTTCATCCTCTGAAGAGGACTAGTGAAGACTATGCACATCACTGAACACACTAAACTATAGCTTGAAAGTTGTGGAGTATCATAGTAGGTTATTTCTGATAAACAAAATGAAATATTATATAGTTGTACTATGTGTGTTTTAATTTCATCAAAGTAATATAGGAGTTTGCACTCTTCTATTTTTCATGTATAATTATTATACCAGGAGTGAGAAAAAATGGAGGGGTTCTGTACGTTTTCTCACGTACAGAACCCCTCCATTTTTTCTCATCACGCACAATTAATTCACCTGATCGAGTGCTTTAATTTCGCAAATGACATTGTGTCCTGCATGTAAATACATGTGTGTATGTATATAGTTATAATATAATGTGTAGCTATATATGCAAACAACAAGCAAAAGTAGACCATTCCTAGTGTGACACTGTGTGGACCCTTGTGTTAACTGTGTGTGGATGATTGTGTTGTGTACATGTGTATCTGTAATTTAAAAAGTTATGTATCCACACCTGATTAGAACTCTGTGATCATCCGGTTGTGGTTGCACCTTAGTCAGTCATGATCAGAGACCCTGTAGTGCTCACAGGTTTGGTTCACCTTGTTGCTTCATTGATTGTTGACTTGTGCCCACGAAGTGTTCGTTGCATGCCCGTCCGTTCTCCAGCCCCAACGAGTTGTACAGCGTTCTAAACTAGGACTTTGAACATTAATTGATCCTGAGGTGATCATGCAAGAGGCCATTAAACAGGCCTGTCGACGTCGTGGGCTGGCTAAAGGAAAAGAAACAGGTGCAAGTTCCTCCTGATCAGAACGGCATCCTCCCTCATGCACTCCCTGTACTCCTAGTTGCATGGGCTTTTGACTGCATTCCTGATGTACAGATCGGGCGTGCTTTCTCTTGGTACCAGCTGTAAAATTAAAAATTGAGCAGCACGTCGTTCAATCTGGGCAGCACTTATCTGCAGCAGTCGGGCCTGTCTCTGGTCTGCACTTTCTGCAGAGCGTCGTGCCCTCTGGGCAGCACTTAACTGCTGCAGGCGGGCCCTGTGTCGCATCAGCAGTTGCGTTGGCCACTCGGATAGCGCGCCTGGCCCTGTCCCGTTCTCTTCGCACTCTCAACCGTTCTTCTCTGCCTTCAAGTGTTTCGGAGGCACGTTTGTCTCTCTCCCGCTCTCGCCTCCGCCGAAGGCGCTCTGCGTGGGCCGGATCCATGTTGTAGTACACTGTGCAGTATTTAGGGTATGTACATGCACGATAGTGCAACCACAATGTGAAGCCAAAAACGGCTAGTACAAATGCGATGCGCAAATAGAAGTATACGGTAAGATGTACGAGGGACAAACAAAGTCGCCGTTGATCTCCTAACTGTGGGGCTCGCTCAGGCTCGCCCCAATAAGTGCCCCATCCAATATGGCTGAAAAGATAGAGGACACGACCTGGAAGGCTTCGGTCAGAAAACATCACAACGCACTGCGAACTAACATCTATGTCGCTAACGTCTTGCCAGCTCTCCGCACACTGCTAACAGACGTGGAGTATTTGTGTGTTGATGCTAAAGAAGGAGATGTCGCTCGCGTTGATGAGTTGGTAAAGATTCTGCTCACCAAAGACGAGTCCGCTTTTGATGGCTTTTGCTCTGCCCTGGAAGAAAATGGGTACCCTCACTTGGCAAGGAAGTTGAAAGGAGAAGGTGCGTCTTAACCTTCTGTGGGTATAGTCTGGCTCGCTAGACCGTCCCGTAAGCGCCGGTAGGCGTGGAAGGGAAGGGACGTCTCTCCCCTCGTCGCCCCAAGGCGCTTATTGGGACGGTCTAGCGGTGGGTACTGGTCTAGCCAGTGGCGGATCCAGAGATCCGATTAGGTTGGTGCCCAGGTTCCCAGGATTTTTTAAACGAGGTGCTCTCTGGCAAGGGATTGTCTACTGTCAAAAGTAGTGTGCGGATTTCGAAAACTTTAATAGCTATCGTGACATTTCTGATATGCGCATCACTGCATGCAGATGGATATCATGTGATTTTGAAACTAAGATGCTTGAATCATGGGCCATACCAGCTATAACTAGTATACATAGCTGGTAATTGATAGTATCACCACTACACTGCACAGGATCAAAAGAAGCAACTTTTAAAGCTGGTTAGACCTAGGGAAACTACTGTTTGCAGCATGTTCTGCCTACTGTGGGGTAGTTGGCTATATGGTGTGGGTTAGCACCATAATTATGATAGTACTATCAACTTACATGGTACAGACCCTTAAGCATCATGTGAGGTGATAATAATCTGTACAGTTAATAATAGAGGAATGGGTTCAATTTGGACGAGAAATGGAGAAGGATGTGAGTGCCAATCCACGGAGATTTTGGGCCAGAGTCAATAGCAGAAATCCAAAGGACAGTATGAACCACATCCGCGATGAGAATGGCCAGGTTTTGGTTGATGAGGCGGATGTTATTGAGAGATGGAAGGAGCATTTTAAGGGGCTGTTTGGGGTTGAGGAAGGGTCTGGCCAGGACATGCAGTATAGTGAGGTAGTAACAGATGATGACAGAGAAATAACGTTGGAGGAGGTGAGAAAGGGAGTAAAGAAGTTAAAGTTGAGGAAGGCACCTGGGGTGTGTGGGGTGTTGCCAGAGATGTTAAAAGCCGGAGGAGAAGTGGTAATGAAATGGTTGGTATTGTTATTCAATATGGTATGGAGAGTCGGTGTAGCCCCAGCAGACTGGAGAAAAGCACAGATCATCCCCATTTTCAAGAAGGGTAGTAGGCTGGAATGCTCGAATTACAGAGGGATAAGCCTTTTGAGTGTGGTTGGTAAGGTGTATGCAGGAGTACTAAATGACAGGGTGAAGTTGATAACGGCAAAAAAAGTAATGGATGAGCAAGGAGGTTTTAGGGCTGGTAGGGGTTGTAATGATCAGATCTTTACAGTGAGGCAGATTATGGAGAAGACCATTGAAAAGGACAAGGTGGTGTATATGGCATTTGTAGATTTAGAGAAGGCGTATGATAAAGTGAAAAGGGAAAAGCTATGGAGAGTGCTGGAAGAATATGGTGTTGAGGGAAGATTATTACTAGCAATTCAGTCGCTGTATGAGGGTGGGAAGGCAAGTGTGAGGATTGGAGATAAAGAGTCAGAGTGGTTTGGGGTGAATAGGGGTGTGAGACAAGGCTGCACACTATCACCATGGTTGTTTAATGTATTTGTGGATAAGGTGACAAGGGAAGCAAGAGGAGGGTTTGTGAGAGAGGTGAAGCTGTCTACAGGTGAGGTGGGAGTGCTACTCTATGCAGATGACATGGTGTTGATGGCAGAGTCGGAAGAGGGGCTGCAGAGCAATTTGCAGGTACTAAGTGAGGCAATGGTTAGATGGGACTTGAAGGTTAATTGGAGGAAGACAAAAGTGATGAAGGTAGCAAGGGAGAGAGGTGACTGTGAAGTAAGAGTTGGTGACCAGGCTATTGAGCAGGTAGATGAAATGAAATATTTGGGGGTGATGTTAAGCAGTGATGGTAGGATGCAGAAGGAAATGGAGGCAAGAATTGGGAGTGCTACGAGAATGATTGGAGGAATGAGTGAGGCAGTATTGAGGAGGAGAGAGTTAAGTAAGTGCACAAAGTTGAAAGTAGTCAATGCCACAATGATGCCATCTTTGTTGTATGGGTGTGAGGCATGGAGCTTGACAAAGCAGCAGCAGTCGAAAGTGCAGGCAACACAAATGAATGTTTTGAGAAGAGTACAAGGAGTAAGTAGAATGGAGAGAATAAGGAGTGAACACATTAGACAGCATCTTGGGCAGGAAAGTGTATTAGAGGTGATAAAGAGAAGGCAGGAAAATTGGAAGGGCCAACTGAATGAGATGAGCAGCGACAGAGTGACAAAGAAGGTGTATGTAGGAGAGATTGAAGGAAGAAGGCCGAGAGGTAGACCAAGGATGAGATGGAGTGATAATTTTAAGTGATTTATGTACTGGTATGTAATGTTCAGACTGATGTATGTTGCCTTAAGACAGCTTGTTTTTTTGGGATGACCTCCAGAAACTGGAGATATGTATCCTTCATGATCATTGATTGATTGATTGATTAATAATAGTAATGCAGCCTATTTCAGATTAGTTGCCCAAATTTAAAGCTAAATGACAAATGGAGTGACGTCATAACGAATGACAATAGAGGACAATGGGTGTGACGTGGTGGCAAGCAATAGAACTAATACTGACATCACACCATTTGGCTGCTCTTAATACCTTTTGCTGTGTTGACCAACCATGTTGAAATTGACTGTGTTGTAACAATAGCAGCAGCTATCACTGAATGTTTCACAAGGTACAACAACAACAACAGAAACGGAAACTTGTATAAGTGATCAATACATGTTGACAAATTAAGTTACACACACTAACAGACTCGTTTTCAATACTGGTTAGTTTTGGTTTCTGTTTGTTGTTGTGCCAAATACGCTGTCATCATCAACATGGTAATGCAGCCAAGTCCACTTTATGAAGACCATGCAAGTTGACTGTCAACTGTTCATTTATACACTTTGCATGACTTTCTTGTCATATATACTCCCTTTTGGGAAATCAGGCTCTTTGCAATTGGCTAAAAAGGACTCTTCAAAATGTCAGCATGTGTGTGGTACAATGCATGAACATCATTATGATTTTAAAGCAGTTGCAGTTGGCGTTTCTACATTAATTGCACATGCACCTATCTTATCATATATTACTCTGTATGATGAAACCTGTCTAAGCTGGTCACTGTGTTAAGCAGTCACTCCTTCATACTACACGATGTAGCTAAGAGTTTCTAATGATTTTGATAGTGACTTTCTATATGGTGCACCAAATGGGAGATTCAGATTTCAAGATTTCAATGGATTTTAACCCACTGTGTATGAGATTTTAGCACAGTAAATGACTCATCGCTCTCTGGTGAGTTTTGACTTCTGCAGCTAGCTAACTGGCTGGCTGCAGATTTCATTCTAGTGCACAGCTGTTTATAACATGCAACCTCTGCCCAGGAAGAGCTCTGCATGAAAAGCATTTATTGGATACCAATAAGAGTACACTGATAACATGTTGCTCTATTAAATAATTATGGAAATTTATAATTGTGCAACATACTGATGATGTCATTATAAAATGGCGTTCAATGGGATTTGGGATGTTCTGCATTACTACATACAGCTGGTGAAACATTTTGAACTCAAACATGCTACTTTGGAAGCACTTTCATAGTATGACTTTATGTTCTTGGTTCTTGGCTAGTAATAGGAATAATAGCTGTCACCAGTCTGAGACAAGGCTCTAATTACTTAACAATTTTCTGCTACTGCGAATGTCAAGGATGGTGCCTGAGCACCTCAGGCACCACCCTGGGTCCGCCACTGCTAGCTGTGGGTATGGCTAACAAGCTAGCTGATTGAGTAATTAATTGCTATTGCTGCTGCTGACCTCAATACAAAGTGAGTATTGAAGTTGCTACTTTGCACGAATCATGCAGGCCAGTGTTCGACAACCTCTTCCAGTGTCAGCTCAGCAGCCAAAAAGCCGCTGTGGTGTGTCCGACATCCCCTGGAAGTTGAGTTTCTGCGTCTAAAGGACACCTTGGTGAAGCTCCTTGAGGAAACGCAGCAGCGTACCGTGAAGGAGTTAAGAGAGTTTTGCTCTTACCTGGTACAAACAGGCAAAGAACTACAACCCCAAATAGCACAGGAGCTAGAGCGGGCTGAGAGCTATGCAGAGTTGATGAAGATAGTGTTCTATAAGCTCTGCAGGTGGCTCCATTTCTCCTTCCTTGAGATGATAGCAGATTACTGCAATTTGGAGAGAATGCGCACTTCTCTGAAGCAGTACAGGAAGGAGCTTCAGCCAGTGCTACAGAAGAAGTTTGATCACACAGAGAAAGCCCTGAAGAAAGCTGGTGTCACAGAAGATACCCCTCCTGAAGGAATGAAGAGGATAGTCGTGAGATACAACCTTGATGCCGGAGGGATCACACTGGAAGATGTAGCTAACTACAGGTTGTTCCTCAGCTTCATCTTGAAGATCCCCCATCACCTGTCGGTGTTGATTTCTGTCCTGTACGGCTCTCTCTTCCTGGTGTTGTGGATCCCAGAGGAGTTCGCTCCCCAGGTGGTGCAGAGAGTGGAGGAGGTTTGGAGGGAGCTGTGGAGGAGGAAGGTGGAGGGCATGGAGGTGGGAGACAAGAGCTTTGATCTGCTGCAGGTACAGCTCTCACGTTGCTCACAGTTGAAGCTCCCTTACCACTGTGTGTACATGTGTACTCGTTGTGTTATTGTGAATTTGTACAAGTTCTGACTTGAGAGAATTTCCCTGTCCTGTGTTTCCGTTGTGTATAGCGAAGCAATGAGGAGAAGGCTACCATCATCAAAGTATTTAAAGTGGCAGCTGGCCCATGGCGGGATGTTCTATCTCCCTATGGTACAAGGCTGTATGAGGAATATGGCCGCCATGAGTCCCTCCAGTTGTGTGTGAGGAAGCACAAAGAAGCTGGCCATCCATCCCCAGAAGCACTTGGTGCCTTGGAGTGGCTTCTCCTCCACCACACCCCTGAGGTGGCTGAGAGGGAGGGCAAGGATCCACTGGATGTGCTCCTCACCACTGTGTTCATGGGCTGCTGTGATGTGGAGGAGTTTGTGAGTGCAGTTGTGAAGTGCCTGAAGGATGACCCATCTGTGCAAACCAGACTCCACCAGGCATCCATGGGTTTCATACATGCTCGTGAGATGTCTCGTATGGCACCAGTGAGTTGTATATGTGTTATGTCAGTTATGTGAGTAATGCCTCAGTCCATGATATTTGTGTTTAGACTGTGATGCAACAGCATTGGTCAAATGGAGGTGATCTAAATCGCTTATATCACATCTGGTTTCTCCTAGCATGCTAAGGCAAACCTTTGGTGCTGTATAAATGCACACAGCAAGTTTAGAACGAGGTTAACTTTTGCACCATTTCAAGGTACTTTTCGACAGTTGGTCTTTGCAGGGTCATTGCCACACAGCTTATGCTGCTGTTTACTACTCGGCAGCTATCTTAATTTCTGGCATCATTTCTTGGCCAAACTCACCAGTGCCCCTCCTTTCCTGTAATGACACTGGTTGCTGTCATAGTCTAAACACCTTAGACCAAGAACCGTCGGTGCCTACGGGATTTAGATCACCTTGGAGACCAATATAGAGGCTCTTACGCTTTGTGCACAGGCCTCTATAATAATCAGTTTCCTGTGCACGGTGTTCTAAAGCCCAGGCCTCCATAGTAATTGGCTTCCCTTGGTGTTCTAAATCCCATAGACACTGCGGATCTCAGCCTAGCCTATATATATACTATGTGCATGCATGGGATGTACGTGGTGTTAGTGTTAGCAGCTATTGCCTCTGCATTAATTTGAATGTAGTATATATGAAATTTCTCAATGCAATTTGTGGTACATGTGTACATCTTTACCAGCACACACGTATCCCACTACTGTGTATGACCTCTCCATCTGATGCCCTCTAGCGGAGTTCTAGTACCCACCTCTCTGATGAAGAGTTACGTGCCCACCTCCGTGATGAGACAGTGACCAAGCTCTACCTCAAGTACCGTCACTTGCCTTCCCTTCAAGACCACATCTCCCCTGGAGTGAAGGACCCCCAGCACCTCAGTCATGAGGAGGTGGCGAGAGTGAAGTCTTGGTTCAAAGATCACTTGAGGGAGTTGGAGGAGAGGGAAAAGGGATCTGGACTGTGGCTACTCTCGATCCTTGTGGAAGCTGGAGTGGCAGATGAAGAGGTACATTCCCTGTGATGCATAATGCATGTGTTCACACATGGACAAGGTATAGTTGTTTGTTGGTTTATTGTTATCACTTGTTGTGTTTACTTTATTTCCTTCCCTACTGATTTGTACATACACAGCTCAGGCATTTACATGCCATATATGGGATTGATCCACACATGATACATATAATTCGTCGACTGTCAAAGGTGTGAGCACGCACTATACATACCATACGTGTACTAACATGTGTTTAATGTACGTATTGCTGTGAATGTGTATTTACTGTATAGTATGATCAATAACAGTATGAGAGTTGCTTGTTTGTGTTACTGTGTCCTCCGCTTAGATGAAGAAGAGCTTCCCACACTCTCAAGAAGATGTCAGAGCCATCCAGTCTGCATTTCAAGTGTACTCAGGTGATTTACCATTCATCTTTCCTGATGCTCTCCTCCTATCAGCCAACTCCCAGAGGAGAGACATCTTCAAGCTCTTTTTCGAAACACTGGAAGAACAGAAGGTTGACACGGAGTGGTACCTCAGAGGGGAAGTCCCTGTTTACTACCAACAAGACCTTGAGCAGGCTTTTGCTTCTCCTGCTGGCGCAGTTGCCATGGAGACATCAGCAACATCTAACATACAACAAGTGCCAGGTAAGTGACAGCTGCACACAGTGTCAGTGCATGCACTCTTTAGTACAGCAGCAGCAGCAGAAGTCCTGTTAGCGCTCAGGTTTAGGGCTGTATATAAAACACCTTCCACGTTCATTACTGTGGGCTGTGTATGGATCCAAGGCATACTTGCATGTGTAGAATGGGTTGTATAGGAGTTGACTATATACTCACCTGTTGTGAAAAGTGATAGTGTTACACCTTTGCACATGTCAACTTCTTCCTGTCTGTCCACAGGGCCCACTCCTGCCTCTCCTACCAGTTCCTCCTCTGGAGACTCCACCCACTCCTCTCACCTACTAGAAGGTAAATATAGACTAAGATGGTAATGTCCCTCACAGCCAGGAGGGCCAAAACAATGACTTCTATGGGCCTGTTGCTGTCCTCTCTGTTCTACAGTGAAGAGACAGTTCCAGCTGCAGGTTGCTGAGGTGTTCCCCATGTTCTCCAGTGCCTCCAAGATGAAGACACTCTCTGAAGAGCTAGCACGCACTCCCTTGTTTGTGGAGCAAGACAGTTCAGCCAGACTGATGTCAGCAGAGGATAGTGTTGCCATCACTCGTCGAGATCACCTCCTAAAATTGTGGTCATGGTATGAGGTCTCCTTCCTGAAGTTGGTTGCTGAAGCCCTGCTCGGATCCACAGCTGTGAAAGAACTCGAGATTGTCAAGAACATAGCTGACTCCTTCCAGCATGCATCTCTACCAGAGTGCTTCCCTCATGGCCCTCTGACAGCTGACCAGTTGACCCCACCCCCTGGCTATACCCCCCTGCAGCTCACCCTCCCCAACCACCCAGAGGATGTCCCCATGGGCCGTCTGTGGTCCCTCAAGGAGCAGCTCTGGTCCTCCCTCGCCCTGCAGCCCTACGCATTGCTGCTGAAGGGCTACATGGAGGGAAGCACTCACATCATCTTCCACATCTCACGACATGTCACACTTGATGAGGACCAAGTGGCTGCCATGTTTGTGGGGGCAAAGCGAGCTGGACTGTACCCCCACAGCATCACTACAGGATTTAGTACAGCCCAGGAGGTGAGTCAGTGGTCATCTTCTGTAGCCGTCACTCCACCCACAGACCTATCAGAGGTGCCACTGTGTCTGCTGGTCCTCACACCATCTCACCACATCTCCCACAGGTGGAGTACCACTTGATGGACATCCTCCCATTGGTCAGAATGGGAAAGGTCAAAGGTCAAATGGAGGGCATCTCAGTAGCTGAGACAGAGCAACAAGTGAGTTGCACAGTGCCCCCACTAGCTACACATACAGAGTGTCTTGTACAGTACAACATTTATACTGAGTCGCTACTGGTTTTTCATGTAACTGTATGCGTATACTGAACTATATTTGAGAGACCTTGCTCCTACCCTTTAATCCATTCACAGGAGACCACACCTCCATCCTCCCAAGAGGGCCAGTGAAGACTACACACTACATGAACATACACTAAACTAGTTTGCAAGTTGTGGACGTGTAGAGTATCATTTTTGTACTTTATCTTTGACAGATAATAGAGTATTAGTAGTGCATACGGGCAGCTTAGCCTCGCTAAGCCAGGCCTATTTTATATGAGGCTAATGGGCAGCTATGGTACACGCATCTTAGCGCTTGCGTGGCGGCGACTAGGGCGTTTACGTAGGTTCTAAATACCGCGGCGTGTTTCACGCACCGTCGTGTGTAGCTATGCAGAAAGCAAGCAGAACGAAGACCCTTTCCTTCATCATCAGGTGAGCGGTAGGACAGTTGGGGCGGGCGCGCTGAAGGGGTAGATGCAGATTGGACAGAAGGTGCTCCTCCCTCCCTCATTTAGCCCCCATACTGCTAACTGGCCTCTTAGACTGTATTTTCCTCAGTCATTTAAGTACTTCACCCATTGAACATCCCTCATATATTAACTACTAGTGTTGTAATCTACAGGGCACTTCTCATGCGTTTATTAGTGTACAGTGTTACTGTGAAGTGTTACGTATACCACCACATGCACTCAGGGTGTATTGTGTGTTCCATCATCCTCTTGTGTAGTGTGTGGCTGTGTGCAGTAGTGTGTTGGGGTATCATTGAGGGGTGGGTTGTGTGTGTTTCATCGTGTTTGGACATGTCCCCATTCCCACTTGCAGGAACCCTGATGAGCCTTGGAACTGGTCCGGAGTCAATGCACTCCAGATTGACCCACTGAGCAAACACTTGTACACAGCAGGACGGGACTCGATAATTCGGACATGGGACATCAGCGACAACAAAGAGGTGTGTGAGGGGACAAGACTAGCTCCATTGGCCTCAGAAAGTGATGGTCATGTGACAGTCATGTGATGTCCCTCTCCCTCCCCCTCCCTCCCCCTCCCCCCTCCTACCTCCCCCTCCCCCTCCCCCCTCCTCCCTTCCCCCTCAGCCTCTCCCTCCAGCCATGCCCAAACGGATCCCAAAGGCCAAGATTGCTTGCCTTGACTTCAGCTTGCAGAAGGCCAAGATGCACCTGGGAGTGCAGGTCTTGATAGAGGACCCTGACAAACTGGACGCCATTAGACAGCGGTGAGTGGTGGGTAGTGGTGGGTGGGGGATGAGTGGTTGGGGAGTGGTGGGTGGGTAGGGGTGGGGGATCTACTGCCTTCAAATGGCAATCCAGTCAACTGTTTTCATTCTTCACCACCCCCTCCCCTCCCCTCCCCCCCTCCCCCCTCAGTGAGGCAGACATCACCAAGGAGAGGGTGCAGAAGATCCTTGGTGCCGGTGCCAATGTGGTGCTCACCACTGGAGGTATCGACGACCTCTGTCTCAAGTACTTTGTGGAGGCGGGAGCCATGGCAGCAAGGAGGTGCAAGAAGGAGGACCTCAAGAGGATTGCCAAGGCAACAGGAGGTGAGGGGTCATGTGACTGTCATGTGACAGTCTAGGAGTTATGTGGTGCATGGAAGTGTAAACATCAATGTGATGCTGTGCTTGATTGTCATGTGACTCGATGGAATGACCAAGTGACTGTCATGTGACTAATGTGTACTGCCTCCCTGCAGCGAGTGTGGTGTTGACACTAGCCAATCTGGAGGGGGAGGAGACATTTGACTCCTCCCTCCTGGGACAGGTCGATGAGGTAGTCCAGGAGAGGGTGTGTGACGATGAGCTACTGCTGATCAAAGGGTAAGGCAACAACTGAGTAGGTTAAGACTCTACCTAGGGGGCAGGGCACCACCTGAGGGGTGGGGCCTTACCAGGGGGTGAGGCTTCCTCTTGTGGTATGAAAGGATACTGGTAAATGTATGCCAATTGTCCTTTCATGGTGGATGAGATGGAGCGCTTAGTACACGATGCACTTTGTGTGGTGAAGAGAGTGCTGGAGTCCCACTTGGTGGTGCCGGGGGGAGGGGCAGTGGAGACGGCATTGTCTGTGTATCTAGAGAACTTTGCAAGGACACTGGTGGGTGGGGCATGAGGGTGGGGCTGGTGGGTGGGGCAGGGTTGGTAGTGCATATGTGTGTGGGTGAAGCCTTTGGATGGTGTTTCCCATGAATCTCACATGAAGCTCATCTGTAGCCACACCACTGTCACATGATGATCATGTGATGGTCACATGACCCTCCTCTGCAGAAAACCCGTGAGCAGACTGCAGTAGGTGAGTTCTCCCAAGCCCTCCTGGTGATCCCCAAGACACTGGCAGTGAATGCTGCCCAGGACTCCACTGACCTGGTAGCTCAACTGAGGGCCTTCCACAATGCATCACAGACTGACCCAAGCAAGGCTGACCTCAAGTGGTGAGTGGGTGGATGGGTCACATGACTATCACATGACTATCACATGACTGGACAATGTAGTCGATGTGCTGGATTGTGGTGCAGAGACAGAATAAAATTAATAACCACTGGCCAATTATTACCCTGGCAGTGGCTGGCTGGTCACGTTGTGTATAGTCTTAGTGCCTGGATGTCACATGACAGTCACATGACTCTCCCTCCCCTGTAGAGTTGGTCTGGACCTGGTCAATGGTGCTGTCCGTGACAACAAGAAGGCTGGAGTGTTGGAGCCAGCCATGAGCAAGATTAAGAGCCTCAAGTTTGCCACTGAAGCAGCCATCACCATCCTGCGCATTGATGACATGATCAAACTGGCACCAGAGAAGAAAGAAGAAGGTTCCTATGGAGACACTGTTGCTAGGGGAGAGTTGTAGCTAGGGAGACTCGTTTTATCATGGTATCAATTATGGTAGCCTGGTGTTATTGCAGCTAGTCGTTTTTCCCGCAGACCCAACGTACGCCCATGGGAGGGTCCAGTGCTGGGAATTCCCCTCGATTGCTTCGTTCAAAGATGGCGGAGAAAGTGGTCATCCCACAGAGTTACGATCACACAATAGCAGCGTTTGTAGTGGATGTCAACTGCAACAAACTGGTGACTTCGATGGACCCAGTGTCCATTGCCCCAAAGCTGGTCTCCCGTGGTTTGATATCCTCGCAACAAGCGCAGGACGTCCTTGACGATCGCGTCAAGACGAGATCGGAGAAGAACTTGGCCTTTCTTAATCTGATCAAGTCCAGCCCTGGTCAGACGTGGTTCTCCTCGCTGTTGGAGGTGATCGGGGAAGAGAAGACCACGGAACAGCTGAAGGAGGTCCTGGAGAAGAGTGAGCTAGCTACAGAGCGAGCGAATACAAGATTGCTCGGTGCTTTTTAATGGCATAATTCTTATGTCTTTCAGGCTATACGGATGCAAAATTAAATTTGTCAGGATTTTCTCCGACTTCACGGAGTGCTCCCTTGTCAGGTACACCAGCACTAGTAGCTAGTGCTAGTTAATAGTGTTAAAATGTATGGACATAACTACGTAGCTAACTATTGTTCTGTATTAGCACACTGTTTTAATGTTAACTGTTCTCCTGTGCACCTCCTACAGAGAAGGATTGCAAAATGGTTAGTGCCACTCCTGCTGCTCCTGCCACAATCAAGCGGCCATTGCGTCGTGTGCGACATCCTTTGGAGAATGAATTCTTTGGGCTTAAGGATTCTTTTGTAAAGGCACTGGAATATGCACAGCAGCCCATGGTTCAGCAGCTCAGAAGCTACTGCTTATACATGGTGGAGACAGATGAGTCACAGGTGCCACAGCTTGAAATAGCACAGGAGCTAGAGCGGGCCGAGAGCTATGCAGAGTTGATGAGGATAGTGTTCCTCAAGCTCTGCAGGTGGCTCCATTTCTCCTTCCTTGAGATGATAGCAGACTACTGCAGTTTGAAGGGAATTCACACTTCCCTGGAGCAGTACAGGAAGAAGCTTCAGCCAGTGCTACGGATGAAGTTTGACCACACAGAGAAAGCCCTGAAAGAAGCTGGGATCACAGAAGACACCTCCCCAGAAAGAATGAAGAGGATAGTCGTGAGATACAACCTTGATGCTGAAGGGATTACACTGGAAGATATAGCTAACAACAGGTTGTTCCTTAGCTCCGTCCTGGGGATCCCCCCTCACCTGTTGGTGTTGATCTCTGTCCTGTTTGGCTCTCTCCTCCTGGAGTTGTGGATCCCAGAGGAGCTCACTCCCCAGGTGGTGCAGAGAGTGGAGGTGGTTTGGAGGGAGCTGTGGAGGAGGAAGGTGGAGGGCATTGAGGTGGGAGACTGGAGCTTTGATCTGCTGCAGGTATTGATCTGGTATTGCCAACATGAAGTTAAAGCTCCTTTATATTACTGTTATACATGTGTATACATGTTGTCTTAATTGTGAATTGTTCAAGTTCTGACTTGAGACAATTTCTCTCTCTTGTATGTAGCAAAGCAATATGGAGAAGACTACCCTCATTGGAGCACGTCTCTCACTGGCTGCTGCTCTTGGACCATGGCAGGGTGTTCTATTTCTTTATGGTACAAAGTTGTATGAGGAATATGGCCGCCACGAGTCCCTCCAGTCGTGTGTGAGGAAGCACAAAGAAGCTGGCCATCCATCTCCACAAGCACTTGGTGCCTTGGAGTGGCTTCTCCTCCACCACACCCCTGAGGTGGCTGAGAGGGAGGGCAAGGATCCACTGGATGTGCTCCTCACCACTGTGTTCATGGGCTGCTGTGTTGTGGAGAGGTTTGCGATGGCAGTTGGGAAGTGCCTGAAGGATGATCCAGATGTGAGAAGCAGACTCCTAGATGTACCCAGGAAGTATGTCAGTGCTCAGCGTGTCAGGATGTTTCGGAGTTTTGGTTCACTAGAGCATGTGAGTTGCATGTCGTGAGAGTTTTGTGTGCTTCAGTCCATTGTGTATGTAGATGGGATATATGTGCTATTGCCTCTTCAATTGGATTTAATTTCTTCACCATGAGATTTATACCTTATACATTACCGTGTCTACGACCTCTCTGTCTTGTACAGGATGAGGTGATCATCAACCTCCCTGATAAGGCAGTGACCAAGCTGTACCTCAAGTACCGTCACTTGCCTTCCCTTCAAGACCACATCTCTCCTGGAGTGAAGGACCCCCAGCACCTCAGTCAAGAGGAGGTAGAGAGAGTGAGGAGTTGGTTCAGGGATCACATGATGGAGGTGCTGTTACTGTCAAACCCTCTACCTGTGATCCTAGTAGAAGCTGGAGTGACAGATGAAGAGGTGTGTTCCTCTACAATACACTGACATGTCCTGTATAGAGAATGTTGTATTGTTGGTTTGATCTTTATTATTTCTTGTACTAACATGACTCCTCTCCTTTATTGACTTGTACATGTGCAGATCAAACCAGCTCTGCCCATGGAGGGTGAACCTCAGGGCCCAGTGACGGCTAAGTACTATGAGGACATGGCTGCTGATATTGCAACAGCCCGTTGCCTGTCAATGGTATGAGTATGATGTACATAATTAATTATGTAAAAGTTAACAAGTAACTTTGTATATTACAATACATGTATTCGAATGGCAGGAACACAACTTGACTAAGAACAGAACTCGAGTAAGAATGGTTGTGCTATTATGTATACGTCCTCCGCTTTAGATGGATAAGAGCTTCCCACGCTCTCACGAAGATGTCAGAGCCATTCAGTCTTCTTTCCGATTGTACATGGCTGACATACAAACCATCTCCCCCAATGATCTCCGATTAGCCAACTCCCAGAGGAGAGACATCTTTCAACTCTTCTTTGAAGCACTGGACAAACAGAAGGTTGACATGGAGTGGTACAAGTCCCACCTCAGAGGGAAAGTCCCTGTTTACTACCAACAAGACCTTGAGCAGGCTTTTGCTTCTCCTGCTGGTGCTGTTGCCATGGAGACATCAGCAACATCTAACATACAACAAGTGCCAGGTAAGTGACAGCTGCACACAGTGTCAGTGCACTGCACTGACTAGTACAGCAGTAGCAGAAGTCCTGTTGGCACTCAGATTTAGAGCTATATATCCCCTTCCACATTCATTCAATACTGTGGGCTGTGTAATGGATTCAGGGCACGCTAGCTTAGAATGGGGTTGTGGAGGAGTTGATTACATACTCACTAGTTGTGAGAAGTGATAGTGTAACACCTTTGCACTTCTCAACTTCTTCCTGTCTGTCCACAGGGCCCACTCCTGCCTCTCCAACCAGTTCCTCCTCTGGAGACTCCACCCACTCCTCTCACCTTTCAGAAGGTGACAATAGACTATTATGCAATGTTCATGTCCCTTACAACCAGGAGAGCCCAAACAATGACTTGTATGGACCTGTTGCCGTCCTGTCCACTCTGTTCTGCAGTCAAGAGACAGTTCCAGCTGCAGGTTGCTGAGGTGTTCCCCATGTTCTCAAGTGACTCCAAGATGAAGATACTCTCTGAAGAGCTGGCCTGCACTCCCTTGTTTGTGGAGCAAGACAGCTCAGCCCAATTGATGTCAGCAGAAGATGGTGTTGCCATCACTGGTTGTGATCAGTTCCTCAACTTTGGTCATGGTATGAGGTCTCCTTCCTGAAATTGGTTGCTGAAGCCCTGCTCGGATCCACAGCTGTGACAGAACTCAACCAGTTTGTCAAGACCAGAGCTGACTCTTTGCAGCATGCATCTCTTCCAGAGTGCTTCCCTCATGGCCCTCTGACGGCTGACCAGTTGACCCCACCCCCTGGCTACACCCCCCTGCGGCTCACCCTCCCCAACCACCCAGAGGATGTCCCCATGGGCTGTCTGTGGTCCCTCAAGGAGCAGCTCTGCTCCTCCCTTGCCCTGCAGTCCTACGCCTTGCTGCTGAAGGGCTACATGGAGGGAAGCACTCACATCATCTTCCACATCTCTCGACACGTCACACTTGATGAGGACCAAGTGGTGGCCATGTTTGTGAGGGCAAAGCGAGCTGGACTGTACCCCCACAGCATCACTACAGGATTTAGTACAGCCCAGGAGGTGAGTCAGTGGTCATCTTCTGTAGCCGTCACTCCACCCACAGACCTATCAGAGGTGCCGCTGTGTCTGCTGGTCCTCACACCATCTCACCACATCTCCCACAGGTGGAGTACCACGTGATGGACATAGTCCCATTGGTCAAGATGAGAAAGGTCAAAGGTCAAATGGAGGGCATCTCAGTAGCTGAGACAAAGAAGCAAGTGAGTTGTGCAATGTCCTCTCTATTCACACATACACTGTAGCCCATTTAGTGGCATTGGCTAGCTTTTTAATTTTGAATCTTCCATGTTCACCATTCTTGGTCCTTTACTTTGATCCTTTCACAGGAGGTCACACCTTCATCCTCCTAAGAAGACCAATGAAGACTACATCGCATGAACATACACTAGTTGTACGCAAGTTGTGGACATGTAGAATTCAGAGCGTCATTTGTGTAGATTGTTTTGACAGCAGCATGACATATTAGTTGCATTTTATGTTTTGCATCAAAAGTATAACTCTAGTTGTATTTGAACTTCTAGTTTTCCATGTAGATATAGCTATAGTTTTTAATACAAATAGTTTAATACAAATAGTTCATTTGTTCGTGAGTGCTTTCATTTGACACACGACATCATGTCCTGCTGTATAGACATGTGTGTATATAATGTAGCACTGGTTATGCTAGTGTAATGTAGCTGTAGAATTATGTGGAAAATTAAACAAGCTAACAGAATTAGTGATATTTGGGTGTATTCTCTTATATATGATTCTAGTATATAATGTGATCCACCCACAGGCCATAGCATTCATGCATGTATTAGCATCACTGACTCTGCATTGTGTAGTGTCACTCCTTGTGTTCATGTAGTGGCATCATGTTGGGTACATCCCCATTCCCACTTGTAGGGATCTTATGACGCACATTGGAACCGGTCCGTAGTCAATGCACTCCAGATTGACCCACTGACTAAACACTTGTACACAGCAGGACGGGACTCAATATATCGGACATGAGACATCAGTGACATCAACAATGATGTATGCAGCATGCACACATGCACACGCACACACACACACACACACACACACACACACACACACACACACACACACACACACACACACACACACACACACACACACACACACACACACACAGGGCCTGCAGCTGTTCATTGTTTTCCTCCTCCATCAGGTGGAATGGCTATTTGATGATAAAGAGTGGCAGAGATGAACATCTGACAGTCTTGAGAAGTAGTATATGGGTTGAACATATGCATGCCTGACTGCATGCCTAGCTACTGTGGTCAACAATCTGCACTATGTGTCACATTAACTCAACATGTGCTACATTTCATTCACTTGTAGGTTATGGCAGTTATTGTTTACATAAGGCAAATCATAACAAAAAGGTGTGAATTCCTCTGTTACCATGGCTACTTGCGCAATGTCATGTGATGTGCGCATGATCTGCGATTATTTTAGAAAAGAAATCGCCCTAGAACGTCGTATCTGGCAGCTAGCTATGTACTAAGGACGAAAACAAGCCTTACCGAGCAGATTTGATCTAATCGTTCGAGCGAAAATGCCTAACTGCGCGATGTGCTATAATGCCGTCAGCCATTTTTTGAAAATATCACAAGGACGTCACGAGACATTGCCCTTGTAGGCGGGCTGTTACGGTTGCTCGCGAAAATATCTTTCTGGCTATCGGTATTGCTAGGTAGAGGCACGTTGACGGCTCTTTTCGCATGCTAAGGAAATTATCTAACTTTTCCATGCATGCATTGTTTGTGCTCGCTTCCTGTGAGGAGTTACAAGGCGCAGAAGTTGGCCAAAGAGAAACGAAAGTTAGTTTTCTTGCTGTAACTTTGGATAGGATTCGTTTAACAACAATGCATGCATGCAAAAGTTAGATCGCATGTGTATGAACAGATTAATGTTCGTTTTGTTCCGTTTAGACGTTCCTCCGATAGCCAGAAAGATATTTGCCGCTACTTTGATGGCTTCGTTAGCGGCAACATTGCTCAGTGAGGCAAGGCGCCATCAGCACATATCGTACGTAGACGTAAAGAGCGGAAGTTGTTCTTTCTACTGGTACTCGCCTGACGTCGATAGAACAAATCTTGCAGGAGATATAAGCAATTATACAGAGGTAAAAAAATCGGCCGCGAACACGCCCCATTGTTTACACAGTGCCATAACCCACATGCGTTGTAGTTTAGCTGTAAATGTGCATTTGTTCTAAAGAGCAACATGGAGCTAACATAGATGCAGTAATCCAACTGCCTGGGTGTCACATGACAGTCACATGACCCTCCCTCCCCTGTAGGGTGGGTCTGGATCTGGTCAATGGTGCTGTCCGTGACAACAAGAAGGCTGGAGTGTTGGAGCCAGCCATGAGCAAGATTAAGAGCCTCATGCTTGCCACTGGAGCAGCCATCACCATCCTGCGCATTGATGACATGATCAAGCTGGCACCTGAGAAGAAAGAAGAAGGTTCCTATGGAGACGCTGCTGCTAGGGAGAGTTGTAGCTAGGGTGACAAGTTTAGCTAGCTAGCCGTCAATTGCATATGCATGCTTCAGCCCGAGAACTATTGTAGCTTGTCTATTTCCCCCAGGATACACTCAATAGGATTGATCCGAGCGAGTGTAGAAATGGAGTAGCTACAGGGGAATCCCTGGGATTAGGTAGGACTTCCAAGATGGCGGAGAATGTGGTCGGAGGTATTCCACAATATCCGCCGATTGTGATTGTACACTAACTTTGAAGTGCCCCATCCAATATGGCTGAAAAGATAGAGGACCCATCCTGGAAGGCTGCGATTAGAAAACATCACAGCGCACTGCGAACTGGCATCCTAGTCGCTAACGTCTTGCCATCTCTCCGCTCACTACTAACGGACGTGGAGTATTTGTGTGTTGAGGCCAAAGAAGGAGATGTCGCTCGCGTTGATGAGTTGGTAAAGATTCTGCTCACCAAAGACGAGTCCGCTTTTGATGGCTTTTGCTCTGCCCTGGAGGAAAATGGGTACCCTCACTGGGCAAGGAAGTTGAAAGGTAAAGGTGCGTCTTAACCTTCTGTGGGTATGACTAACAAGCTAGCTGATTGAGTAATTAATTGCTATTGCAGCTGATGGCCTCAATGCAAAGTGAGTATTAAAGTTGCTAACTTGTATCAATCATACAGGCCAACATTTAACAACCACTTCCAGTGTCAGCTCAGCAGCCAAGAAGCCGCTGTGGTGTGTCCGACATCCCCTGGAAGTTGAGTTCCTGCGTCTAAAGGGCACCATGGTGAAGCTCCTTGAGGAAATGCAGCAGCCTACTGTGAAGGAGTTAAGAGAGTTTTGCTCTTACCTGGTAGAAACAGGCAAGGAACTACAACCCCAGATAGCACAGGAGCTAGAGTGGGCTGAGAGCTATGCAGAGTTGATGAGGATAGTGTTCTACAAGCTCTGCAGGTGGCTCCACTTCTCCTTCCTTGAGATGATGGCTGACTACTGCAGTTTGGGAGCAATGCAGGCCTCCCTTGAGCAGTACAAGAAGAAGCTTCAGCCAGTGCTACGGATGAAGTTTGATAGTATTGAAACTGCCCTGAAGGAAGCTGGTGTCACAGAAGATACACCTCCTGAAGGAATGCAGAAGATAGTCGTGAGATTCAACCTTGATGCTGGAGGGATCACACTGGAAGATGTAGCTAACTACAGGTTGTTCCTCAGCTCCATCCTGGAGGTTCCTCCTCACCTGCTGGTGTTGATCTCTGTCCTGTATGGCTCTCTCCTCCTGGAGTTGTGGATTCCAGAGGAGCTCTCTCCCCAGGTGGTGCGCAGGGTGGAGGAGGTTTGGAGGGAGCTGTGGAGGAGGAAGGTGGAGGGCATTGAGGTGGGAGACTGGAGCTTTGATCTGCTGCAGGTATTGATCTGGTATTGCTAACGTGCTGTTGAAGCTCCTTTATATTACTGTTATACATGTGTATACATGTTGTCTTAATTGTGAATTGTTCAAGTTCTGACTTGAGACGAATTTCTCTCTCCTGTATGTAGCAAAGCAATATGGAGAAGGCTACCCTCATTGGAGCAAGTCTCTCGGTGTTTAATGCTGCGGCTGCTGCTGCTTGTCAATGGCAGGGTATTCTATCTCCCTATGGTACAAGGCTGTATGAGGAATATGGCTGCCACGAGTCCCTCCAGTCGTGTGTGAGGAAGCACAAAGAAGCTGGCCATCCATCTACAGAAGCACTTGGTGCCTTGGAGTGGCTTCTCCTCCACCACACCCCTGAGGTGGCTGAGAGGGAGGGCAAGGATCCACTGGATGTGCTCCTCACCACTGTGTTCATGGGCTGCTGTGAAGTGGAGAGGTTTGTGAGTGCAGTTGGGAAGTGCCTGGCGGATGATTTAGATGTGGGAGGCAGACTCCTACGTGCATCCAGGGAGTATATCAGTGCTCAGCATGACATGTCTCTGACTCCTGTGACACTAGTGAGTTGCATGTTGTGTGGGTTTTGTGTGCAAATACTGCTTTAGTCAATTATGTATACATGGGATGTATGTGCTATTGCCACTTCAATTTGATTTAATTTCTCCACCATGAGATGTATACCTCATACATGCATTGCCATGTCTTTGACCTCTCTGCCATATTTAGGAGGTAATTCTCCACCTCCCTGATGAGGCAGTGACCAAGCTTTATCTCAAGTACTGTCACTTGCCTTCCCTTCAAGCTGACATCTCCCCAGGAGTGAAGGACCCCCGGCACCTCAGTCCTGAGGAGGTGGAGAGAGTGAAGTCTTGGTTCATGGATCACGCAGTAGATGTGGTGTCATTGTCAAGTCCTCTTACCATGATCCTGGTAGAAGCTGGAGTGACAGATGAAGAGGTGTGTTCCTCTACAATGCATTGACACATCCTGTATAGAGAATTAAGGTTGTGATTGTTGGTTTGATCATAATTTCTTGTATAATAATATGACCCCACTCCTTTATTGACATCTTCATGTGCAGATCAAACCAGTCCTGTCTATGGGTAGATATCAGGACCCAGTGGTGGCTATGTACTATAATCACATGACTGCTGATATTGCAAGAGCCCGTGACCTGTTAAAGGTATATTTATTATGAATCTGATGTACATAATTATATTATATGTATATATAGGTATACGGATGTACAAATGTGTGACTTTGTGTATTATAGTGTATTAAAATATAGCAACTATTATTATATACATGTCATTCACTTATATAGATGATAAAGTGCTTCCCACACTCTCAAGAAGATGTCAGAGCCATTCAGTCTTCTGCTCAAAGATACATGGCTGTCCCACAACCCATCTTCCATAATATTGATGTTCTTCTCCAACCAGCCAACTCCCAGAGGAGAGATATATTCAGGCTCTTTTTTGAAGCACTGGCAGAGCAGAAGGTTGACCTGGAGCTATACAAGCCCCACCTCAGAGGGGAAGTCCCTGTCTACTACAAGCAAGACCTTGAGCAAGCTATTGCTTCTTCTGTTAACACTGTTGCCATGGAGACATTGACAACTTCTGCGGAAGAAATGGTGCCAGGTAAGTGACAGCTGCACACAGTGTCAGTGCATGCAGTTTGTGCAGCAGCAGAGCTCAGTGTTTACAGCTATAGCCCCTTCCCCATTAATTCACTATTTTGTCAGATAGGATATAGAGAGAGGGAGAGGGAGTGGGAAGAGATATACAGAGGGAGTTCTGTTGGCACTTAGGCTCAGTGTTCACAGCTATAGGTATGGGAGGGATAATAATTATAATTTTATTATAGATAAGTAGAACAAGTGTGAGGTAAATTAGCTGCACACAGTGACAGTGCATGCATGCACCATTTTGTATGTACAGAGGAAGGAGGGCTATAGCCCCTTCCTTTTTAATTCACTAGTGTGGGCTTCCTAATGGATCTGGTGCATTGTATAGTATACGCAGTGGAGGAGTTGATTACACCAGTTGTCAGAAGTGATATAGTGTGACACTTCAGCACTTACGCCTCTGCATTCAATAACTTCTTCCATTCTGTCCACAGGACCCACTCGGGCCTCTCCTACCCGTTTCTCCTCTGGAGACTCCATCCACTCCCCTCACCTTTCAGAAGGTAACAATAGACTAAGATGGCAATGTCCCTTAACCGACAGTAGGGCCAAAAACAGACAATGACATATATGTGGGAAATGGAGACCCTCGGCTCCTCCAACTTTGGCCAGATCGCTGCTTTTCTGGAACTGGATATGTATTAATATATAGCTACCCAATTTGCACAATGGTTAAGGCTCCTGGGGTGTAATAGGTTAAACTATAGTGTTTATAATCTTAGTTGATTGTAGGTATAAGGATAGGAAATTAACTGCTCTCTCACCTAGTATAGGCTACTATATATACACACTTTGTGAGACATGCATCTTGAGCTGTGCTGACAGCCTGGTTAAAGGAATGGTATCAAATTATGTACAACTCCAATTAAGGGTAAGGGAAAGAGGGGAATTTTCCACACAGTTGGGAATTGAGCTTGGGATCTGTGTGTACTTCATCGCAGAGTTTCAGCCACCTGGCTACTCATCCCTGCAGTGACCAGTTACCCTATCTCGCATTATGTATGTATCAGTCAGGCTGATTGCCATGCTCCAGCATGTACACCCATGTCGTTGAGGCAATCGTTTTCCATGTGGCTGATTTTCCCTCCTTTTCTTGCCCTAGGTTGGGGTATGTTGGCTGATAGTGATGCATTTGTGCACATCCTGACAACCATCTCCATTGCCCTCTCTCTCCTTCCAAATCAGTGAAAAAGCAGTTCTCCCTCCTGGTATCGGATATGCTGCCTGTTGTGTCCAAGGAGATTGCCTCTCTTGCTAACCACTTTGCCAGTCTGCCTGTTGGCTCTACTGGAGAGACAATCTTCTCAGCTGAGCAGGCAAAGACTGCTGCTCGCAACCTACCTCGCTACTGGAGCTGGTATGAGTGCACATTCCTGAAAGAGGTCACCGGCTACTTTCACTCAAAAGAGGCTGCAATGTCTACCTTGTTTGAGATGTATGATGCTGTGAAGCACATGTCCCTACCAGATTGCTTCCTTCAGGGTCCTCTGACGGCTAACCAGTTGACCCCAGCCCCTGGCTACACCCTCCTGCGACTCACCCTCCCCAACCACCCAGAGGATGTCTCCATGGGCCGTCTGTGGTCCCTCAAGGAGCAGCTCTGCTCCTCCCTCGCCCTGCAGTCCTACGCCTTGCTGCTGAAGGGCTACATGGAGGGAAGCACTCACATCATCTTCCACATCTCACGACATGTCACACTTGATGAGGACCAAGTGGCTGCCATGTTTGTGGTGGCAAAGCGAGCTGGACTGTACCCCCACAGCATCACTACAGGATTTAGTACAGCCCAGGAGGTGAGTCAGTGGTCATCTTCTGTACCCATCACTCCACCCACAGACCTATCAGAGGTGCCGCTGTGTCTGCTGGTCCTCACACCATCTCACCACATCTCCCACAGGTGGAGTACTACTTAATGGACACTTTCTCATTGATCAAAATGAGGAAGGTCAAAGGTCAAATGGAGGGCATCTCAGTAGCCGAGCCAAAGAAGCAAGTGAGTTGTGCAATGTCCTCTCTATCACACGTACACTGTAGGCCATTTAGTGGCGTTGGCTAGCTTTTTAATATTGAATCTTCCATGTTCACCGTTCTTGGTCCTTTACTTTGATCTATTCACAGGAGACCACACCTTCGTCCTCCCAAGAAGATCAATGAAGACTACATCACATGAACATACGTACACTAAGCTAACTTGCAAGTTGTGGACATGTAGAATTCAGAGAGTCTTTTTTGTAGACTGTTTTGACAGCAGCATGACATTTGTAGTGACATGACATGCAGTTGCATTTTATGTTTGCATCAATTTGACAAAAGTATAACACTGTGTATTTGCACTTCTAGTTTTCTATGTGGCTATAAGTTTTTAATACAACTTGCACAATTAGTTCATTTGATCGTGAGTGCTTTCATTTAATTGACACACAACATTATGTCCCACTGTACATGTGTGTATAGCTTTAATGTAGCACTGGATATATTAGTATATGTAGATATATATTCATGGAATTATATGGAAAACAAGCCAACAGAATACCATTCCTTTGAACATTCGTGTATGTATTAGTATCATTGACTCTGTATCATATAGTGCATGGGATGAAGGTGCATGTTCCTATGTACCATCAACATCCGGCCTTCCTCACTCCTTGTAGCTACTCCTAACTGCATGGCCAGGGTCTTTGACTATTTTCCAGACAGATGATCAATTAGTGATATTTGGGTGTATTCTCTTATGTTTCTAGTAATGTGATCTATCCACAGGCCATAGCATTAATGCATATATGTATTAGTATCACTGAGTCTGTCTTATGTAGTGTCACTCGCTTAGGGTGTACCCATGTGTACATGTAGTGCCATCATGTTTGGGTACATCCCCATTCCCACTTGTAGGGACCTTATGAAGCACGTTGGAATCGGTCCGCAGTCAATGCACTCCAGATTGACCCACTGACCAAACACTTGTACACAGCAGGACGTGACTCAATAATTCGGACATGGAACATCAGCGACAACAAAGGTGTGTGCAGCACACACACACACACACACACACACCTTAGAACCTTAGAAGCTGCCCACAGTACATACGTACGTATATGTACTGTGATAGCAGGGCCCTTGGGAGTAGCTAGCTATCCCTGGCCCAGCGGCAGGGAGAGGGCCTGTAACAGATCCCCCTGTACCACTCTCTTGCGCAAAAAGGATGGCACTTTCCCCTGGGTAGCGAGTCCAAGGGAAAGGAAAGTAGACCACCATCAGCGATCTGGACTACTCCTCACGAAAGCTGACGGTATAGTTGTCCCTGGATGTGGCAGCTAACTGGCACCGATAGCCCTCTGGCTATGATTCGGATACCTGCCAGCAGACGCCGACAGCCGTCTGGCTATGGTACGCACCCGCCGACAGGCACCGAAGAGCCATTTGACCACGGTAGCAGTTAAAACGCTGCCAGGGAAATCCAGGGGGTGTGGTGAAAATGATGGTGAATGATGGCAAAGTCTGTGCTGCGGGCTTGATGGTTTTCGGGGCGTCTTCTTCCGTGAACACGTGGCTTAATGCCGCCATCTTGATGACGTCACACATCACACACACACACACACACACACACACACACACACACACACACACACACACGTACACATACACACGCACACGCACACATGCACACACAAATGCACACACAAACACACACGCACACATACAGGGCCTGCAACTATTGATTGTTTCCTCCTTCATCAGGTGGAAGGGCTTGTTGATGATGAAGGGTGGCATGCAGAAATGAACATCTGACAGTGTTGAGAAGTAGCTAGTATATGGCTTGAGCATCTGTATGCCTGACTGCATGCCTAGCTACTGTGGTCAACAATCTGCACTATGTGTCACATTAACTCAACATGTGCTACATTTCATTGTAGTTTAGTTGCAAATGTGCATTTGTTGTTAAGAGCAACATGGAGCTAATGGTGATGCAGTAATCCAAATGTCTAGGAGTCACATGACAGTCACATGACTTTCCCTCCCCTGTAGGGTGGGTCTGGACCTGATCAATGGTGCTGTCCGTGACAACAAGAGGGCTGGAGTGTTGGAGCCTGCCATGAGCAAGATTATGAGCCTCAAGTTTGCCACTGAAGCAGCCATCACCATCCTGCGCATTGATGACATGATCAAACTGGCACCAGAGAAGAAAGAAGAAGGTTCCTATGGAGACGCTGTTGCTAGGGGAGAGTTGTAGCTAGGGAGACTCGCTTTATCATGGTATCAATTATGGTAGCCTGGTGTTACTGCAGCTAGTCGCTTTCCCCGCATACCCAACGTACGCCCGTGGGAGGATGGAGTCCAGTGCTGGGGATTTCCCTGGATTGCTTCGTTCAAAGATGGCGGAGAAAGTGGTCATCCCACAGAGTTACGATCCCACAATAGCCGCGCTTGTAGTGGATGCCAACTGCAACAAACTCGTGAATTCGATGGACCCAGTGTCCATTGCCCCAAAGCTGGTCTCCTACGGTTTGATATCCTCGCAACAAGCGCAGGACGTCTTTGGCGATCCCGTCCAGACTCGGTCGGAGAGGAACTTGGCCTTTCTTAAGCTGATCAAGTCCAGCCCTAGTCAGACGTGGTTCTCCTCGCTATTGGAGGTGATCGGGGAAGAGGGGGCCATGGAACAGCTGAAGAAAGTCCTGGAGGAGAGTGAGTTGCTATAGCTTAGCTAGTGGGCCGGCGGTGTAGGCAAGAACATAGCTAACTAACTAGCTAGCTACAGTCTGTCACTCATTGTAAGTGAACGGTGAAAACGTTTTTCACAGGTTACAGGACCATAGCGTCAGAAAGACAGCTTGAATCATCTCATGGGTCACAGATCGCCGCAATACCAAGTGGGCATCAATTTGCAGCTGAAAGTAGTTTATGTGTTTATGTTATACTGATACTGTAAACTGTATTTTATATTGTATTTATTGCACATGTAGAGCAAGATATCATCTCAGCAGCCACAAAACCACTACAGCAGTCCCAAAAGCGAGCGTCCTCCCAACCACCAGCTGAGCCCCCTGATAAGATGGAGGTGTGGAAAGCTGCAATAAGAAAACATCACAACGCATTGCGAACTGGCATCCTTGTCACTAACATCTTGCCAGCTCTCCATACACTACTAACACCCGTGGAATATTCGCGCGTTGAGGCCAAAGAAGGTGATGTCGATAGGGTTGATGAGTTGGTGAAGATACTGCTCACCAAAGACGAGTCCACTTTTGATGGCTTTTGCTCTGCTCTGGAGGAAAATGGGTGCGGGCACTGGGCAAGGAAGCTGAAAGGAGGTGTGTTTGGAATGACAATCGATTGTGTAGCTAAGCTAATTGTTACCTTGAGCTAGCTATATTTGATTGTGTGATTGTTCTTACCTGTGATGATGAGTGCCTGTCGTCATGAGTACGTCTGATTAACTGGTAGTGAATATATTACTGCACATTATGCAGTCTCCAGTTCGCCACAGCCACAAGCAAAACGCTCACGACTCTGCCACGTCTGGCATCCACTGGAGAATGAGTTTGAGCGAGTCAAGAACACCTTCCTGAAGGTTCTTGAGAAGCAGCAGCTGCCCAGCCTAAGTGACCTGAAGGTGTACTGCAGTGACCGGGTAGCAAGTGTTGAGTGCATGCAGCTGTGTGTTGCGAGGGAGTTGGAGGCTGCACAGAGCTATGAAGCAGTTGTGAACATCCTCTTTCAGAAGCTGTGCAAGTGGTTGAGCTTCTCTCTGCTGGAGATGATTCTGGATTATTTCCGAGACCCACTTTCTGAGGTGAGACAACAGCTGGAGATGTACAAGAAGCGATTGAAACAGCCTTTGCAAGAAGCACTCAAAAAGTGTGAAGAGGTTTACACGAAGCAGGCTGAGTCTCCTCCAGCAATGCAGAAGCTTCTTGTGCGCTACCGTTTGAAGGCTGTAGGGATCACACCTCAAGATATCATTGATTGTGGCCAATTCCTAAGTTTATACCTAGAGATCCCTCCACACCTACTGGCACTGGTCGATTTCTGGTTTGGCTCTCTCCTCCTGGTGTTTTGGATCCCAGAGGAGCTCACTCCCCAGGTGGTGCGGAGAGTGGAGGAGGTTTGGAGGGAGCTGTGGAGGGGGAAGGTGGAGTGCATCGAGGTGGAAGACAGGAGCTTTGATCTGCTACAGGTACTGATCTCACAGTTGAAGCTCCCTTACTGCTGTGTGTACATGTGTACTCGTTGTGTTAATTGTAAATTTGTTCAAGTTCTGACTTGATGGAATTTCCTTTTCCCGTGTATAGCGAAGCAATGAGGAGAAGGCTACCATCATCAATGTGCCTGCTGAGAAATGGAATGGTGTACTATCTCCCTATGGTACGAGGCTGTATGGGGAATATGGCCGCCACGAGTCCCTCCAGTTGTGTGTGAGGAAGCACAAAGAAGCTGGCCATCCATCTCCAGAAGCACTTGGTGCCTTGGAGTGGCTTCTCCTCCACCACACCCCTGAGGTGGCTGATAGGGAGGGCAAGGATCCTCTGGATGTGCTCCTCACCACTGTGTTCATGGGCTGCTGTGATGTGAAGGGCTTTGTGAGTGGAGTTGTGAAGTGCCTGAAGGATGACCCATCTGTGCAAAGCAGACTCCACCAGGCATCCATGAATTTCATGCTTGCTATGCCTAGGATGTCCGATATGGCATCAGTGAGTTGTATATGTGTTATGTCAGTTATGTGTGTAATGCGTATGGTGCAACAGTGTTGGTCAAATGGAGGTGATCTAAATCGCTTATACCACCTCTGATTCCACTGATACCACCTCGGGTAGCTTCTAGCATGCTAAGGCTAACCTTTGGTGCTGTAGATGCATGCTGCAAGCTTGGAGCAAAGCTATATTGTTCACTTTACCAAGGTACGTCTCAGTAGCTGGGCTTTGCACGGTCATGGCCACACAGCTTATGCTGCTGTTTACTACTCAACGGCTATCTTAATTTCTGGCATCATTTCTAAGTGGAACTCATCAGTGCACCTCCTTTCCCGTAATGGCACTGGTTGCTATCATAGTCTAGACACCTTAGACCAAGAACTGTCGGTGTCTACAGGATTTTGATCACCTTGGAAACCAATATAGTGGCCCTTGTGCTTCATGCCTGAACCTCCATAATATAATCAGTTTCCCACGGTGCTCTATACTCCTGTAGACACTCGGCCTAGCTGATGTATATATATATATGCAGGCGTGTAGGGAGGTGGGTTTCCAGGGGTTTCAGGAAATCCCCTTTCAAGCAGCTAGCCACACAATGACAATAGAAATTAAAGAGAAATTCTTTAGAGCAACACACTTGAGGATGAGTTAGCATTGCTACTGACCTTTCCTGCAGCTGTTGCACTGTAAAAGATAGTGTCTGTTTGCCTCTTTCATTGCTTTTCCATGATTCTAGCAGCCAAAATTTCACTTTGCTCTTCGCGGTCATTTTGGTGATACTATGACGGCATAAGCAGATATAAGGTCCGACTAAATAAACAGGAAACCCCCTTATAGAATTCCTTGCTAGCTAGCTGTTACACAGTATATGTGCATGCATGGAATGTATGTGGTGTTAGAAGCTATTGCCTCTGCATTAATTTAAATGTAGTATGAAATTTCTCAATGCAATTTGTGGTACGTATGAACATCTTTACCAGCACATGCACATATCCCACTATCTTGTGTATGACCTCTGCATCTGATGTTCTCTAGCAGAGTTCTAGTGCCCACCTCTCTGAAGAGTTATCTGGCTACCTCCCTGATGATGCAGTGACCAAGCTATACCTCAAGTACCGTCACTTGCCTTCCCTTCAAGCCCACATCTCCCCTGGAGTGAAGGACCCCCAGCACCTCAGTCGTGAGGAGGCGGAGGATGTGATGAGTTGGTTTACGCATCACTTGAGGGAGTTGGAGGGGAGGGAAGAGGGATCTGAACTGCGGCTATCCTTGATCCTTGTGGAAGCTGGAGTGACAGACAAAGAGGTACATTCCCTGTGATGCATAATGCATGTGTTCACACATGGAAAAGGCATAATTGTTTGTTGGTTTATAGTTATCACTTGTTGTGTTTACTTTATTTCCTTCCCTACTGATTTGTACATGCACAGCTCAGTCATTTACATGGCATATATGGGATTGATCCATACACGAAAAATGAAATCTGTCGACTGTCAAAGGTGTGAGTACGCACTATACATACCACATGTGTACTAACATGTGTGTACTGTACATATTGCTGTGAGTGTGTATTTACTGTATAGTATGGTCAATAACAGCATACTGTTAAGCAATTAGATTGAGTTGCTTGTTTGTGTTACTGCATCCTCTGCTTAGATGGAGGAGAGCTTCTCACACTCTCAAGAAGATGTCAGAGCCATCCAGTTTTCATTTCAACTGTACTCATTGACAACTGGTTTACACAAATTCATCATCTCTCCCGAAGCTCTCCTTCAATCAGCCAACTCCCAGAGGAGAGACATCTTCAGGCTCTTGTTTGAAGCACTGGCAGAGCAGAAAGCTGACTTGGAAAAATGCAAGTCCTACTTCATGAGGGGAGTCCCTCCTCACTACCAGCTAGACCTCAAACAGGCCTTTGCTCCCAGCATTCCTGTTGGTGCTGTCGCCATGGAGACATTGAGTACATCTCAAGAAAAACAAGTGCCTGGCAAGTGGCTGCTACACACACACACACACACACACACACACACACACACACACACACACACACACACACACACACACACACACACACACACACACACACACACACACACACAGGCACACACATACACACACTAGTTTCACTCCATGTACCATTTAGTACAGAAGAGGAAATGCCTAATTCTGTTGGTGCTCAGGTTTAGGTCAATAGTCCCTTGAGTTCCCCTTTAATTCACTAGTGTGGGCTCCATGGCTAGCACTGATGGATCCCTGGGGTTATGAAGATTGTCAAAACTGACAGTGTATATGTTTATACAGCAGTTGTGCACTATCATTTCTACATTCAATAACTTCTTCCTGTCTGTCCACAGGGCCCACTCCTGCCTCTCATACCAGTTCCTCTTCTGGAGACTCCACCCACTCCTCTCACCTACTAGAAGGTAAATATAGACTAAGATGGTAATGTCCCTCACAACCAGGAGGGCCCAAACAATGACTTGTATGGGCCTGTTGCTGTCCTGTCCACTCTGTCCTGCAGTGAAGAGACAGTTCCAGCTGCAGGTTGCTGAGGTGTTACCCATGTTCTCAAATGACTCCAATATGAAGGCACTCTCTGAAGAACTGGCACACACTCCCTTGTTCCTGAAGCAAGACAGTTCAGCCAGAGTGATGTCAGCAGAGGATAGTGTTGCCATCACTCGTCATGATCACCTCCTCACATTGTGGTCATGGTATGAAGTCTCCTTCCTGAAATTGGCCTTACTGGGATTCAAAGCTGTGACAGAACTCAACCAGTTTGTCAAGACCAGAGCTGACTCTCTGCAACTCATGTCTCTTCCAGAGTCCTTCCCTCATGGCCCTCTCACAGCTGACCAGTTGACCCCACCCCCTGGCTACACCCCCCTGCAGCTCACCTTCCCCAACCACCCAGAGGATGTCCCCATGGGCCGTCTGTGGTCCCTCAAGGAGCAGCTCTGCTCCTCCCTCACCCTGCAGCCCTATGCCTTGCTGCTGAAGGGCTACATGGAGGGAAGCACTCACATCATCTTCCACATCTCACGACATGTCACACTTGATGAGGACCAAGTGGCAGCCATGTTTGTGGGGGCAAAGCGAGCTGGACTGTACCCCCACAGCATCACTACAGGATTTAGTACAGCCCAGGAGGTGAGTCAGTGGTCATCTTCTGTAGTCGTCACTCCACCCACAGACCTATCAGAGGTGCCGCTGTGTCTGCTGGTCCTCACACCATCTCACCACATCTCCCACAGGTGGAGTACCACTTGATGGACATCCTCCCATTGGTCAAGGTGAGAAAGGTCAACAGCAGTAACGTAGAGGGGGTGAAAATAAAAGGAAGTACTGAATAACTGTTTGAGCTCAAACAGTACTAATCCATCCATTCTTGTTCTTGCACTGTGATCCGTCCACAGGAAACCAGACGGCTACGGCTGCTTCAATGTGGACATTATGTCAATTTAACTTTTGACGAAGCCAAGAGACCAGTGCAGTGCCCCAAAGGACATGGACTGCAGTATGCGGTTGGTACCCCCAAGAGGACCAGTAAAGACTAGCTATAGCCACTTCACTGAACTTGTGC
This sequence comes from Ianthella basta, assembly GCA_964019415.1. NCBI lineage: Eukaryota > Metazoa > Porifera > Demospongiae > Verongiida > Ianthellidae > Ianthella > Ianthella basta. The sequence continues at coordinate 6,633,128 of OZ025885.1, read as the reverse complement.
ACTAAGAGGCTTGTGAATGTGTAGACTCTTGTAAGAGTATTACTTTGTAGACTATTTTTTCATGAACAGATTTAATTGAATATAGTTGTGCTCAGATTCGATCTGGTGTCAATGCACTTCAGAATGACCCTAGGGGTGAACCAAACTGAGTTGACTATTTGGCCAAGCCACAAACTAAGAATAGTACATGTGTGGTGCATGTGTTTGACTGTCGGTTGCAAGGCATCCATAATCCTGTTGTTGTGAGATCGTTCAAGATGTCTTAGGTATAGGTTGTGGTGTGAGCATAAAATTAGGTGTGAGGTAGGGTGGAACGGGTAGTAAGAGGGAAATGCAGGCTACACCCACAAGACAGCACATGCATGCACGTGTTTGCAGCAGATAGCTAACTAATGCAGGGAGGTGGACTGGGAAGTGATACCATGTCAACAGCAAAAACAATGAGAACTCTCTTGTGATACTCTATTTGCAGTATCTGAACAGAGATTGACTATAACACGGTCCTATGCATTTCAACAAGAGTGTGGCTGGCATAGCTAGCTCGCTGGCTGTTTCAGTGTGCACAAATGTTCCAAGACATCAAGACCAATGGCGTCTGTTGCCAGCTCCAGCAAGGAAGTGAAGCTAGTATTTCAGTATGAGTGTGAACATAGGCACACTTGTGTTTTGTGCACATTATAATGAAAATCAGCTAATTATTTTTATAGCCATAATATTGAGGTAGAGAGGCTCCAAACCCAGTTCCCCTCCACGCCAGATCAAGACGTGCTCTATGACACTGTCTCTGGTACGTAGCGGTGCAGTGTCACACCTAGTTTAATCTAGGGCGGGGGTGATTTCCCTTCCATGGTGACTCGTAGTTGCAGAAGATGATTAGTCTCGTCCCCAGACCCTTCCTCACCCGCGGTAAGGGCCTGGGGCCGGGACGAGGCTATAATAAGCTAGAAGGGTTGTGGTCGGAAAGCGACGTCTACTAGTATTGCGCAATCTATCCGCGTGACTTAACATGCCGAAGACAACCGCGGCCAATTTGCTTCGTCATTCTGTGCATTCGCATGCCTCAAAGCATCCGAAATAGTGCTCCGCGCGCAACAGCATTATGGCCGAACAGACGGACGACCCAGTATGGAAAGCTTCTATCAGAGAACATCACAGCGCACTGCGAAACGGCATCCTTGTCTCTAACGTCTTGCCAGCTCTCCGCACACTGCTAACAGACGTGGAGTATTTGCGCGTTGAAGCCAAAGGAGGAGACGTGGCTGGTATCGATGAGTTGGTGGCGATTCTGCTCACCAAAGACGAGTCCACTTTTGATGCCTTTTGCTCTGTACTGGAGGAAAATGGGTACCCTCACTGGGCAAGGAAGTTGAAAGGAGAAGGTGCGTGTGGAGTGCCAATCGATTGTGTAGCTAGCTATTTAACCAGCTAAGCAGCTATGCTATCGAATGGGGTGCAATTTTTAGTAGTTATTCTTGCTGGTGAGTCAGAGTGGAGTGATTTGTTAGAAATTCTGATAATACACACACACCTATTGTCCTTCATTCTGCAGTCTCTAGTCAAAAGAGCTGTCCCCTTTCACCACAGCTGCGAGCGAAACACGCAAGACGCTGTCACGTTTGGCATCCACTGGAGAATGAGTTTGAACGAGTCAAGAACAACTTTCTGAAGGTTCTTGAGAAGCAGCAGCTGCCCAGCCTAAGTGACCTGAAGGTGTACTGCAGTGACCGGGTAGCAAGTGTTGAGTGCATGCAGCTGTGTGTTGCGAGGGAGTTGGAGGCTGCACAGAGCTATGAGGCAGTTGTGAACATCCTCTTTCACAAGCTGTGTAAATGGCTGAGCTTCTCTCTGCTGGAGATGATTCTGGATTACTTCCACAATCCCCTTGGTGAGGCGAGTGCGCAATTGGAGTCATACAAGAAACAGTTGAAGACTCTGCAACAGCCACTTATTCATGCCGAAAAATACCTGAGTCAGGCAGAGTCTCCTCCAGTGACCATGCAGAAGGTGTTTGTGCACTGCGTTATGGAAGCTAAGGAGGTGACACTCGAAGATATCATTGCTTACAGACAGTTCCTCAGCTCCAGTCTAAAGATCCCCCACCACCTGCTGGTGCTGGTCTCTGTACTGCGAGACCCTCTCCTCCTGGAGCTGTGGATCCCAGAGGAGCTTGCTCCCCAGGTAGTGTGTAGAGTGGAAGACGTTTGGAGGAAGCTGTGGGAGAGGAAGGTGGAGGGCATCGAGGTGGGAGACAGGAGCTTTGATCTGCTGCAGGTATAGACTTTAATACTGCCTATACTTCATGCTTCTGTATACATCTGCATGGCATTGCTTTAATTGTGAGTTTGCTGTTCTGTTTAAGTTCTGTGCTGATATGGATACCCTTTTACTGTGTGCAGCAAAGCAATGTGGAGAAGGCTACCCTCGTTGCACAAACCCTAGCTCTGGTTGCCGCCATTGGGCCATGGCAGGGTGTTCTATCTCCCTACGGTACAAGGCTGTATGAGGAATATGGCCGCCACGAGTCCCTCCAGTCGTGTGTGAGGAAGCACAAAGAAGCTGGCCATCCATCTCCAGAAGCACTTGGTGCCTTGGAGTGGCTTCTCCTCCACCACACCCCTGAGGAGGCTGAGAGGGAGGGCAAGGATCCACTGGATGTGCTCCTCACCACTGTGTTCATGGGCGGCTGTGATGTGAAGAGCTTCGTGAGAGCATTTGCACTGTATGGGAGGTGCCTGGACAGACTGAGCAGTGGCTCTGCTGTGGAAAACAGATTCCACCAAGCGGCACAGGAGTACCTCAGTGCTAGGCGTCAGATGTCTGATGTGGCAATGGTGAGTTGTCTGTTGTGGGAATTTTGTGTGCTGGTATGTATGTTTCATGCAGTCCTTGGTGTGTGTGGGCATGAGATGTAGCCTGTACATTGGAAGCATTAATAGTGTGGGTGGCCATGGCCACCCCCTTCCTATGGCCATTGTGTGTGGTGTTACAAACCAGTTTTGGAAATTGCGATACACCTTCACCAGGAGACATGTACTCTGTGCATTACCATGTCTACGGCCTCTCTGTCTTGTACAGGATGAGGTGATCACCCGCCTCCCTGATGGGGCAGTGGCCAAGCTCTACCTCAAGTACTGTCACTTGCCTTCCCTTCAAGCCCACATTTCCCCTGGAGTGAAGGACCCCCAGCACCTCAGTCATGAAGAGGTGGAGAGAGGGAAGAAGTGGTTTGGGGATTTCGTTAAGAAGTTGGAGCCCACATCACAGTCAAGCCCTCTTCCCATGATCCTGGTAGAAGCTGGAGTGACAGATGAAGGGGTGTGTTTCTCTACAATGCATTGACATGTCCCGTGTAGAGATTGCTGGTTTGATCTTTATCATTTCTTGTACTAACACAACTCCTCTCCTTTACTGACTTGTACATGTACAGATCAAACCAGCTCTCAGTGTGGAAGGTGGACGTCAGACCACGGGGAGAACTTCGTACTCTGAGGGCATGATTGAGCTTATTGCAAAGGCCCGTCAACTGCTAAAGGTTTGTATACAAGTATACACCATAGGCTAATTTATAAGGTTTATGTGCATGCCTTTGCATTTAAATGGCCCGAACACAATATTTACAAGTAAGATTGTTTGTGTTATTACATATGCTCTCCACTTTAGATGGAAAAGAGCTTCCCACACTCTCAAGAAGATGTCAGAGTCCTTCAATCTTCTTTCCGAAGGTACTTGGCTTTCGAACAAACCATCTCCCCTGATGCTCTCCTCCAATCAGCCAACTCCCAGAGGAGAGATGTCTACCAGTTGTTCTTTGAAACACTGGAAGAACAGAGCCTTGACCTGGAGCCGTACAAGTTTGACCTCAGAGAGGCAGCCCCTCTTCACTACCGACAAGACGTTGTGAGAGCCTACACTCCTGCAGGGGCTGTTGCCGTGGAGACATCATCAGCATCTAAAGAAGAGCAAGTGCTAGGTAAAATGGCAACTGCACATGTGAACAGTGTCAGTACATGTACAGGTGTTGTGGTGGATGAAGAATGCATGCGCAGTGTCCCCTTGATTGGGGCTATGGGGCTTTGTGTTCCCTATAGTTTAGGCTAGACAGAGACATAGAATAGAAACTGGCATATGCAAGGGCCTGTAGAAGGCACTGTGCATATGTCCTTTCCTCTCTGTTCTGCAGCAAAGAGAGACTTCCAGCTGCAGGTTGCTAAGGTGTTCCCAGTAGTCTCCAGTGCCTCCAACACAACACCACTCTCTGAAGAGCTGGCACGCACTCCCTTGTTTGTGGAGCAAGACAGCTCAGCCAGACTGATGTCAGCAGAGGAAAGTGTTGCCGTTGCTCCTCACCTCCTGAAACTTTGGTCATGGTATGAAGTCTCCTTCCTGAAGTTGGCCATTCGAGTCTTATTGGGACTCCCAGCTTTGGATGAACTCGACGACATTGTCAAGAACATAGCCGACTCCTTGCAGCATGCATCTCTACCAGAGTGCTTCCCTCATGGTCCTCTGACAGCCGACCAGTTAGCCCCACCCCCTGGCTACACCCCCCTGCGGCTCACCCTCCCCAACCACCCGGAGGATGTCTCCATGGGCCGTCTGTGGTCCCTTAAGGAGCAGCTCTGCTCCTCCCTCGCCCTGCAGCCCTATGCCTTGCTGCTGAAGGGCTACATGGAGGGAATCCGAAGCATCCACATCATCTTCCACATCTCACGACATGTCACACTTGATGAGGACCAAGTGGCGGCCATGTTTGCGAGGGCAAAGCGAGCTGGACTGTACCCCCACAGCATCACTACAGGATTTAGTACAGCCCAGGAGGTGAGTCAGTGGTCACCTTCTGTACCCGTCACTCCACCCACAGATCTATCAGAGGTGCCGCTGTGTCTGCTGGTCCTCACACCATCTCACCACATCTCCCACAGGTGGAGTACCACTTGATGGACACCTTCTCATTGATCAAAATGAGAAAGGTCAAAGGTCAAATGGAGGGTGTGTCAGTAGCCGAGACAGAGCGACGAGTGAGTTGTGCAATGTCACCACTAACTACACATACAGGGTATGTCTTGTGTAGTACAGCATTCATGGCTACCAACCAACTATTGGTGTATAGTCAGTTCAGGAGAACTTTTAAGGGGATTGGCTGGCTCTTTTAGCAGCATTAGATGATCTGTTCACTGTTCTTCTTATTCTTTTCCTTTGATCCATTCACTCACGTGCACACAGGAGACCACACCTCCACCCTCTCAAGAGGACCAGTGAAGACTACACACTACATGAAAATGCACTAAGCTATAGCTAGCTAGCAAGTGTGGACGTGTAGAGCATCATTTTGTAGTTTATCTTTGACAGATACCTGTGCATTAGCTTATGGGCAGCCATGCATATGGTACACGCATCTTGGCGCTTGCGTATCGACTAGGGCGTTTACGTAGGTTAACTACCGCGGCGTGTTTCACGCACCGACGTGTGTAGCTATGCAGAAAGCAAGCAGAAGGAAGACTCTTTCCTTCATCATCAGGTGAGCGGCAGGACAACCTGGGCCGGGCGGGCTGAAGGAGTAGATGCAGATGGGACAGAAGGTGTTCCTCCCTCCCTCATTTAGCCCCCATACCGCTGACAGGCCTCTTAGACTGTATTTTTCTCAGGCATTTAAGTATGTACTTCACCCATTGAATATTCCTGTTATAATCCACAGGGCACTTCTCGTACGTTTATTAGTGTACAGTGTTACTGTGAAGTGTTACATATACCACCACATGCACTCAGGGTGTATTGTGTGTTCCATCATCCTCTTGTGTAGAGTGTGGCTGTGTGCAGTAGTGTGTTGGGGTATCATCGAGGGGTGGGTTGTGTGTGTGTCATCGTGTTTGGACATGTCCCCATTCCCACTTGCAGGAACCCTGATGAGCCTTGGAACCGGTCCGGAGTCAATGCACTCCAGATTGACCCACTGACCAAACACTTGTACACAGCAGGACGGGACTCAATAATTCGGACATGGGACATCAGCGACAACAAAGAGGTGTGTGCAGCACAGATGCGCACACACACACAAACACACACACACACACACACACACACACACACACACACACATACGCACACACACATGCACACACACATACGCACGCACACATGCACACACACATACCCCTTCCCCCACACATGCATTTACTTCACATCTCAGAAGTGTCTTCTTTAGTCTGTTCCACTCCTTTTCCACTTCCTCCCTTGCCTTCTGCTCCTCTCCCTTCATCCCTCTGCTCCCCTCTCCACTCTCTCCCCCTCTCCTCCCCTCCCCTCCACTCTCTCCCCCTCTCCTCCCCTCCTCTCCACTCTCCACTTCCTCCCCTCCCCTCCCCTCCCCTCCCCTTCCCTCCCCTCCCCATCCTCCCCTCCCCTCTCCATTCCCTCCCCCTCTCCTCCCTCTCCCCTCCCCTCCCCTCCCCTCCCCTCCCCTCCCCCCCTCCCCTCCCCTCCCCTCCCCTCTTCTCCCCTCCCCTCCCCTCCCCAGCGCCCTCGGTGTGTGCGAGCTATGGAGCACCACACTGACTGGGTCAATGACATTGTCCTGTGTCAGGAGGGAAAGAACAGTGAGTGGAAGGGACGAGGAGACTGCAGTGTGGGTGGACTCAGTAATGTCACACAGTCCCCCTCTCCCCACTACTGCTGAGTCAGCAGTATTGTAATTACCTACCTAGGAGTTGCATATGTAAGATGCACACACACTGTGTAGTGCAACATTTGGTGCCCCATGTGCTTCACAAGCTCATTTTGCCACGTGTAATCAAGGCAAGATATATAGTGTGAAAATTCTGTTCTAAATGATCATTCAATGATTATCATCTGCTCTCCTCTGTAGTTTTCTCAGCCTCGTCTGACGCCACTCTGAAGCTGTGGGACACTCAGTCGGGTCAGTGCACAGCCACACTCAGGACACATAAGGACTACATCAAAGCGCTGGCCTACTCGCCTGTCAGAGAAGTGGCTGTCAGTGGTGGCCTGGAGAACAGCATCTTCCTATGGGACCTGAACACTTTGGCTAACCTCACCTCCACCAACAACACCATCACTAGTAAGGGAGGGGTGGAGAAGGGAAGGGAGGGGTGGAGAAGGGAAGGGAGGGGTGAAGAAGGGAAGGGAGGGGTGAAGAAGGGAAGAGAGGGGTGGAGAAGGGAAGGGAGGGGTGGAGAAGGGAAAGGAGGGATGGAGAATGGAAGGGAGGGGTGGAGAGGGGAAGAGAGGGGTGGAGAGGGGAAGGGAGGGGTGGAGAGGGGAAGGGAGGGGTGGAGAAGGGAAGGGAGGGGTGGAGAAGGGAAGGGAGGGGTGAAGAAGGGAAGGGAGGGGTGAAGAAGGGAAGGGAGGGGTGGAGAAGGGAAAGGAGGGATGGAGAATGGAAGGGAGGGGTGGAGAGGGGAAGAGAGGGGTGGAGAGGGGAAGGGAGGGGTGGAGAGGGGAAGGGAGGGGTGGAGAAGGGAAGGGAGGGGTGGAGAAGGGAAGGGAGGGGTGGAGAAGGGAAGGGAGGGGTGAAGAAGAAGGGAGGGGAGGGGTGGAGAAGGGAAGGGAAGGGAGGGGTGAAGAAGGGAAGGGAGGGGTGGAGAAGGGAAGGGAAGGGAGGGGTGAAGAAGGGAAGGGAGGGGTGGAGAAGGGAAGGGAAAGGAGGGGTGAAGAAGGGAAGGGAGGGGTGTGTCTCTGTGAGTAGTCAACCTGTCCACTTCGCATCTGCCACATTATTGGGAAAGAAGTTAGCTACGTTTGTATATGTGATATGTACAGTTCTGTAATTCTGTCTGAGATTTGTGTGCATGTGTGTGTGTGTGTGTGTGTGTGTGTGTGCGTGCGTGCGTGCATGTGTGCACTTGAGTGTGTGTGTGTGTGTGTTGTGTCTGTTCTTCTTAAGCCAACACCTTCTCAGGAAACAGGAGCTCTGTGTACAGCCTGTGTATGGACCCAGCGGGGAAGCTCCTGGCGTCAGGGTCCTCCGACAAGGTGCAGCATGCGTGCACATGTGGTGGGCGGGGCTTACCTCCTTATTGGTCGTGTAAATAGTACACCATACCAGGCGGAGAGTGTCATTATCACTCTATTGACCTCCTGGATGTAGTGCCATTGATTCAACTGTACTGTGTGTGTCCCTTTACATCCACTGTGTTCTGTGGTATACGTACTGTATAGTGGTGTGAGAGGTGTGAGCAATATGTACGTATGTATGTATGTATGTATGTATGTATGTACGTATGTATGGGTAGGGGGAGAGCTCTTGAGACTGCTGTACTGGACTGGTCTGCTCACACACAGCTGTCTATTGGAGGTGTGGCTGTGCATTGTGTGTGTCTAAGGGAGGTATGTTCCATCTAAGGGAGGTATGTTCCATTCCCACTTTCTCTCCTCAGATGATTCGGGTCTGGGACACTGCCAGTTACAGTTTGCAGATGGAGCTCCGCGGACACACAGACAATGTGCGCACGCTGGCCTTGAGCAAGGATGGGACGTTGGTGAGGAGGCAAACTGTATGTGTGTGTGTGTTGTACTGCGTAGGTCTGTGTGGCTCCCTCCCCTCCCTGTGGAGGAGGGTTTGTAACTACTACACAGCATTGTGTACCGCATGTGCTGGGTAGTTTGTGCAGCTGTGTTTGTAATACCAGTCTTCCCTCCCTCCCCTCCCCTCCTCTCCCCTCCCCTTCCCTCTCCTCCCCTCCCCTCCCCTCCTCTCCCCTCCCCTCCTCTCTCCTCCCCTCCCTCCCTTTCCCCTGCCCTCCCCTTTCCTCTCCTCCCTCCCTTTCCCTCTCCTCCCCTCTTCTACCCTCCCCCCTCCCCTCCCCTCTCCCTCCCTTTCCCTCCCCTCCCTCCCTTTCCCTCCCTCCCCTTCCCCTCCCCTCCCCTTCCCTCTCCTCCCTCCCTTTCCCTCTCCTCCCTTCTCCTCTCTTCAGCTGCTGTCTGGAAGCTCTGACGGAACTGTTCGTCTATGGTCCATTATTCAGCAGTGCTGCATCGAGACCTTCCGTCTGCACGAGGAGGGAGTGTGGACTGTTGCCGTTGACGACAGCTTCTCTACCTTCTACTCCAGTGGGCGGGACAAGCAGGTTTTTGTGACTGACTTGAAGACCAGGACCAGTCGTCAGCTGTTTATGGAGGAAGCCCCTGTCGTTAGACTAGTGTTGGACACCATGGGCTCTGCCCCCGCTATCTGGGCTGCCACTACAAATACCTGGATCAACAAATGGGTGAGTTGTCACTGTGACATGTGACATTGTGACATGATGGATTGTCAATGTGCACATAGCAAGGTACTTACCTGTCCCCCCACCTGTCCCCCCGTGTCCCCCTGTCCCCCCTGTCACCCTGTCCCCCTGTCCCCCCACCTGTTCCCCCTGTCCCCCTGTCCCCCTGTCCCCCCTGTCCCCCCACCTGTCCCCCCTGTCCCCCTGTCCCCCCTGTCACCCTGTCCCCCTGTCCCCCCACCTGTTCCCCCTGTCCCCCTGTCCCCCCTGTCCCCCCGTCCTCTCACCTGTCCCCCCACCTGTTCCCCCTGTTCCCCTGTCCCCCCTGTCACCCTGTCCCCCTGTCCCCCCACCTGTTCCCCCTGTCCCCCTGTGTCCCCACCTGTCCCCCCTGTCCCCCTGTCCCCACCTGTCCCCCCTGTCCCCCTGTCCCCCCTGTCACCCTGTCCCCCTGTCTCCCCACCTGTTCCCCCTGTCCCCCTGTGTCCCCCCTGTCCCCCGTGTACCCCCTTTCCCCCAGCCACCTTCCTCCCACCTGTCCTCCTGTCCCCTCAGTCCCCCCACCTTCCCCCCGCCTGTCCTCCTGTCCCCTCAGTCCCCCCACCTGTCCTCCTGTCCCCTCAGTCCCCCCACCTCCCCCCCCACCTGTCCTCCTGTCCCCTCAGTCCCCCCACCTTCCCCCACACACCTGTTCCCCGCACTAATCATGTGACATAGACTTGTATGCATTACATTCTGTGTCACAAGGCTCTCCATGCATCCTCCCTACTGTGCTGTGCAAAGGAAGCCAACACCCTCTCCCACACTCCACCATCCACTAGCCAGTCCTCACATGACTAGCGGTCTAGCGCACCCTTCTTAAACTGTATTCTGGGGATAACACTGGTTGACTTGTCACTGTGAGGTGTGACGTGTGTGCATGCCTGTTACTACCCGGGGTAGAGGGAGGAGGGAATACAGTACTTATTGTCACCTTACTGTATTCATTGTATTTAGCCCATACAAGAAGGAGGTTGTGATGAGGAAGACCCTGCTAATGATGAGGAGGAGGAGGTAACAGATATTGACATGATGGATATGAGTGTGCAGCCCTTGGCAACCGTCCCAGGAGGGCCGTGTTTGAAGGAGTATAGAATACTACCTAACAAGAGGGAAATTCTCACTCGGGACTCGGTTGGAAATGTGGCCCTGTGGAGTGTTCTATTCGTGAGTGGGTGGGGTCTAAATGGGCGTGGTCAAAGTGGGTGTGTGCCGACAAGTGGGTGTGTCATAGCCATGTGTGGGCATGGTCAAAGTAGGTGTGTCGTAGTCATGAGTGGGTGTAGTCAAAGTGGGTGTGACATAGCCATGAGTGGGTGTGGTCAAAGTGGGTGTGTCGTAGTCATGAGTGGGTGTGGTCAAAGTGGGTGTGTCGTAGCCATGAATGGGTGTGGTCAAAGCGGGTGTGTTCCTTCCTCTGCACAGGCCAAGAAGCTGAGGGACCTTGGTGAGGTAGACCTTCAAGAAGAGGTGGAGAGAAGGGGGGAGGAGCTGTACACACCCAATTGGTTCTCTGTGGAGCTCAAGACTGGGGTGGGTGTGAAAAAGAGGGAGGAGATGAGTGGGGAGGGGAGGGAGGAGATGGGTGGGGAGGGCAGGGAGGAGATGGGTGGGGAGGGGAGGGAGGAGATGGGTGGGGAGGGGAGGGAGGAGATGGGTGGGGAGGGGAGGGAGGAGATGGGTGGGGAGGGGAGGGAGGAGATGGGTGGGGAGGGCAGGGAGGAGATGGGTGGGGAGGGGAGGGAGGAGATGGGTGGAGGGAAGGTAGACTGGTAAGCAAGTTTGTTTGAAGGAATATGTAGAATGACTGTCTGTACCATGCAGTTCACTGTGCCTATCCTGTGTACTTACAATGCTAGCTGTCGCACTGCAGAACTTACTCCTCCCTTCCCTTCCCCTTCCCTTCCTCTTCCCTCTTCTCCCCTCCCCTGTCCTCCCTCCCCTCCCCTCCCCTCTCCTCCCCTCCCTTCCCTTCCCCTCCCCTCTCCTCCCTCTCACTTCCTCTCAGATGCTGACAGTGAGGCTGGAGGAGTCTGACTACAGCTCTGCATGGGTGTTGGCCAGTAGGTCAGGACTGATTGACATCAGCACTGACCTAAACTGTGAGCTAATGACACACACACACATGTACACACACACACGCACACACACACACACACACACACCACACACACACGTACACACGCACACAGACATACACACACACACACACACACACACACACACACACACACACACACACACACACACACACACACACACACACAGTGCCCCCTTCTCCTTCCATCCCTACCAACATGCTGTGCAGTAAACCTCGGTGCTCTGATGTTGAGAGCACTCTATGAACACTGGCCTGGAGCATACATCAACCAGAGCACAGAGGAGGGGGAAGGTGAGGGTGGGGTGGAGGTGTGAGAGGGTGGGGTGGGAGGGTGGAGGGTGGGGTGGAGGTGTGAAAGGGTGGGGTGGAGGTGTGAGAGGGTGGGGTGGGAGGGTGGGAGTGTGAAGTTTGTCTGACAGTTGCTCCCTGTTCCATGCCTACTGGCTCATCCAACTTCCTCCCTCCTTCACATCCAGAATCTTCTTCAGTGGCACAAAGAGTGAGTTGACTAGTTGTACGTAGTTGAGGTTCTTTGACGCCTGACACCTTTACTGTGCATACTGTGTCTACGTATGTTGGTACCATGTGATGGAGATGCTTGAAATTTGCCCTGCCCCCGTGCAGAAATTCTTTTCTGTCCCGGGACACACTCCCCTGTACATTGCTGAGGCAGGTGACTGTGGTTGCACGTTGGTGCGTATCCACTGCCAGGATGCGGCGGGGCAGCACGAGAGCAGGTTGCTAGAGCAACACACACCACATTGGATACTGGATTATGTGGAAAAGGTGTGTTGGGTGTGTGTGTGTGTGTGAGAGAGAGAGAGAGAGAGAGTGAGTGTGTGTGGTTTGTCCACTTGACCTTGCTCCCCCCCTCCCCCTCTCCCCCAGAACACCCTTCCCCCTTACATCAAGGTCAACTTCTCCTCCGCCCCACATCCTGAATCCTTCCTCAGTGAAGACAAGAACAGGAAGTGAGTCCACCCCTCTTCCCCTAGTAGCAGAGTGGGGGTGCAATATGCGCTGTTAAAGCACTGCCCTCCGTGAGATGGCTCTTATCAAAAGCCTTCACAAGTCACTAGACAACAACTTCAACTCACTCAAAAGTTTCAGTAGATGTTTCCAGGGGATGCGATATTCCCCAGTGAAGTTCACTCGGGGGGCCAGGTACCCACTGTTTCCAGGGGATGCCATATTCCCCAGTGAAGTTCACTCGGGGCACCAGGTGCCCACTGTTTCCAGGGGATGCCATATTCCCCAGTGAAGTTCACTCGGGGGCCAGGTGCCCACTGTTTCCAAGGGATGCGATATTCCCCAGTGAAGTTCACTCGGGGGCCAGGTGCCCACTGTTTCCAGGGGATGCCATATTCCCCAGTTAAATTCACTCGGGAGGCCAGGCGCCCACTGTTTCCAGGGGATGCCATATTCCCCAGTGAAATTCACTCGGGGGGCCAGGTGCCCACTGTTTCCATCGTTATAGCAGTTGCCCACTGTTGCTGCAATTGCACATAATTATAGGGTTAAAAGTGCCAGTGAGCAACTCACTGCGTGCAACTCACCGTAGCAGAAGCCTACTGAAGGCCTGCTAGTTTACCATATTTCTCATCCATGTGTGTACAGTAAATTGCATACACAATTTGAGTCACTCACAAACCCTCATCCCCGCCCACCTCTTCTGTCCCCTCCCCACCCCCCTCTTCTGTCCCCTCCCCACCCACCTCTTCTGTCCCCTCCCCACCCACCTCTTCTGTCCCCTCCCCACCCCCCTCTTCTGTCCCCTCCCCACCCCCCTCTTCTGTCCCCTCCTCACCCACCTCTTCTGTCCCCTCCTCACCCCCCTCTTCTGTCCCCTCCCCACCCCCCTCTTCTGTCCCCTCCCCACCCACCTCTTCTGTCCCCTCCCCACCCACCTCTTCTGTCCCTTCCCCACCCACCTCTTCTGTCCCCTCCCCACCCCCCTCTTCTGTCCCCTCCCCACCCCCCTCTTCTGTCCCCTCCCCACCCCCCTCTTCTGTCCCCTCCTCACCCACCTCTTCTGTCCCCTCCTCACCCCCCTCTTCTGTCCCCTCCTCACCCACCTCTTCTGTCCCCTCCCCACCCACCTCTTCTGTCCCCTCCTCACCCCCCTCCTCTGTCCCCTCCCCACCCACCTCTTCTGTCCCCTCCTCACCCCCCTCTTCTGTCCCCTCCTCACCCACCTCTTCTGTCCCCTCCCCACCCACCTCTTCTGTCCCCTCCTCACCCCCTCTTCTGTCCCCTCCCCACCCACCTCTTCTGTCCCCTCCTCACCCACCTCTTCTGTCCCCTCCTCACCCACCTCTTCTGTCCCCTCCCCACCCCCCCACCCCTGGCTGCACAGAGAGGAACACTTGCAGGCACCGGACTTCCTGCCTGTCCTGAGGATAGTGGAGCGTGCCTACTCACAAGTGTACGGGGAGAAGGGCAAGACAAACCTGGCTGGAGAGAAGGTGCCGCCACGAGACCAGCTGGCTCTCTACTGTCAGGGACAGGTGAGCCCTGGGCTCTTAATAAGAGGATGCAGACAGTTAGTAACACTAACCCTGTTAGTAATGGTAAGTGGCTGCATGCAGGCTCTTAGGTGGTAGCTCCTAGTAGGTAGCTACAGGTCCTTAAAGTTGGAGGCTCTTAATAAGAAGTTCTTAGTAAGTGGACATGGGCTCTTAGGTGACAGCTCTTAGCATGGTGTCCTTGCAGCATGAGAACATGCTCAGTCACATGTTGCTGCTCTTGTTGTAACAAATGGGTTCAAACCCTTTCTACTGCGCAGGTGATCGATGCAGACATGGACTTTAGAACAGTTCGGCAACAAGTCTGGAAGAGCGGGGGAGAGGTTAAATTTCAGTATGCGCTCAAACACGATGACAAAGTAGGACGCAAAGAGGAGTCACCGTCTCTGTAACTCATCACCCAGTCAAGTCATGGTTGGCCTGTACTCACCTGTTTTGTATCTATCTATTGTATACTGAACATAATTTACCACTGCATATCCACAATGAAGTAGCTACTGCAGATCCACCACAATGGAGTAGCTACTGCAGATCCACCACAATGAAGCAGCTACTGCAGATCCACCACAATGGAGTAGCCACTGCAGATCCACCACATTGGAGTAGCCACTGCAGATCCACCACAATGAAGCAGCCACTGCAGATCCACCACACGCATGCACACGTCACAGAAGCTAGCTAGTTATATTAGGCCATTCATTTGGTATAGTACGCATACAGAGAAAGTAAATGATAGTCTAAACCACTTAGCAACCAACGACATGCATGTCTCAAGGCACGCAAGGAGCTGATTGGTCAGTACATTATGTGTCACATGACGGCTAGATGAGGAAGACGACACCCTCGGAGACCATGACTTGGTTGGCTTCCTGCATTCGGTCAAGAGCCTCGGCCACCTCCCCCTGAGAGAAGTCCAGCTGGCTGCCGCCACTGTCGGAGGCACTGATGTTGGCAGTGATTGCCTCCAGAGACAGCGACTGAGAGTGCTGGGACTCAAAGAGGTTAAACAGGGAAGCCTTGAACTGGGAGAACCTGTGAGGGGGCAGGACAACAGAGCAGGTGTGAGGAGTGAGGGTGACCTGTGTGAGGAGTGAGGGTGATGTAGTGAAGGGTGAGTGTGAGGTGAGATGTGATGGATCATAACAGATGGGCCAGGGGTGGTAACACAGTACACAGTGTGAGGGGGTAAGGATGATAATGCCCCTCCCCCCCCTCCCAGCGCACACACTTCTCAGCTGTCATTGCATCTGATCTTGTGGAACGAGGCTGGCTTGTGTCCATGGACTCACTCCCACTTTCCTCTGGAATGGAAGTCAGTCTGGGACCTAAAGAGAGAGCCACAAGTGGTCAAATGCTTGTCACCGTCAACATCCTCTACTGTGTCTGCTGGCCCATCCAACCTACCTTCGTCGTCACTGTCAAAGTCGTAAGGGTCATAGTCTGGGTCTCCTGGCTTCTTCTTTGGCTTTGGAGTTCCTTTGTCCTCTGTACTGCCTCTCTTGTGCAACCTGCACCACACAGCACAGGGTGACATACAATAGGTTGACACAGCACAGGGTGACATACAATAGGTTGACACAGCACAGGGTGACATGCAATAGGTTAACACAGCACAGGGTGACATGCAATAAGTTGACACAGCACAGGGTACCATACAATAAGTTGACAAAGCACAGGGTACCATACAATAAGTTGACAAAGCACAGGGTACCATACAATAAGTTGACACAGCACAGGGTACCATACAATAAGTTTACACAGCACAGGGTACCATACAATAAGTTGACAAAGCACAGGGTGACATACAATAGGTTGACAAAGCACAAGGTGACATACAATAAGTTGACACAGCACAGGGTACCATACAATAAGTTGACAAAGCACAGGGTGACATACAATAGGTTGACAAAGCACAAGGTGACATACAATAAGTTGACACAGCACAGGGTGACATACAATAGGTTGACACAGCACAGGGTGACATGCAATAGGTTAACACAGCACAGGGTGACATGCAATAAGTTGACACAGCACAGGGTACCATACAATAAGTTGACAAAGCACAGGGTACCATACAATAAGTTGACAAAGCACAGGGTGACATACAATAAGTTGACACAGCACAGGGTACCATACAATAAGTTTACACAGCACAGGGTACCATACAATAAGTTGACAAAGCACAGGGTGACATACAATAGGTTGACAAAGCACAAGGTGACATACAATAAGTTGACACAGCACAGGGTACCATACAATAAGTTGACACAGCACAGGGTACCATACAATAAGTTTACACAGCACAGGGTACCATACAATAAGTTGACAAAGCACAGGGTACCATACAATAAGTTGACAAAGCACAGGGTGACATACAATAAGTTGACACAGCACAGGGTACCATACAATAAGTTGACACAGCACAGGGTACCATACAATAAGTTGACAAAGCACAGGGTGACATACAATAGGTTGACAAAGCACAGGGTGACATACAATAAGTTGACACAGCACAGGGTGACATACAATAAGTTGACAAAGCACAGGGTGACATACAATAAGTTGACACAGCACAGGGTGACATACAATAAGTTGACACAGCACAGGGTGACATACAATAAGTTGACAAAGCACAGGGTGACATACAATAAGTTGACACAGCATAGGGTGACATACAATAAGTTGACACAGCACAGGGTACCATACAATAAGTTGACAAAGCACAGGGTGACATACAATAAGTTGACACAGCACAGGGTGACATACAATAAGTTGACACAGCACAGGGTGACATACAATTAAGTTGACACAGCACAGGGTGACATACAATAAGTTGACACAGCACAGGGTGACATACAATTAAGTTGACACAGCACAGGGTGACATACAATTAAGTTGACACAGCACAGGGTGACATACAATAAGTTGACACAGCACAGGGTGACATACAATAAGTTGACACAGCACAGGGTGATCTATACATTTCAGTACAGCTGAAAAGGTTTGCTCGCAAACTCCTCCCGCAGCTTGCACACAATCGACGCAAAACGTGTGACTACTACGGGGCGCCGCATGGAGATGGTCACAGGGAAGTGAATGGAAGGCCATTCGCTTCACCCACAGAGTGCTGCATGTTTTCTTGCCATTACAGAAAAGACACCATGTTTTTTGTACATTTACGGACTGGGTATAAGTGATTCTGGTTACTTAGCGTTTCAAAAAGGGGCACATACCAAAGGGAAGAGCACTCACGCCCTGCAACAGAGCGCAGCAGCTAACACTGTGGATCCATACTGATGTAAATCAACTACCATGTGAGACCAGAATGCAGCAACACGACAAACCTCTTCCTTCTAGAGTATGTTGCTGCTTTACATTTGCAGCAATTAAGTCGATGATAGCAAGCTGGCTCGCTATCTAGCTAGCTAGCTATCGTTCAACAACATTTTGCATGCTATTGTTCTACTGGCATTGCCTGGCCGTCGTGGATTGGCCGTCATGGAGCAGCCGTCCTGGGGACACCAGAGAAGGGAAACCCACTTTCGGCGGGCTTTCCCTGCTAGTATACACAGGGTTGTCCAGGATTGGCATTTGGGGTGCAATGATTAAAAAATAATGCCAGCCCCAACCCTAACCCTGCCTTAGGGGGACACCACGCATTAAATGGGTAGTGTACTAGGGGGACACCATGTATTAAATGGGTAGTGTCCTAGAGGGACACCACGTATTAAATGGGTAGTGTACTAGGGGGAAACCACGTATCAAATGGGTAGTGTACTAGGGGGACGCCACGTATTAAATGGGTAGTGTCCTAGGGGGACACTACGCATTAAATGGGTAGTGTCCTAGGGGGACACTACGTATTAAATGGGTAGTGTCCTAGGGGGACACCACGTATTAAAAGGGTAGTGTACTAGGGGGACACCACGTATTAAATGGGTAGTGTACTAGGGGACACCACGTATTAAATGGGTAGTGTACTAGGGGGATGCCACGTATTAAATGGGTAGTGTACTAGGGGGACACTACGCATTAAATGGGTAGTGTCCTAGGGGGACACTACGTATTAAATGGGTAGTGTCCTGGGGGGACACCACGTATTAAATGGGTAGTGTACTAGGGGGACACCACGTATTAAATGGGTAGTGTACTAGGGGGACACTACGTATTAAATGGGTAGTGTCCTAGGGGGACACCACGTATTAAATGGGTAGTGTCCTGGGGGGACAAAACGTATTAAATGGGTAGTGTACTAGGGGGACCCCATGTATTAAATGGGTAGTGTACTAGGGGGACACTACGTATTAAATGGGTAGTGTCCTGGGGGAACACCACGTATTAAATGGGTAATGTACTAGGGGGACACCACGTATTAAATGGGTAGTGTCCTAGGGGGACACAACGTATTATATGGGTAGTGTCCTAGGGGGGACACCACGTATTAAATGGGTAGTGTCCTGGGGGGACACCACGTATTAAATGGGTAGTGTACTAGGGGGACACTACGTATTAAATGGGTAGTGTACTAGGGGGACACCACGTATTAAATGGGTAGTGTACTAGGGGGACACAATGTATTAAATGGGTAGTGTCCTAGGGGGACACAACGTATTAAATGGGTAGTGTCCTGGGGGGACACAACGTATTAAATGGGTAGTGTCCTGGGGGGACACAACGTATTAAATGGGTAGTGTCCTGGGGGGACACAACGTATTAAATGGGTAGTGTCCTAGGGGGACACAACGTATTAAATGGGTAGTGTACTAGGGGGACACAACGTATTAAATGGGCAGTGTACTAGGGGGACACTACGTATTAAATGGGTAGTGTCCTAGGGGGACACTACGTATTAAATGGGTAGAGTCCTGGGGGGGACATAACGTATTAAATGGGTAGTGTACTAGGGGGACACCACGTATTAAATGGGTAGTGTCCTGGGGGGACACTACGTATTACATGGGTAGTGTACTAGGGGGACACCACGTATTAAATGGGTAGTGTCCTGGGGGGACACAACGTATTAAATGGGTAGTGTACTAGGGGGACACCACGTATTAAATGGGTAGTGTACTAGGGGGACACCACGTATTAAATGGGTAGTGTCCTGGGGGGACACAACGTATTAAATGGGTAGTGTCCTGGGGGGACACCACGTATTAAATGGGTAGTGTCCTGGGGGGACACCACGTATTAAATGGGTAGTGTACTAGGGGGACACCACGTATTAAATAAGTAGTGTCCTGGGGGGACACAACGTATTAAATGGGTAGTGTCCTGGGGGGACAAAACGTATTAAATGGGTAGTGTACTAGGGGGACACTACGTATTAAATGGGTAGTGTACTAGGGGGACACCACGTATTAAATGGGTAGTGTACTAGGGGGACACCACGTATTAAATGGGTAGTGTCCTAGGGGGACACAACGTATTAAATGGGTAGTGTACTAGGGGGACACTACGTATTAAATGGGCAGTGTCCTAGGGGGACACCACGTATTAAATGGGTAGTGTCCTAGGGGGACACCACGTAATAAATGGGTAGTGTCCTAGGGGGACACCACGTATTAAATGGGTAGTGTACTAGGGGGACACAACGTATTAAATGGGTAGTGTACTAGGGGGACACAACGTATTAAATGGGTAGTGTACTAGGGGGACACTACGTATTAATTGGGTAGTGTCCTAGGGGGACACAACGTATTAAATGGGTAGTGTCCTAGGGGGACACCACGTATTAAATGGGTAGTGTCCTAGGGGGACACAACGTATTAAATGGGGAGTGTACTAGGGGGACACTACGTATTAAATGGGTAGTGTACTAGGGGGACACTACGTATTAAATGGGTAGTGTACTAGGGGGACACAACGTATTAAATGGGTAGTGTACTAGGGGGACACCACGTATTAAATGGGTAGTGTCCTAGGGGGACACAACGTATTAAATGGGTAGTGTCCTGGGGGGACACAACGTATTAAATGGGTAGTGTCCTGGGGGGACACAACGTATTAAATGGGTAGTGTACTAGGGGGACACTACGTATTAAATGGGTAGTGTCCTAGGGGGACACTACGTATAAAATGGGTAGTGTACTAGGGGGACACTACGTATTAAATGGGTAGTGTACTAGGGGGACACTACGTATTAAATGGGTAGTGTACTAGGGGGACACTACGTATTAAATGGGTAGTGTACTAGGGGGACACAACGTACTAAATGGGTAGTGTACTAGGGGGACACGCGTATTAAATGGGTAGTGTACTAGGGGGACACTACGTATTAAATGGGCAGTGTCCTAGAGAGACACCACGTATTAAATGGGTAGTGTACTAGGGGGACACTACGTATTAAATGGGTAGTGTCCGAGGGGGACACAACGTATTAAATGGGCAGTGTCCTAGGGGGACACAACGTATTAAATGGGTAGTGTACTGGGGGGACACCACGTATTAAATGGGTAGTGTACTAGGGGGACACTACGTATTAAATGGGCAGTGTCCTAGAGGGACACCACGTATTAAATGGGTAGTGTACTAGGGGGACACTACGTATTAAATGGGTAGTGTCCTAGGGGGACACCACGAATTAAATGGGCAGTGTCCTAGGGGGACACAACGTATTAAATGGGTAGTGTACTAGTGGGACACTACGTATTAAATGGGTAGTGTCCTAGGGGGACACAACGTATTAAATGGGCAGTGTACTAGGGGGACACTACGTATTAAATGGGTAGTGTACTAGGGGGACACTACGTATTAAATGGGCAGTGTCCTAGGGGGACACTACGTATTAAATGGGTAGTGCACTAGGGGGACACAACGTATTAAATGGGTAGTGTCCTGGGGGGACACAACGTATTAAATGGGTAGTGTACTAGGGGGACACAACGTATTAAATGGGTAGTGTCCTAGGGGGACACTACGTATTAAATGGGTAGTGTACTAGGGGGACACAACGTATTAAATGGGTAGTGTCCTGGGGGGACACTACGTATTAAATGGGTAGTGTCCTGGGGGGACACAACGTATTAAATGGGTAGTGTCCTAGGGGGACACTACGTATTAAATGGGTAGTGTCCTGGGGGACACTACGTATTAAATGGGTAGTGTACTAGGGGGACACAACGTATTAAATGGGTAGTGTACTAGGGGGACACAACGTATTAAATGGGTAGTGTACTAGGGGGACACAACGTATTAAATGGGTAGTGTCCTAGGGGGACACTACGTATTAAATGGGTAGTGTACTAGGGGGACACTACGTATTAAATGGGTAGTGTACTAGGGGGACACTACGTATTAAATGGGTAGTGTACTAGGGGGACACAACGTATTAAATGGGTAGTGTACTAGTGGGACACGCGTATTAAATGAGTAGTGTACTAGGGGGACACCACGTATTAAATGGGCAGTGTCCTAGAGGGACACCACGTATTAAATGGGTAGTGTACTAGGGGGACACTACGTATTAAATGGGTAGTGTCCTAGGGGGACACTATGTATTAAATGGGCAGTGTCCTAGGGGGACACAACGTATTAAATGGGTAGTGTACTGGGGGGACACTACGTATTAAATGAGTAGTGTACTAGGGGGACACTACGTATTAAATGGGCAGTGTCCTAGAGGGACACCACGTATTAAATGGGTAGTGTACTAGGGGGACACTACGTATTAAATGGGTAGTGTCCTAGGGGGACACCACGTATTAAATGGGCAGTGTCCTAGGGGGACACAACGTATTAAATGGGTAGTGTACTAGGGGGACACAACGTATTAAATGGGTAGTGTCCTAGGGGGACACAACGTATTGAATGGGCAGTGTACTAGGGGGACACTACGTATTAAATGGGTAGTGTACTAGGGGGACACCACGTATTAAATGGGCAGTGTCCTAGGGGGACACTACGTATTAAATGGGTAGTGTCCTAGGGGGACACAACGTATTAAATGGGTAGTGTCCTGGGGGGACACAACGTATTAAATGGGTAGTGTACTAGGGGGACACAACGTATTAAATGGGTAGTGTCCTAGGGGGACACAACGTATTAAATGGGTAGTGTACTATGGGGACACTACGTATTAAATGGGTAGTGTAATAGGGGGACACAACGTATTAAATGGGTAGTGTCCTGGGGGGACACAACGTATTAAATGGGTAGTATCCTGGGGGGACACAACGTATTAAATGGGCAGTGTCCTAGGGGGACACAACGTATTAAATGGGTAGTATCCTGGGGGGACACAACGTATTAAATGGGCAGTGTCCTAGGGGGACACAACGTATTAAATGGGTAGTGTACTGGGGGGACACTACGTATTAAATGGGTAGTGTACTAGGGGGACACTACGTATTAAATGGGCAGTGTCCTAGAGGGACACCACGTATTAAATGGGTAGTGTACTAGGGGGACACTACGTATTAAATGGGTAGTGTCCTAGGGGGACACAACGTATTAAATGGGTAGTGTACTAGGGGGACACTACGTATTAAATGGGTAGTGTCCTAGGGGGACAATACGTATTAAATGGGCAGTGTACTAGGGGGACACTACGTATTAAATGGGTAGTGTACTAGGGGGACACAACGTATTAAATGGGCAGTGTCCTAGGGGGACACTACGTATTAAATGGGTAGTGTACTAGGGGGACACAACGTATTAAATGGCTAGTGTCCTGGGGGGACACCACGTATTAAATGGGTAGTGTACTAGGGGGACACCACGTATTAAATGGGTAGTGTCCTAGGGGGACACTACGTATTAAATGGGTAGTGTACTAGGGGGACACTACGTATTAAATGGGTAGCGTCCTGGGGGGACACAACGTATTAAATGGGTAGTGTCCTGGGGGGACACAACGTATTAAATGGGTAGTGTCCTAGGGGGACACTACGTATTAAATGGGTAGTGTACTGGGGGACACTACGTATTAAATGGGTAGTGTACTAGGGGGACACTATGTATTAAATGGGTAGTGTACTAGGGGGACACTACGTATTAAATGGGTAGTGTACTAAGGGGACACTACGTATTAAATGGGTAGTGTACTAGGGGGACACAACGTATTAAATGGGTAGTGTACTAGGGGGACACGCGTATTAAATGGGTAGTGTACTAGGGGGACAACACGTATTAAATGGGCAGTGTCCTAGAGGGACACCACGTATTAAATGGGTAGTGTACTAGGGGGACACAACGTATTAAATGGGTAGTGTCCTAGGGGGACACAACGTATTAAATGGGTAGTGTCCTAGGGGGACACTACGTATTAAATGGGTAGTGTACTGGGGGGACACTACGTATTAAATGGGTAGTGTACTAGGGGGACACTACGTATTAAATGGGCAGTGTCCTAGAGGGACACCACGTATTAAATGGGTAGTGTACTAGGGGGACACTACGTATTAAATGGGTAGTGTCCTAGGGGGACACCACGTATTAAATGGGCAGTGTCCTAGGGGGACACCACGTATTAAATGGGTAGTGTACGAGGGGGACACTACGTATTAAATGGGTAGTGTCCTAGGGGGACACAACGTATTGAATGGGCAGTGTACTAGGGGGACACCACGTATTAAATGGGTAGTGTACTAGGGGGACACAACGTATTAAATGGGCAGTGTCCTAGGGGGACACTACGTATTAAATGGGTAGTGTACTAGGGGGACACAACGTATTAAATGGGTAGTGTCCTGGGGGGACACAACGCATTAAATGGGTAGTGTACTAGGGGGACACAACGTATTAAATGGGTAGTGTCCTAGGGGGGAACACAACGTATTAAATGGGTAGTGTACTAGGGGGACACTACGTATTAAATGGGTAGTGTACTAGGGGGACACAACGTATTAAATGGGTAGTGTACTAGGGGGACACCATGTATTAAATGGGTAGTATCCTGGGGGGACACAACGTATTAAATGGGTAGTGTACTAGGGGGACACTACGTATTAAATGGGTAGTGTACTAGGGGGACACCACGTATTAAATGGGTAGTGTACTAGGGGGACACCACGTATTAAATGGGTAGTGTACTAGGGGGACACCACGTATTAAATCGGTAGTGTCCTGGGGGGGACACCACGTATTAAATGGGTAGTGTACTAGGGGGACACCACGTATTAAATGGGTAATGTACTAGGGGGACACCACGTATTAAATGGGTAGTGTACTAGGGGGACACTATGTATTAAATGGGTAGTGTCCTAGGGGGACACCACGTATTAAATGGGTAGTGTCCTGGGGGGACACCACGTATTAAATGGGCAATGTACTAGGGGGACACCACGCATTAAATGGGTAGTGTACTAGGGGGACACAACGTATTAAATGGGTAGTGTCCTAGGGGGACACTACGTATTAAATGGGTAGTGTACTAGGGGAACACTACGTATTAAATGGGTAGTGTCCTAGGGGGACACAACGTATTAAATGGGTAGTGTACTAGGGGGACACCACGTATTAAATGGGTAGTGTACTAGAGGGACACTACGTATTAAATGGGTAGTGTCCTAGGGGGACACAACGTATTAAATGGGTAGTGTCCTAGGGAGACACCACGTATTAAATGGGTAGTGTCCTGGGGGGACACAACGTATTAAATGGGTAGTGTACTAGGGGGACACTACGTATTAAATGGGTAGTGTCCTAGGGGGACACAACGTATTAAATGGGTAGTGTACTAGGGGGACACTACGTATTAAATGGGTAGTGTCCTAGGGGGACACAACGTATTAAATGGGTAGTGTACTAGGGGGACACAACGTATTAAATGGGTAGTGTACTAGGGGGACACAACGTATTAAATGGGTAGTGTCCTAGGGGGACACTACGTATTAAATGGGTAGTGTACTAGGGGGACACTACGTATTAAATGGGTAGTGTACCAGGGGGACACTACGTATTAAATGGGTAGTGTACCAGGGGGACACAACGTATTAAATGGGTAGTGTACTAGGGGGACACTACGTATTAAATGGGTAGTGTCCTAGGGGGACACAACGTATTAAATGGGTAGTGTACTAGGGGGACACTACGTATTAAATGGGTAGTGTACTAGGGGGACACTACGTATTAAATGGGTAGTGTACTAGGGGGACACCACGTATTAAATGGGTAATGTACTAGGGGGACACCACGTATTAAATGGGTAGTGTACTAGGGGGACACTACGTATTAAATGGGTAGTGTACTAGGGGGACACAACGTATTAAATGGGTAGTGTCCTAGGGGGACACCACGTATTAAATGGGTAGTGTCCTGGGGGGACACCACGTATTAAATGGGCAATGTACTAGGGGGACACCACGCATTAAATGGGTAGTGTACTAGGGGGACACCACGTATTAAATGGGTAGTGTCCTAGGGGGACACTACGTATTAAATGGGTAGTGTACTAGGGGAACACTACGTATTAAATGGGTAGTGTCCTAGGGGGACACAACGTATTAAATGGGTAGTGTACTAGGGGGACACCACGTATTAAATGGGTAGTGTACTAGAGGGACACAACGTATTAAATGGGTAGTGTCCTAGGGGGACACCACGTATTAAATGGGTAGTGTCCTAGGGAGACACCACGTATTAAATGGGTAGTGTCCTAGGGGGACACAACGTATTAAATGGGTAGTGTACTAGGGGGACACTACGTATTAAATGGGTAGTGTCCTAGGGGGACACAACGTATTAAATGGGTAGTGTACTAGGGGGACACTACGTATTAAATGGGTAGTGTCCTAGGGGGACACAACGTATTAAATGGGTAGTGTCCTAGGGGGACACAACGTATTAAATGGGTAGTGTCCTAGGGGGACACTACGTATTAAATGGGTAGTGTACTAGGGGGACACTACGTATTAAATGGGTAGTGTACTAGGGGGACACTACGTATTAAATGGGTAGTGTACTAGGGGGACACAACGTATTAAATGGGTAGTGTACTAGGGGGACACTACGTATTAAATGGGTAGTGTCCTAGGGGGACACAACGTATTGAATGGGCAGTGTACTAGGGGGACACCACGTATTAAATGGGTAGTGTACTAGGGGGACACCACGTATTAAATGGGCAGTGTCCTAGGGGGACACTACGTATTAAATGGGTAGTGTACTAGGGGGACACAACGTATTAAATGGGTAGTGTCCTGGGGGAACACAACGCATTAAATGGGTAGTGTACTAGGGGGACACAACGTATTAAATGGGTAGTGTCCTAGGGGGGAAGACAACGTATTAAATGGGTAGTGTACTAGGGGGACACTACGTATTAAATGGGCAGTGTACTAGGGGGACATAACGTATTAAATGGGTAGTGTACTAGGGGGACACCACGTATTAAATGGGTAGTATCCTGGGGGGACACAACGTATTAAATGGGTAGTGTACTAGGGGGACACTACGTATTAAATGGGTAGTGTACTAGGGGGACACAACGTATTAAATGGGTAGTGTACTAGGGGGACACCACGTATTAAATGGGTAGTGTACTAGGGGGACACCACGTATTAAATCGGTAGTGTCCTGGGGGGGACACCACGTATTAAATGGGTAGTGTACTAGGGGGACACATCGTATTAAATGGGTAATGTACTAGGGGGACACCACGTATTAAATGGGTAGTGTACTAGGGGGACACTATGTATTAAATGGGTAGTGTCCTAGGGGGACACCACGTATTAAATGGGTAGTGTCCTGGGGGGACACCACGTATTAAATGGGCAATGTACTAGGGGGACACCACGCATTAAATGGGTAGTGTACTAGGGGGACACCACGTATTAAATGGGTAGTGTCCTAGGGGGACACTACGTATTAAATGGGTAGTGTACTAGGGGGACACTACGTATTAAATGGGTAGTGTCCTAGGGGGACACAACGTATTAAATGGGTAGTGTACTAGGGGGACACCACGTATTAAATGGGTAGTGTACTAGAGGGACACAACGTATTATATGGGTAGTGTCCTAGGGGGACACAACGTATTAAATGGGTAGTATCCTAGGGAGACACCACGTATTAAATGGGTAGTGTCCTAGGGGGACACAACGTATTAAATGGGTAGTGTACTAGGGGGACACTACGTATTAAATGGGTAGTGTCCTAGGGGGACACCACGTATTAAATGGGTAGTGTACTAGGGGGACACTACGTATTAAATGGGTAGTGTCCTAGGGGGACACAACGTATTAAATGGGTAGTGTCCTAGGGGGACACTACGTATTAAATGGGTAGTGTACTAGGGGGCCACTACGTATTAAATGGGTAGTGTACTAGGGGGACACTACGTATTAAATGGGTAGTGTACTAGGGGGACACAACGTATTAAATGGGTAGTGTACTAGGGGGACACGCGTATTAAATGGGCAGTGTCCTAGGGGGACACAACGTATTAAATGGGTAGTGTCCTAGGGGGACACTACGTATTAAATGGGTAGTGTACTAGGGGGACACTACGTATTAAATGGGCAGTGTCCTAGAGGGACACCACGTATTAAATGGGTAGTGTACTAGGGGGACACTACGTATTAAATGGGTAGTGTCCTAGAGGGACACCACGTATTAAATGGGTAGTGTACTAGGGGGACACTACGTATTAAATGGGTAGTGTCCTAGGGGGACACCACGTATTAAATGGGTAGTGTCCTAGGGGGACACAACGTATTAAATGGGTAGTGTACTAGGGGGACACTACGTATTAAATGGGTAGTGTCCTAGGGGGACACAACATATTAAATGGGCAGTGTACTAGGGGGACACAACGTATTAAATGGGTAGTGTACTAGGGGGACACAACGTATTAAATGGGCAGTGTCCTAGGGGGACACTACGTATTAAATGGGTAGTGTACTAGGGGGACACAACGTATTAAATGGCTAGTGTCCTGGGGGGACACTACGTATTAAATGGGTAGTGTACTAGGGGGACACAACGTATTAAATGGCTAGTGTCCTGGGGGGACACTACGTATTAAATGGGTAGTGTACTAGGGGGACACTATGTATTAAATGGGTAGTGTACTAGGGGGACACAACGTATTAAATGGGTAGTGTCCTGGGGGGACACTACGTATTAAATGGGTAGTGTCCTGGGGGGACACAACGTATTAAATGGGTAGTGTCCTAGGGGGACACTACGTATTAAATGGGTAGTGTCCTGGGGGACACTACGTATTAAATGGGTAGTGTACTAGGGGGACACTACGTATTAAATGGGTAGTGTCCTAGGGGGACACTACGTATTAAATGGGTAGTGTACTAGGGGGACACAACGTATTAAATGGGTAGTGTACTAGGGGGACACGCGTATTAAATGGGTAGTGTACTAGGGGGACACCACGTATTAAATGGGCAGTGTCCTAGAGGGACACCACGTATTAAATGGGTAGTGTACTAGGGGGACACTACGTATTAAATGGGTAGTGTCCTAGGGGGACACTACGTATTAAATGGGCAGTGTCCTAGGGGGATACAACGCATTAAATGGGTAGTGTACTGGGGGGACACTACGTATTAAATGGGTAGTGTACTAGGGGGACACTACGTATTAAATGGGCAGTGTCCTAGAGGGACACCACGTATTAAATGGGTAGTGTACTAGGAGGACACTTCGTATTAAATGGGTAGTGTCCTAGGGGGACACAACGTATTAAATGGGCAGTGTCCTAGGGGGACACAACGTATTAAATGGGTAGTGTACTAGGGGGACACTACGTATTAAATGGGTAGTGTCCTAGGGGGACACAACGTATTGAATGGGCAGTGTACTAGGGGGACACTACGTATTAAATGGGTAGCGTACTAGGGGGACACAACGTATTAAATGGGCAGTGTCCTAGGGGGACACAACGTATTAAATGGGTAGTGTACTAGGGGGACACAACGTATTAAATGGGTAGTGTCCTGGGGGGACACAACGTATTAAATGGGTAGTGTACTAGGGGGACACAACGTATTAAATGGGTAGTGTCCTAGGGGGACACAACGTATTAAATGGGTAGTGTACTAGGGGGACACTACGTATTAAATGGGTAGTGTACTAGGGGGACACAACGTATTAAATGGGTAGTGTCCTAGGGGGACACAACGTATTAAATGGGTAGTATCCTGGGGGGACACAACGTATTAAATGGGTAGTGTACTAGGGGGACACTACGTATTAAATGGGTAGTGTACTAGGGGGACACAACGTATTAAATGGGTAGTGTACTAGGGGGACACCACGTATTAAATGGGTAGTGTACTAGGGGGACACCACGTATTAAATGGGTAGTGTCCTGGGGGGGACACCACGTATTAAATGGGTAGTGTACTAGGGGGACACCACGTATTAAATGGGTAGTGTACTAGGGGGACACCACGTATTAAATGGGTAATGTACTAGGGGGACACCACGTATTAAATGGGTAGTGTACTAGGGGGACACTATGTATTAAATGGGTAGTGTCCTAGGGGGACACCACGTATTAAATGGGTAGTGTCCTGGGGGGACACCACGTATTAAATGGGCAATGTACTAGGGGGACACCACGCATTAAATGGGTAGTGTACTAGGGGGACACCACGTATTAAATGGGTAGTGTCCTAGGGGGACACTACGTATTAAATGGGTAGTGTACTAGGGGGACACTACGTATTAAATGGGTAGTGTCCTAGGGGGACACAACGTATTAAATGGGTAGTGTCCTAGGGGGACACCACGTATTAAATGGGCAATGTACTAGGGGGACACCACGCATTAAATGGGTAGTGTACTAGGGGGACACCACGTATTAAATGGGTAGTGTCCTAGGGGGACACTACGTATTAAATGGGTAGTGTACTAGAGGGACACAACGTATTAAATGGGTAGTGTCCTAGGGGGACACAACGTATTAAATGGGTAGTGTCCTAGGGGGACACCACGTATTAAATGGGTAGTGTCCTAGGGGGACACTACGTATTAAATGGGTAGTGTACTAGGGGGACACTACGTATTAAATGGGTAGTGTACTAGGGGGACACTACGTATTAAATGGGTAGTGTCCTAGGGGGACACTACGTATTAAATGGGTGGTGTCCTAGGGGGATACAACGTATTAAATGGGTAGTGTCCTAGGGGGACACTACGTATTAAATGGGTAGTGTACTAGGGGGACACTACGTATTAAATGGGTAGTGTACTAGGGGGACACAACGTATTAAATGGGTAGTGTACTAGGGGGACACGCGTATTAAATGGGCAGTGTCCTAGGGGGACACAACGTATTAAATGGGTAGTGTACTAGGGGGACACTACGTATTAAATGGGTAGTGTACTAGGGGGACACAACGTATTAAATGGGTAGTGTACTAGGGGGACACTACGTATTAAATGGGTAGTGTACTAGGGGGACACAACGTATTAAATGGGTAGTGTCCGGGGGGACACTACGTATTAAATGGGTAGTGTACTAGGGGGACACTACGTATTAAATGGGTAGTGTAC
This sequence comes from Ianthella basta, assembly GCA_964019415.1. NCBI lineage: Eukaryota > Metazoa > Porifera > Demospongiae > Verongiida > Ianthellidae > Ianthella > Ianthella basta. The sequence goes on along the minus strand of OZ025885.1, from coordinate 6,602,784 downwards.
TAGGGGGACACAACGTATTAAATGGGTAGTGTCCTAGGGGGACACTACGTATTAAATGGGTAGTGTCCTAGGGGGACACAACGTATTAAATGGGTAGTGTACTAGGGGGACACGCGTATTAAATGGGTAGTGTACTAGGGGGACACAACGTATTAAATGGGCAGTGTCTTAGGGGGGCACTACGTATTAAATGGGTAGTGTACTAGGGGGACACTACGTATTAAATGGGTAGTGTACTAGGGGGACACTACGTATTAAATGGGTAGTGTCCTAGGGGGACACAACGTATTAAATGGGCAGTGTCCTAGGGGGACACAACGTATTAAATGGGTAGTGTACTGGGGGGACACTACGTATTAAATGGGTAGTGTACTAGGGGGACACTACGTATTAAATGGGTAGTGTCCTGGGGGGACACCACGTATTAAATGGGCAGTGTCCTAGGGGGACACAACGTATTAAATGGGTAGTGTCCTAGGGGGACACTACGTATTAAATGGGTAGTGTCCTAGGGGGACACTACGTATTAAATGGGTAGTGTACTAGGGGGACACGCGTATTAAATGGGTAGTGTACTAGGGGGACACAACGTATTAAATGGGCAGTGTCTTAGGGGGGCACTACGTATTAAATGGGTAGTGTACTAGGGGGACACTACGTATTAAATGGGTAGTGTACTAGGGGGACACTACGTATTAAATGGGTAGTGTCCTAGGGGGACACAACGTATTAAATGGGCAGTGTCCTAGGGGGACACAACGTATTAAATGGGTAGTGTACTGGGGGGACACTACGTATTAAATGGGTAGTGTACTAGGGGGACACTACGTATTAAATGGGCAGTGTCCTAGATGGACACCACGTATTAAATGGGTAGTGTACTAGGGGGACACAACGTATTAAATGGGTAGTGTCCTAGGGGGACACCACGTATTAAATGGGCAGTGTCCTAGGGGGACACAACGTATTAAATGGGTAGTGTACTAGGGGGACACTACGTATTAAATGGGTAGTGTCCTAGGGGGACACAACGTATTAAATGGGCAGTGTACTAGGGGGACACAACGTATTAAATGGGTAGTGTTCTAGGGGGACACAACGTATTAAATGGGTAGTGTCCTAGGGGGACACTACGTATTAAATGGGTAGTGTACTAGGGGGACACAACGTATTAAATGGGTAGTGTCCTGGGGGGACACAACGTATTAAATGGGTAGTGTACTAGGGGGACACAACGTATTAAATGGGTAGTGTCCTAGGGGGACACTACGTATTAAATGGGTAGTGTACTAGGGGGACACTACGTATTAAATGGGTAGTGTACTAGGGGGACACAACGTATTAAATGGGTAGTGTCCTAGGGGGACACAACATATTAAATGGGTAGTGTACTAGGGGGACACAACGTATTAAATGGGTAGTGTACTAGGGGGACACTACGTATTAAATGGGTAGTGTACTAGGGGGACACAACGTATTAAATGGGTAGTGTACTAGGGGGACACCACGTATTAAATGGGTAGTGCACTAGGGGGACACCACGTATTAAATGGGTAGTGTACTAGGGGGACACTACGTATTAAATGGGTAGTGTCCTAGGGGGACACCACGTATTAAATGGGCAGTGTCCTAGGGGGACACAACGTATTAAATGGGTAGTGTACTAGGGGGACACTACGTATTAAATGGGTAGTGTCCTAGGGGGACACAACGTATTAAATGGGCAGTGTACTAGGGGGACACAACGCATTAAATGGGTAGTGTACTAGGGGGACACAACGTATTAAATGGGCAGTATCCTAGGGGGACACCACGTATTAAATGGGCAGTGTCCTAGGGGGACACTACGTATTAAATGGGTAGTGTACTGGGGGGACACTACGTATTAAATGGGTAGTGTACTGGGGGGACACTACGTATTAAATGGGTAGTGTCCTGGGGGGACACCACGTATTAAATGGGTAGTGTACTAGGGGGACACAACGTATTAAATGGGTAGTGTCCTAGGGGGACACTACGTATTAAATGGGTAGTGTACTAGGGGGACACTACGTATTAAATGGGTAGTGTCCTAGGGGGACACAACGTATTAAATGGGCAGTGTCCTAGGGGGACACTACGTATTAAATGGGTAGTGTACTGGGGGGACACTACGTATTAAATGGGTAGTGTACTAGGGGGACACAACGTATTAAATGGGTAGTGTCCTAGGGGGACACTACGTATTAAATGGGTAGTGTACTAGGGGGACACAACGTATTAAATGGGTAGTGTACTAGGGGGACACTACGTATTAAATGGGTAGTGTACTAGGGGGACACTACGTATTAAATGGGTAGTGTCCTAGGGGGACACAACGTATTAAATGGGTAGTGTCCTAGGGGGACACTACGTATTAAATGGGTAGTGTACTAGGGGGACACTACGTATTAAATGGGTAGTGTACTAGGGGGACAATACGTATTAAATGGGTAGTGTACTAGGGGGACACAACGTATTAAATGGGTAGTGTACTAGGGGGACACGCGTATTAAATGGGCAGTGTCCTAGGGGGACACAACGTATTAAATGGGTAGTGTACTAGGGGGACACAACGTATTAAATGGGTAGTGTACTAGGGGGACACAACGTATTAAATGGGTAGTGTACTAGGGGGACACTACGTATTAAATGGGTAGTGTACTAGGGGGACACAACGTATTAAATGGGTAGTGTCCGGGGGGACACTACGTATTAAATGGGTAGTGTACTAGGGGGACACTACGTATTAAATGGGTAGTGTACTAGGGGGACACAACGTATTAAATGGGCAGTGTCCTAGGGGGACACAACATATTAAATGGGTAGTGTCCTAGGGGGACACAACGTATTAAATGGGTAGTGTACTGGGGGGACACTACGTATTAAATGGGTAGTGTACTAGGGGGACACTACGAATTAAATGGGTAGTGTCCTGGGGGGACACCACGTATTAAATGGGCAGTGTCCTAGGGGGACACAACGTATTAAATGGGTAGTGTCCTAGGGGGACACTACGTATTAAATGGGTAGTGTCCTAGGGGGACACAACGTATTAAATGGGTAGTGTACTAGGGGGACACGCGTATTAAATGGGTAGTGTACTAGGGGGACACAACGTATTAAATGGGCAGTGTCTTAGGGGGGCACTACGTATTAAATGGGTAGTGTACTAGGGGGACACTACGTATTAAATGGGTAGTGTACTAGGGGGACACTACGTATTAAATGGGTAGTGTCCTAGGGGGACACAACGTATTAAATGGGCAGTGTCCTAGGGGGACACAACGTATTAAATGGGTAGTGTACTGGGGGGACACTACGTATTAAATGGGTAGTGTACTAGGGGGACACTACGTATTAAATGGGCAGTGTCCTAGAGGGACACCACGTATTAAATGGGTAGTGTACTAGGGGGACACAACGTATTAAATGGGTAGTGTCCTAGGGGGACACCACGTATTAAATGGGCAGTGTCCTAGGGGGACACAACGTATTAAATGGGTAGTGTACTAGGGGGACACTACGTATTAAATGGGTAGTGTCCTAGGGGGACAGAACGTATTAAATGGGCAGTGTACTAGGGGGACACAACGTATTAAATGGGTAGTGTTCTAGGGGGACACAACGTATTAAATGGGTAGTGTCCTAGGGGGACACTACGTATTAAATGGGTAGTGTACTAGGGGGACACAACGTATTAAATGGGTAGTGTCCTGGGGGGACACAACGTATTAAATGGGTAGTGTACTAGGGGGACACAACGTATTAAATGGGTAGTGTCCTAGGGAGACACTACGTATTAAATGGGTAGTGTACTAGGGGGACACTACGTATTAAATGGGTAGTGTACTAGGGGGACACAACGTATTAAATGGGTAGTGTCCTAGGGGGACACAACGTATTAAATGGGTAGTGTACTAGGGGGACACAACGTATTAAATGGGTAGTGTACTAGGGGGACACTACGTAATAAATGGGTAGTGTACTAGGGGGACACAACGTATTAAATGGGTAGTGTACTAGGGGGACACCACGTATTAAATGGGTAGTGCACTAGGGGGACACCACGTATTAAATGGGTAGTGTACTAGGGGGACACTACGTATTAAATGGGTAGTGTCCTAGGGGGACACCACGTATTAAATGGGCAGTGTCCTAGGGGGACACAACGTATTAAATGGGTAGTGTACTAGGGGGACACTACGTATTAAATGGGTAGTGTCCTAGGGGGACACAACGTATTAAATGGGCAGTGTACTAGGGGGACACAACGCATTAAATGGGTAGTGTACTAGGGGGACACAACGTATTAAATGGGCAGTATCCTAGGGGGACACCACGTATTAAATGGGCAGTGTCCTAGGGGGACACTACGTATTAAATGGGTAGTGTACTAGGGGGACACAACGTATTAAATGGGTAGTGTCCTGGGGGGACACAACGTATTAAATGGGTAGTGTCCTAGGGGGACACAACGTATTAAATGGGTAGTGTCCTAGGGGGACACAACGTATTAAATGGGTAGTGTACTAGGGGGACACAACGTATTAAATGGGTAGTGTACTAGGGGGACACAACGTATTAAATGGGTAGTGTCCTGGGGGGACACCACGTATTAAATGGGTAGTGTCCTGGGGGGACACTACGTATTAAATGGGTAGTGTCCTGGGGGACACTACGTATTAAATGGGTAGTGTACTAGGGGGACACTACGTATTAAATGGGTAGTGTACTAGGGGGACACTACGTATTAAATGGGTAGTGTACTAGGGGGACACTACGTATTAAATGGGTAGTGTCCTAGGGGGACACAACGTATTAAATGGGTAGTGTACTAGGGGGACACGCGTATTAAATGGGTAGTGTACTAGGGGGACACCACGTATTAAATGGGCAGTGTCCTAGAGGGACACCACGTATTAAATGGGTAGTGTACTAGGGGGACACTACGTATTAAATGGGTAGTGTCCTAGGGGGACACAACGTATTAAATGGGCAGTGTCCTAGGGGGACACAACGTATTAAATGGGTAGTGTACTGGGGGGACACTACGTATTAAATGGGTAGTGCACTAGGGGGACACTACGTATTAAATGGGCAGTGTACTAGGGGGACACAACGTATTAAATGGGTAGTGTCCTGGGGGGACACAACGTATTAAATGGGTAGTGTACTAGGGGGACACAACGTATTAAATGGGTAGTGTCCTAGGGGGACACTACGTATTAAATGGGTAGTGTACTAGGGGGACACAACGTATTAAATGGGTAGTGTCCTAGGGGGACACAACGTATTAAATGGGTAGTGTACTAGGGGGACACTACGTATTAAATGGGTAGTGTACTAGGGGGACACTACGTATTAAATGGGTAGTGTACTAGGGGGACACTACGTATTAAATGGGTAGTGTACTAGGGGGACACCACGTATTAAATGGGTAGTGTACTAGGGGGACACAACGTATTAAATGGGTAGTGTACTAGGGGGACACTACGTAATAAATGGGTAGTGTACTAGGGGGACACAACGTATTAAATGGGTAGTGTACTAGGGGGACACCACGTATTAAATGGGTAGTGCACTAGGGGGACACCACGTATTAAATGGGTAGTGTACTAGGGGGACACTACGTATTAAATGGGTAGTGTCCTAGGGGGACACCACGTATTAAATGGGCAGTGTCCTAGGGGGACACAACATATTAAATGGGTAGTGTACTAGGGGGACACTACGTATTAAATGGGTAGTGTCCTAGGGGGACACAACGTATTAAATGGGTAGTGTCCTAGGGGGACACAACGCATTAAATGGGTAGTGTACTAGGGGGACACAACGCATTAAATGGGTAGTGTACTAGGGGGACACAACGTATTAAATGGGCAGTATCCTAGGGGGACACCACGTATTAAATGGGCAGTGTCCTAGGGGGACACTACGTATTAAATGGGTAGTGTACTAGGGGGACACAACGTATTAAATGGGTAGTGTCCTGGGGGGACACAACGTATTAAATGGGTAGTGTCCTAGGGGGACACAACGTATTAAATGGGTAGTGTCCTAGGGGGACACAACGTATTAAATGGGTAGTGTACTAGGGGGACACAACGTATTAAATGGGTAGTGTACTAGGGGGACACAACGTATTAAATGGGTAGTGTCCTGGGGGGACACCACGTATTAAATGGGTAGTGTCCTGGGGGGACACTACGTATTAAATGGGTAGTGTCCTGGGGGACACTACGTATTAAATGGGTAGTGTACTAGGGGGACACTACGTATTAAATGGGTAGTGTACTAGGGGGACACTACGTATTAAATGGGTAGTGTACTAGGGGGACACTACGTATTAAATGGGTAGTGTCCTAGGGGGACACAACGTATTAAATGGGTAGTGTACTAGGGGGACACGCGTATTAAATGGGTAGTGTACTAGGGGGACACCACGTATTAAATGGGCAGTGTCCTAGAGGGACACCACGTATTAAATGGGTAGTGTACTAGGGGGACACTACGTATTAAATGGGTAGTGTCCTAGGGGGACACAACGTATTAAATGGGCAGTGTCCTAGGGGGACACAACGTATTAAATGGGTAGTGTACTGGGGGGACACTACGTATTAAATGGGTAGTGCACTAGGGGGACACTACGTATTAAATGGGCAGTGTACTAGGGGGACACAACGTATTAAATGGGTAGTGTCCTGGGGGGACACAACGTATTAAATGGGTAGTGTACTAGGGGGACACAACGTATTAAATGGGTAGTGTCCTAGGGGGACACTACGTATTAAATGGGTAGTGTACTAGGGGGACACAACGTATTAAATGGGTAGTGTACTAGGGGGACACAACGTATTAAATGGGTAGTGTACTAGGGGGACACTACGTATTAAATGGGTAGTGTACTAGGGGGACACTACGTATTAAATGGGTAGTGTCCTGGGGGACACTACGTATTAAATGGGTAGTGTACTAGGGGGACACTACGTATTAAATGGGTAGTGTACTAGGGGGACACTACGTATTAAATGGGTAGTGTACTAGGGGGACACTACGTATTAAATGGGTAGTGTCCTAGGGGGACACAACGTATTAAATGGGTAGTGTACTAGGGGGACACGCGTATTAAATGGGTAGTGTACTAGGGGGACACCACGTATTAAATGGGCAGTGTCCTAGAGGGACACCACGTATTAAATGGGTAGTGTACTAGGGGGACACTACGTATTAAATGGGTAGTGTCCTAGGGGGACACAACGTATTAAATGGGCAGTGTCCTAGGGGGACACAACGTATTAAATGGGTAGTGTACTGGGGGGACACTACGTATTAAATGGGTAGTGCACTAGGGGGACACTACGTATTAAATGGGCAGTGTACTAGGGGGACACAACGTATTAAATGGGTAGTGTCCTGGGGGGACACAACGTATTAAATGGGTAGTGTACTAGGGGGACACAACGTATTAAATGGGTAGTGTCCTAGGGGGACACTACGTATTAAATGGGTAGTGTACTAGGGGGACACAACGTATTAAATGGGTAGTGTCCTAGGGGGACACAACGTATTAAATGGGTAGTGTACTAGGGGGACACTACGTATTAAATGGGTAGTGTACTAGGGGGACACTACGTATTAAATGGGTAGTGTACTAGGGGGACACTACGTATTAAATGGGTAGTGTACTAGGGGGACACCACGTATTAAATGGGTAGTGTACTAGGGGGACACCACGTATTAAATGGGTAGTGTACTAGGGGGACACCACGTATTAAATGGGTAGTGTACTAGGGGGACACTACGTATTAAATGGGTAGTGTCCTAGGGGGACACAACGTATTAAATGGGTAGTATCCTGGGGGGACACAACGTATTAAATGGGTAGTGTACTAGGGGGACACTACGTATTAAATGGGTAGTGTACTAGGGGGACACTACGTATTAAATGGGTAGTGTACTAGGGGGACACCACGTATTAAATGGGTAGTGTACTAGGGGGACACCACGTATTAAATGGGTAGTGTACTAGGGGGACACTACGTATTAAATGGGTAGTGTCCTAGGGGGACACCACGTATTAAATGGGCAGTGTTCTAGGGGGACACTACGTATTAAATGGGTAGTGTCCTAGGGAAATACAACGTATTAAATGGGCAGTGTACTAGGGGGACACAACGTATTAAATGGGTAGTGTACTAGGGGGACACCACGTATTAAATGGGCAGTGTCCTAGGGGGACACCACGTATTAAATGGGTAGTGTCCTGGGGGGACACAACGTATTAAATGGGTAGTGTACTAGGGGGACACTACGTATTAAATGGGTAGTGTCCTAGGGGGACACAACGTATTAAATGGGTAGTGTACTAGGGGGACACAACGTATTAAATGGGTAGTGTCCTGGGGGGACACAACGTATTAAATGGGTAGTGTCCTGGGGGGACACAACGTATTAAATGGGTAGTGTCCTAGGGGGACACTACGTATTAAATGGGTAGTGTCCTGGGGGACACTACGTATTAAATGGGTAGTGTACTAGGGGGACACTACGTATTAAATGGGTAGTGTACTAGGGGGACACTACGTATTAAATGGGTAGTGTACTAGGGGGACACTACGTATTAAATGGGTAGTGTACTAGGGGGACACAACGTATTAAATGGGTAGTGTACTAGGGGGACACGCGTATTAAATGGGTAGTGTACTAGGGGGACACCACGTATTAAATGGGCAGTGTCCTAGAGGGACACCACGTATTAAATGGGTAGTGTACTAGGGGGACACAACGTATTAAATGGGCAGTGTCCTAGGGGGACACAACGTATTAAATGGGTAGTGTACTGGGGGGACACTACGTATTAAATGGGTAGTGCACTGGGGGGACACAACGTATTAAATGGGTAGTGTACTAGGGGGACACTACGTATTAAATGGGTAGTGTACTAGGGGGACACTACGTATTAAATGGGTAGTGTACTAGGGGGACACCACGTATTAAATGGGTAGTGTACTAGGGGGACACCACGTATTAAATGGGTAGTGTACTAGGGGGACACTACGTATTAAATGGGTAGTGTCCTAGGGGGACACCACGTATTAAATGGGCAGTGTTCTAGGGGGACACTACGTATTAAATGGGTAGTGTCCTAGGGAAACACAACGTATTAAATGGGCAGTGTACTAGGGGGACACAACGTATTAAATGGGTAGTGTACTAGGGGGACACCACGTATTAAATGGGCAGTGTCCTAGGGGGACACCACGTATTAAATGGGTAGTGTCCTGGGGGGACACAACGTATTAAATGGGTAGTGTACTAGGGGGACACTACGTATTAAATGGGTAGTGTCCTAGGGGGACACAACGTATTAAATGGGTAGTGTACTAGGGGGACACAACGTATTAAATGGGTAGTGTCCTGGGGGGACACAACGTATTAAATGGGTAGTGTCCTGGTGGGACACAACGTATTAAATGGGTAGTGTCCTAGGGGGACACTACGTATTAAATGGGTAGTGTCCTGGGGGACACTACGTATTAAATGGGTAGTGTACTAGGGGGACACTACGTATTAAATGGGTAGTGTACTAGGGGGACACTACGTATTAAATGGGTTGTGTACTAGGGGGACACTACGTATTAAATGGGTAGTGTACTAGGGGGACACAACGTATTAAATGGGTAGTGTACTAGGGGGACATGCGTATTAAATGGGTAGTGTACTAGGGGGACACCACGTATTAAATGGGCAGTGTCCTAGAGGGACACCACGTATTAAATGGGTAGTGTACTAGGGGGACACAACGTATTAAATGGGCAGTGTCCTAGGGGGACACAACGTATTAAATGGGTAGTGTACTGGGGGGACACTACGTATTAAATGGGTAGTGCACTGGGGGGACACAACGTATTAAATGGGTAGTGTACTAGGGGGACACTACGTATTAAATGGGCAGTGTCCTAGAGGGACACCACGTATTAAATGGGTAGTGTACTAGGGGGACACTACGTATTAAATGGGTAGTGTCCTAGGGGGACACCACGTATTAAATGGGCAGTGTCCTAGGGGGACACAACGTATTAAATGGGTAGTGTACTAGGGGGACACCACGTATTAAATGGGTAGTGTACTAGGGGGACACTACGTATTAAATGGGTAGTGTACTAGGGGGACACCACGTATTAAATGGGTAGTGTACTAGGGGGACACCACGTATTAAATGGGTAGTGTCCTGGGGGGACACCACGTATTAAATGGGTAGTGTACTAGGGGGACACCACGTATTAAATGGGTAATGTACTAGGGGGACACCACGTATTAAATGGGTAGTGTACTAGGGGGACACTATGTATTAAATGGGTAGTGTCCTAGGGGGACACCACGTATTAAATGGGTAGTGTCCTGGGGGGACACCACGTATTAAATGGGCAATGTACTAGGGGGACACCACGCATTAAATGGGTAGTGTACTAGGGGGACACCACGTATTAAATGGGTAGTGTCCTAGGGGGACACAACGTATTAAATGGGTAGTGTACTAGGGGGACACTACGTATTAAATGGGTAGTGTCCTAGGGGGACACAACGTATTAAATGGGTAGTGTACTAGGGGGACACTACGTATTAAATGGGTAGTGTACTAGGGGGACACAACGTATTAAATGGGTAGTGTCCTAGGGGGACACCACGTATTAAATGGGTAGTGTCCTAGGGAGACACCACGTATTAAATGGGTAGTGTACTAGGGGGACACAACGTATTAAATGGGTAGTGTACTAGGGGGACACTACGTATTAAATGGGTAGTGTCCTAGGGGGACACAACGTATTAAATGGGTAGTGCCTTAGGGGGACACAACGTATTAAATGGGTAGTGTCCTAGGGGGACACAACGTATTAAATGGGTAGTGTCCTAGGGGGACACAACGTATTAAATGGGTAGTGTCCTAGGGGGACACCACGTATCAAATGGGTAGTGTCCTAGGGGGACACAACGTATTAAATGGGTAGTGTCCTAGGGGGACACAACGTATTAAATGGGTAGTGTACTAGGGGGACACCATGTATTAAATGGGTAGTGTAATAGGGGGACACTACGTATTAAATGGGTAGTGTCCTAGGGGGACACAACGTATTAAATGGGTAGTGTCCTAGGGGGACACCACGTATTAAATGGGTAGTGTCCTAGGGGGACACTACGTATTAAATGGGTAGTATACTAGGTGGACACTACGTATTGAATGGGTAGTGTACTAGGGGGACACTACGTATTAAATGGGTAGTGTACTAGGGGGACACTACGTATTAAATGGGTAGTGTACTAGGGGGACACCACGTATTGAATGGGTAGTGTACTAGGGGGACACCACGTATTAAATGGGTAGTGTCCTAGGGGAACACCACGTATTAAATGGGTAGTGTCCTGGGGGGACACAACGTATTAAATGGGTAGTGTCCTGGGGGGACACAACGTATTAAATGGGTAGTGTCCTAGGGGGACACTACGTATTAAATGGGTAGTGTCCTGGGGGACACTACGTATTAAATGGGTAGTGTACCAGGGGGACACTACGTATTAAATGGGTAGTGTACTAGGGGGACACTACGTATTAAATGGGTAGTGTACTAGGGGGACACCACGTATTAAATGGGTAGTGTACTAGGGGGACACTACGTATTAAATGGGTAGTGTCCTAGGGGGACACCACGTATTAAATGGGTAGTGCACTAGGGGGACACTACGTATTAAATGGGTAGTGTACTAGGGGGACACAACGTATTAAATGGGTAGTGTACTAGGAGGACACCACATATTAAATGGGTAGTGTACTAGGGGGACACAACGTATTAAATGGGCAGTGTCCTAGAGGGACACCACGCATTAAATGGGTAGTGTCCTAGGGGGACACTACGTAATAAATGGGTAGTGTTTTAGGGGGACACCACGTATTAAATGGGCAGTGTCCTAGGGGGACACAACGCATTAAATGGGTAGTGTACTGGGGGGACACTACGTATTAAATGGGTAGTGTACTAGGGGGACAATACGTATTAAATGGGTAGTGTCCTAGAGGGACACCACGTATTAAATGGGTAGTGTACTAGGGGGATACTACGTATTAAATGGGTAGTGTCCTAGGGGGACACCACGTATTAAATGGGCAGTGTCCTAGGGGGACACAACGTATTAAATGGGTAGTGTACTAGGGGGACACCATGTATTAAATGGGTAGTGTCCTAGGGGGACACAACGTATTAAATGGGCAGTGTACTAGGGGGACACAACGTATTAAATGGGTAGTGTACTAGGGGGACATTATGTATTAAATGGGTAGTGTACTAGGGGGACACAACGTATTAAATGGGTAGTGTCCTAGGGGGACACAACGTATTAAATGGGTAGTGTACAATGGGGACACAACGTATTAAATGGGTAGTGTCCTAGGGGGACACAACGTATTAAATGGGTAGTGTCCTGGGGGGACACAACGTATTAAATGGGTAGTGTACTAGGGGGACACTACGTATTAAATGGGTAGTGTACTAGGGGACACTACGTATTAAATGGGTAGTGTACTAGGGGGACACCACATATTAAATGGGTAGTGTCCTAGGGGGACACAACGTATTAAATGGGTAGTGTCCTGGGGGGACACAACGTATTAAATGGGTAGTGTCCTGGGGGGACACAACGTATTAAATGGGTAGTGTACTAGGGGGACACAACGTATTAAATGGCTAGTGTCTTAGGGGGACACCACGAATTAAATGGGTAGTGTCCTGGGGGGACACCACGTATTAAATGGGTAATGTACTAGGGGGACACCATGCATTAAATGGGTAGTGTACTAGGGGGACACCACGTATTAAATGGGAAGTGTCCTAGGGGGACACAACGTATTAAATGGGTAGTGTACTAGGGGGACACAACGTATTAAATGGGTAGTGTCCTAGGGGGACACTACGTATTAAATAAGTAGTGTCTTAGGGGGACACCACGAATTAAATGGGTAGTGTCCTGGGGGGACACCACGTATTAAATGGGTAGTGTACTAGGGGGACACTACGTATTAAATGGGTAGTGTACTAGGGGGACACCATGTATTAAATGGGTAGTGTACTAGGGGGACACAACGTATCAAATGGGTAGTGTACTAGGGGGACACAACGTATTAAATGGGTAGTGTCCTAGGGGGACACTACGTATTAAATGGGTAGTGTCCTAGGGGGACACTACGTATTAAATGGGTAGTGTACTAGGGGTACACAACGTATTAAATGGGTAGTGTCCTAGGGGGACACAACGTATTAAATGGGTAGTGTACTAGGGGGACACTACGTATTAAATGGGTAGTGTCCTAGGGGGACACAACATATTAAATGGGTAGTGTCCTAGGGAGACACCACGTATTAAATGGGTAGTGTACTAGGGGGACACAACGTATTAAACGGGTAGTGTACTAGGGGGACACTACGTATTAAATGGGTAGTGTCCTAGGGGGACACAACATATTAAATGGGTAGTGTCCTAGGGAGACACCACGTATTAAATGGGTAGTGTCCTAGGGAGACACCACGTATTAAATGGGTAGTGTACTAGGGGGACACAACGTATTAAACGGGTAGTGTACTAGGGGGACACCACGTATTAAATGGATAGTGTCCTAGGGGGACACAACATATTAAATGGGTAGTGTCCTAGGGAGACACCACGTATTAAATGGGTAGTGTACTGGGGGGACACCACGTATTAAATGGGTAGTGTACTAGGGGGACACTACGTATTAAATGGGTAGTGTCCTAGGGGGACACAACGTATTAAATGGGTAGTGTCCTAGGGGGACACTACGTATTAAATGGGTAGTGTACTAGGGGGACACTACGTATTAAATGGGTAGTGTCCTAGGGGGACACAACGTATTAAATGGGTAGTGTCCTAGGGGGACACCACGTATTAAATGGGTAGTGTCCTAGGGGGACACAACGTATTAAATGGGTAGTGTCCTAGGGGGACACCACGTATTAAATGGGTAGTGTCCTAGGGGGACACAACGTATTAAATGGGTAGTGTACTAGGGGGACACCACGTATTAAATGGGTAGTGTCCTAGGGGGACACAACGTATTAAATGGGTAGTGTACTAGGGGGACACCACGTATTAAATGGGCAGTGTCCTAGGGGGACACAATGTATTAAATGGGTAGTGTACTAGGGGGACACCACGTATTAAATGGGTAGTGTACTAGGGGGACACTACGTATTAAATGGGTAGTGTCCTAGGGGGACACCACGTATTAAATGGGTAGTGTACTAGGGGGACACTACGTATTAAATGGGTAGTGTACTAGGGGGACACAACGTATTAAATGGGTAGTGTACTAGGGGGACACTACGTATTAAATGGGTAGTGTCTTAGGGGGACACAACGTATTAAATGGGTAGTGTCCTAGGGGGACACCACGTATTAAATGGGTAGTGTCCTAGGGGGACACCACGTATTAAATGGGTAGTGTCCTAGGGGGACACAACGTATTAAATGGGTAGTGTACTAGGGGGACACCACGTATTAAATGGGTAGTGTCCTAGGGGGACACAACGTATTAAATGGGTAGTGTACTAGGGGGACACTACGTATTAAATGGGTAGTGTCCTAGGGGGACACAACGTATTAAATGGGTAGTGTCCTAGGGGGACACCACGTATTAAATGGGTAGTGTCCTAGGGGGACACAACGTATTAAATGGGTAGTGTCCTAGGGGGACACCACGTATTAAATGGGTAGTGTCCTAGGGGGACACAACGTATTAAATGGGTAGTGTACTAGGGGGACACCACGTATTAAATGGGTAGTGTCCTAGGGGGACACAACGTATTAAATGGGTAGTGTACTAGGGGGACACCACGTATTAAATGGGTAGTGTCCTAGGGGGACACAACGTATTAAATGGGTAGTGTCCTAGGGGGACACCACGTATTAAATGGGTAGTGTACTAGGGGGACACTACGTATTAAATGGGTAGTGTACTAGGGGGACACAACATGTTAAATGGGTAGTGTACTAGGGGGACACAACGTATTAAATGGGTAGTGTACTAGGGGGACACCACGTATTAAATGGGTAGTGTACTAGGGGGACACTACGTATTAAATGGGTAGTGTACTAGGGGGACACAACGTATTAAATGGGTAGTGTACTAGGGGGACACTACGTATTAAATGGGTAGTGTACTAGGGGGACACCACGTATTAAATGGGTAGTGTACTAGGGGGACACCACGTATTAAATGGGTAGTGTCCTGGGGGGACACAACGTATTAAATGGGTAGTGTCCTAGGGGGACACTACGTATTAAATGGGTAGTGTACTAGAGGGACACTACGTATTAAATGGGTAGTGTCCTGGGGGACACAACGTATTAAATGGGTAGTGTACTAGGGGGACACTACGTATTAAATGGGTAGTGTACTAGGGGGACACTACGTATTAAATGGGTAGTGTACTAGGGGGACACTACGTATTAAATGGGTAGTGTACTAGGGGGACACCACGTATTAAATGGGTAGTGTACTAGGGGGACACCACGTATTAAATGGGCAGTGTACTAGGGGGACACTACGTATTAAATGGGTAGTGTACTAGGGGGACACTACGTATTAAATGGGTAGTGTACTAGGGGGACACAACGTATTAAATGGGTAGTGTCCTAGGGGGACACTACGTATTAAATGGATAGTGTACTAGGGGGACACTACGTATTAAATGGGTAGTGTACTAGGGGGACACTACGTATTAAATGGGTAGTGTACTAGGGGGACACCACGTATTAAATGGGTAGTGTTCTAGGGGGACACCACGTATTAAATGGGCAGTGTACTAGGGGGACACAACGTATTAAATGGGTAGTGTACTAGGGGGACACTACGTATTAAATGGGCAGTGTCCTAGAGGGACACTACGTATTAAATGGGTAGTGTACTAGGGGGACACTACGTATTAAATGGGTAGTGTACTAGGGGGACACTACGTATTAAATGGGTAGTGTACTAGGGGGACACCACGTATTAAATGGGTAGTGTACTAGGGGGACACCACGTATTAAATGGGCAGTGTACTAGGGGGACACAACGTATTAAATGGGTAGTGTACTAGGGGGACACTACGTATTAAATGGGCAGTGTCCTAGAGGGACACCACGTATTAAATGGGTAGTGTACTAGGGGGACACTACGTATTAAATGAGTAGTGTACTAGGGGGACACTACGTATTAAATGGGTAGTGTCCTAGGGGGACACCACGTATTAAATGGGTAGTGTACTAGGGGGACACAACGTATTAAATGGGTAGTGTACTGGGGGGACACAACGTATTAAATGGGTAGTGTACTAGGGGGACACCACGTATTAAATGGGTAGTGTCCTAGGGGGACACAACGTATTAAATGGGCAGTGTACTAGGGGGACACTACGTATTAAATGGGTAGTGTACTAGGGGGACACTACGTATTAAATGGGCAGTGTCCTAGGGGGACACTACGTATTAAATGGGTAGTGTACTGGGGGGACACAACGTATTAAATGGGTAGTGTCCTGGGGGGACACAACGTATTAAATGGGTAGTGTCCTAGGGGGACACAACGTATTAAATGGGTAGTGTCCTAGGGGGACACAACATATTAAATGGGTAGTGTACTAGGGGGACACAACGTATTAAATGGGTAGTGTCCTAGGGGGACACAACGTATTAAATGGGTAGTGTCCTGGGGGGACACAACGTATTAAATGGGTAGTGTACTAGGGGGACACTACGTATTAAATGGGTAGTGTACTAGGGGGACACAACGTATTAAATGGGTAGTGTACTAGGGGGACACTACGTATTAAATGGGTAGTGTCCTAGGGGGACACTACGTATTAAATGGGTAGTGTACTAGGGGGACACCACGTATTAAATGGGTAGTGTACTAGGGGGACACAACGTATTAAATGGGTAGTGTCCTGGGGGGACACAACGTATTAATTGGGTAGTGTCCTGGGGGGACACCACGTATTAAATGGGTAATGTACTAGGGGGACACTACGTATTAAATGGGTAGTGTACTAGGGGGACACCACATATTAAATGGGTAGTGTACTAGGGGGACACTACGTATTAAATGGGTAGTGTACTAGGGGGACACTACGTATTAAATGGGTAGTGTACTAGGGGGACACTACGTATTAAATGGGTAGTGTCCTAGGGGGACACCATGTATTAAATGGGCAGTGTCCTGGGGGGACATCACGTATTAAATGGGCAGTGTACTAGGGGGACACTACGTATTAAATGGGTAGTGTACTAGGGGGACGCCACGTATTAAATGGGTAGTGTCTTAGGGGGACACCAGCCTTAACCCTAAAGGTGAGGTGTGCACCCATCCCACCTTCATTACAGCCCCAACATCCTCATCCAGTCAATAACTTCCTTTACTCTCCTTTCTTTCCCTTCCGCCTCGCTCTTATTCTCCCTCCTCCCCTTCCACTACAATCCCAACCTCTCCCTCCTCCCTTCCTCCCATAGAGCTCACCTTTCTTCCTCTCCATCTCCATCCTCCCCGTCCTTGGATGGTTTCCTCTTCGGCTTCTTAGTCACCTTCTTGAAGTATGCAAAGTTCACCAATTCAATGGCAGCTTCAGCGTCACTCTGTCACAGACACACAGGATGACATGTCAACTTGTCATTGACAAATGTCACACATGACTGACATAGCACTACATACTCTACGTTAGAGCTAGGAGCACACCAGTGAGTGTTGACATGTGCTGTCATTAGTGTGAGAGTACTCTCCTAACTCACAGCGTTGACATTCTTGCTCAAACGAGCTTTAGCGTGAGCTGTTGACAGTCGGATCAGTGTCTCCAATGCTCGCGCCGTCACCGGCTGCGTCTGTTCATAGGAGGATGACAGCAAGGGTCACCCAATGTGACGCACAGAGAGTGACATACGTAGCTAACATTTCACCTGTCAACCCATAAGTACACACGTCAACACATAAACACATCACCTTGTGTGTGTTTGGTACAATGTAACACAACAGATCAAGGGAAAGCCCCTCCCCCACCATGGGATGTTGTCCTAGTCTACAGTTATGTGGGTGTGTGTTTGGTACAATGTAACACAACAGATCAAGGGAAAGCCCCTCCCCCACCATGGGATGTTGTCCTAGTCTACAGTTACGTGGGTGGGTGTTTCCCACCTTTGCTTTGTCTGTTCCCATGGTATCCTGAGCCCTCAGTTTGGTGTACTCTGTTGATATGAGGTCACACGCCTGACGAGTCAGGGTAGGCTAGGTAGGATGGGAGACAGGAATGAAAACACATGTAGTGGAGCAGAGAGACACTCCACACACACACACACACACTCCACACACAACACACACACACACACACTCCACACACACACACACACACACTCCACACACAACACACACACACACACACACCACACGTACACACACAACACACACAACACACACACAAACACACACACACCACACGTACACACACAACACACACACAAACACACACACACCACACGTACACACACAACACACACACAAACACACACACACCACACGTACACACACAACACACACACAAACACACACACACCACACGTACACACACAACACACACACACCTTCAAATTCCTGGCAACATGAACATACTTCCTCAGAAACGCCTTTGTCACATAAGCATCACTACACACAGAGACAGGAAAGAGGCAGAGTGTGACAGTGGTCCCTGGCACACTGCACATGCCATCCGTCATCTTTCTCACCCCCACCTCACACTCCCACTCCAATCACCCTCACACTATCTCTTCCCTCCCCTCACACTCACTTCTTCCCCATCTGAATGCCATGCAGAAGGTCATCGTGCTTGTCAAAGATAGCAGTCTCTTCCTCCTCCTCTTGTGGCCCATCCAGACTACCAGTGGTCAGGGTGTCCAGTTCAACTCCAATGGGAACAACTGCAGCAACAACACACACGGGGTTCACCACACACACATGTACGCACACACCACACATACACACACAGTTGCACACTCTACTACAGTACAGGCCAGCCTGTTTACAACTAACAGATCTCCCTCACACGGCATACTCCACCCACCTGCCCCGTCCTCCTCCCCAGGGTTTCTATAGCGATGCATCCTCAACACATGCTCAGATATCCTCTTGTCATTGGTCGGCTCCATCTACATGCATAGACACCAGTAGGTGAATCAGCCAATGGGAATGCAAGGTGAAGTCACATGACTCACCTCGTCCAATACAATGAAGATGAGGTCAAACCGAGACAGCAGTGAGTCCTGCATGCCAATGTTGTCCATAGGTGTCTTGTACTCGTCATACTAGAGGGGCGGGGCAAGGTGGGCAGGGTTGAGACCACACCTACACACTGCACACTTGTACTAACATACCAGCACACATACATCACTGCAGTAACTGGATTAACGGGCAGTAATAAATATTGTACTGAGACTGCCTTGCAGGCTTAATGTGAGTGAATGGGTGTCACTGGACCAGTCCCTATGTGTCACTGTGTGTCACTGGACCAGTCCCTATGTGTCACTGGACCAGTCCCTATGTGTCACTGTGTGTCACTGGTCCAGTCCCCATGTGTCACTGTGTGTCACTGGTCCAGTCCCTATGTGTCACTATGTGTCACTGGACCAGTCCCTATGTGTCACTGTGTGTCACTGGACCAGTCCCTATGTGTCACTGTGTCACTGGACCAGTACCTATGTGTCACTGTGTGTCACTGGACCAGTCCCTATGTGTCACTGTGTGTCACTCACCCGTCCATACACTGGGTTGGCAGCTGCCAGCACACTGCACCTGGCATTGAGTCTAGCGTGTATCCCAGCCTTGGCTATGGTGACACGGCCCTGCTCCATCACCTCATGGATGGCAGTGCGGTCAATGTCACTCATCTGAGCAGGGGAGGAGGGGAGAAGGAAGGAGAAGACAGCTAGAAGAACAGCAGGAGGGGCACTGCCAGTTGGGGAGTCTGCTCAAGCTTCGCTTCTCTCCCCACCTTGTCAAACTCATCAATGCAGACCACTCCCCTGTCTGCCAACACCATGGCTCCAGCCTCCAGGCGGCGTTCATCTGTGTCACAAGTGTAGGATCAAAGATGTGACATGTCACTTGTCATGTGATACTGGGTGACATGTCACTCACTTGTCTCATGGTCAGTTGTGACAGCAGCTGTCAAGCCTACACCAGACGACCCTCTACCAGTGGTTGTCACTGCGCGGGGCGCAGTATTGAGAACATACCTGTGGAAACAGTATTAAATTGACACAAACAATACTAACAAGAGAGTCGATCAATTACACCAAACTCACTTAACATATTAGATTTTATACTAATTCACATGGTATATCTTGTAGTACTTGCTGCATATTAAACATTAGTACATGTACACGTTGGATCTCCTTACCTCAACATCTGTGACTTGGCAGTAGAGGGATCACCAACCAGCAACAAATTGATGTCACTACCGGGGAAGGCAAACATGAGATATGGAGAGTGAAACCACAGAGGGGATAGTGCCATGCCTCTAACTCCCCCTTTGGCCCTCACACTCCCTCCACCTCTCACATCCCTCACACTCACTTTTCACACTCCCTCTCACCCCTCACACTCACCTCCCACCCTTCACACACTCACCCTCTCAGCCTAGTCCCATTCTCCAACACCTTCTCCACCCCTCCGAGAAGCATACACAGGATGGCCTTCTTGATGTGTTCATGACCATGAATGGACGGAGCGAGCGAGTGTGCCAACACATCAAACACATCCTAAAACAACAGAAGGGAACAACAGATTGTAACACATTCCTCCCCCTCTCTTCCCCCTCCCCTCCCTACTACTCTTCTCCTTCCTGTCCCACTCCATCCCACTCACAAATTCCTTGCTGCGTCCAAACTTTTTGATCTTCTTCACGTCCAGAGCAGTGTATGATGGCGCCACCTCCTTGCTCTGGATCACAATGTTGTTGGCCAGCACAATGGTGTGGAAGGTCCCGTTGGTGTACCCACCCCTCTTGGAGGGCAAGCACCGGTGGCTGCCAACCACAAATACACGGTCACCAGGCTACAGGGAGGGGTGTAGCAAGGGGATGTGTAGCGAGGGGGTGTGGTGAGGGGGGAGATGCGTGCGCACACACACACACACACACACACACCTTACATACATACCTTACAAATGTCCACCAAGTCGTCATCTGCTATGACGTCCACAGAACGTGGCAGCTGTCCTGCCGGTGCCTTCTCCGGCATCTCCTGGATGCTGAAGGTCTGGTGGTCCCGGAACTCACACATACCAAACTCAGTCTCCAGTGGGTTGTCATCTTCGTCCTTCGTGGGGTAAGCTGAGGAGGTTGGGAATGGCTCCAAGGAGGTCAGGTCACGGTAGGTGCGCTCGAGTGTCTTCCCAGTAGCGGGACAGTAGTGGACACTCTTCACCACTTTAGGGTGGATCAGGGAGCCTGCGCAGGGGGAGGGGAGGGGTGCGGGGAAAATGAGGAAGAGAAGAATTTGAAGTAGGAAGGAGTGAAGGAGAATAAACACAAGTGGCACACATTGTCCCATGCCCCAACACAGACGTTCACATCAGTAAAATGTGCGTACAATATGTAATGGGAGGACTGTACATGCCCTAGACAACTGACATCGCTACATACAGCACAGTCAGTTATGTGTGTCTCACATTTGGTGACAATGCCTTCCACACACACCAGGCTACCGATCAGCTCCGACTTGAGCGTGCGAGGAGAGACATGCTTAGCTCCGAAGCTGCCCTCAAAGCCGACGTGGAACTCCTCAAACTGCTTGGCAAAGGCAGCATCAATACTCATCACATATTCCTTCAGTGCACGCTGCAAACACAAAGATGGGAGAATTGAACTTAGAACGGCAAAAATGAAAGGCAAGTGGAGAAATTGCTTTCAATACAATGACTGATGGTCATGTGACCAGGCAGTCTGTTGCTATGGTAACCAGTTTTATTGTGGCCTCGAGTGCATTAAATGACAAAGAGAGAGAGAGACACTTGTCATAGCCAAGGCTCAGGCCGCTACTGTTCCTCCCGTAACCTACGCCACACCCACTGGGTCACATGATGTCACATGACCCTCATGTGGCGAGGAGAATGTGGGAGGGGTACACAAGGCTGGAGTATGAGTATCCATTGGGATATATCCACCAGGGCTGATGTGGGGTACAGTGCTAACAGCTGTCACACACACACACACACACACACATACACACACACACACACACACACACACACACACACACACACACACACACACACACCTGAAAAGCAAGTATCTCCACAACTGAGTCATTGAGCAACCTGGATGGGGGGGGGGGGGGGGGAGGGGGATGGTGGGGCGAGTTGAGGGTGTTGCTGTGTAGTGTGTGGGTAGCTAACATGGGCGCACACAGCCAGCAATGCAGTGACTAAACAGATTACTCGGCCTACCATTCACATCACGCACCAATCCCAACTCCGTACACACACACATCACTCAGACATTGTGCTGGAGGAGATGGGCGCTTACTTTGTGGCTCTTCTGGGCCTGTGTTTCCTGAGATGGTTGATGTTGACCACGAGACGGTGCTTGTTAGCTCTAATCATCTCTTTCACTCGTTCGCGGTGCTCCTCCTGTACACGCGCGTGCACACGTGGTGGGACAGATAGAAGGACATTAGTAAAAGCGAGTCCTAAGCAAGCAGCACACCCGGGGCACACACAACACTAGAAATTTGCTACGCCATTTACATCTTCGTCCAGGAACTCCAGGTATTCTCGCTGGAATTCTCGAAGATCTTGTTCAGAGTCCATCGCTTCTGTCTTTGGCGGGAATTTGGCGCGGAACTGCACGTGAGCAGATCCATATTTGGTCAATCTAATCATCAGTGGCTATGGCAACCAGCTGATAGTTTTCAATGAATTTCATTAAAGATGGCTGCCGTGGTTGGTCAGTGGATCCGGGGATCGTCTGCAGTCCTGGTCTGGAATGCGGACGGTAGGACTCTGCTATTAATGTGCATTTGGCATATAATTCTATCTAGTTATGCTGGCATTGCTGTGACCTGATGTCTTTCCTCTTTTGTTGCAGAAGTTGTCAAATTGAGAAGAGAGTGGAGAATCATTGGCAGTCTCATTGGTCAGGACCATTCACGGTCACCCGCAGGCGGCCTCCCTTTGATGCTAAATCAGTATGAAGCATCCCTGCTTGTTAAGAAGGGTACGGCGCATGCATAGGCTGTTCTGAGAATATTTTCTGTCCACAATGCGTGGCAAAGTTCTTTTCCATACCTATACTGTGTGTATTATGTGTATATGAATATGTTTATGTGCATAGCTGCATGTATTATGTTTAGTCTAGTTTGTTTATTAAGTGCAGTCAGCTAGCAACTGATCAAAGGACCATCAAAATGTTATTTGCTATTGTTGTATGCAGGTGTGTTGGAGGTGCGGGTCAGTGGGGACAACCCTGACACGATTGTAGAGTGGCCACACCCCCAGAGTGAAGTTGAGGTGGGTCTCCGGCTATTAGACCTCACGACTGCTTGTTCTGTCTTTCCCATCCTCTTTCTCCTTTCATACCCTCGTTCCTTTGCTCGTTCCCTCATTTCTTCACTCAATGTCCCATCCTTTACTCACTCTCTCTTCCTTTTTACTCTCTTGCTCTTCCTTAACTCTCTTATTTCTTCCCCACTGTCTCCTTCCTCTATGCTGTATGTTCGTGTTGTGTGGGTAGCTGAGACGTTTTACTGTATTCTGCGACCTATGGAGTAAGGGTCACTACCTTACATCTGGAGTCAAGTTTGGAGGAGACTTCTTAGCGTATTCAGGTATGCAGAAACAACACAGGAGCAGAGTGAGCTCTATTGAAGGCTGAAGAGTGAGACTGTATTTAAGGGTACTTTATAAGCAGCCAGTTTCTAAAGCTGTGACTGGTCAGATTAGACAGCTATGTATGTTCAGAATTCTCTTTAAGGAGCAGACAATTATGTATTCCCCTTTCTAATGTCAGGTGACCCCGCCCTGTACCACGCCCACTCCATTGTGCTGGTCCTGTCTCCTGGGGAGGCAGTGACAGCTGAGCGCCTGGCTGCCCATAGCCGAGTTGGATCCACTGCAAGGAAGAGTATGCTGTGGAGTTCAGTGGATGGATCCGGGCAGCCATTCTACTTCACTCAGTGGTGGGGCGGACACAGCGAGGTGGCTGCTAGTGAAGAAGAAGAAGCATGAAAGGACAGCTGTGAGTCCCTTCTCCTCCATTGCTGTGTGGCTGCTGTCGTCAACTCCACGTCTGTGCAAGTTGCCTGTTTGCTCTACTTGGTGAAAGTGCACGTGGAACCTCCTTTAGTGAGAACTGTACATGGTTGACAGACGTAATGGCTGTGCACATGTACAGTGTCAGTAGCAAGTTGTGTTGAAGTAAAAATGGATGTGTTTGTGGTAATTGTGATGTGATCTACTGCGGACATTGTAGAACTGTGTATTTTTTGCAAACTATGTATTCTTGGTGATACCCAATTACTCGTGCATGGTAGCCATATTTGTCAAATTCTTTCACAATCATTCTGCTCCTTTCAACGTGACTCATTAAATTGCAATACAGTGACTCATAATGTAATAATCGAATCCTTAAATGGCTGAAGACACAAGGAAACAGTTGCTTCTTCATATATGTATGTACAATATGTTCATAGGAGAGCTGCTCTGGTGGACGTCTCTAGTTTTTTAGCCTTCTCTTTTGTTGCATTAATTGTAGCATTCACCCGCTGTCATGCACTTTGTCTTTGTGCAATGTCCCACCAAGCTGGTATTAATGACCTTCCTCTCCGTTCCCTGCGTACATACATAATTGTGACTCTTCTACATGTTTTTGCCAAGTTGTTAAGCTCCCTATCCTCCCTGTTGGCTAGTCCACTTACTGTATGCACTTTAATTTTTGCAGGGTTTTATATTCACAGATCGACAGCCATACACGAAAGTTTGTCTGCCAAAATATACGGAAAGCCACAAACGTAGTGTAATGATTGCTAAAATGGTGGCGACTAGCTTACCATTCTTTCGCTGCACGTAGGTCCTTTGTCCTTGGATGCTTTGATCTTGACGGTCACAAACCACACGTATTCTTGACCTCTGAACAAGACAGTGTGTCAGATGTGGTTACAGTGTTCCTCCAGCGATGGTAATTGCTGCAATATATAGAATTAGTTAGCTATAGAGAGCAGCATGTACGCACGGCTGAGCGAAACATGGTGGCAGTTTTGCTGAAATGATAGGAGAACCTCTTGTGGCATTCTGACACTCTCAGCGTATGAGAAGGCAAAGATAGCCGGGAGCATCAGTGCAAATGATAGTGAATTATACAAATCTACACATACTTCACCACTTGCTCCAGCATCTGCAAATTTGAAAATACAAAATCTGCTAAGTGAGGGCTTCTCAGCTGGCTCAGGCATCAGAAAGGGTTGGTTCTCTAATACCAGCTTCACAACAGGTTTGGTGCACCAAACGTTTCGGCAGCTTACTGGTGCCTTCGTCAGTGGTATGGCTTTTAAGTACAACTTATGAGGTTGTACTATACGTCTGTGCATGGGGTGACATCCATGGGCCCAGGGGTGACAGTTGAGGCGTGATGCACTGACCACAGATGACACCAGCATTTCGTAATGCATTAATTCTTTCTATATCAGCAAGTCCATGGGGTACAGCCATTAGTCCCCAGTTTCTGTAGCCAGCAGACCCCACTCTCTGGGGCAGCCTCTTATCCAATCATATGCAATTGTTTCGTCTGTTGCTATAGTGAATATGTTTAATATTCATGACCTGTGCACCTTCTTGTGAACTTCGGCTCCACAATGCTAAGTATTCATATCACGATTTACAATGTTGTGATGGACGATATGCAATTTACCCATATCATGGCAGCCCTACTGTATATGCACCCATAGATCATCTACCCTCTGTGAAACAACACATGCATTCCTTGCCCTGTATCTGCCACATACCAATGACCCTCTATGACACATTTGCATTTGTATTATATTCAAAGGAGTATAATAAGGTCAGATGTGAAAACTCTACAATTTAAGAATATGAAAGAGTGTTTTATTTCTGTCAGTGTGCTAGTGAGTACTGAGCTACCATCTATGTATGAGGTGAAATGGTAGTGGTTACCATAGCTACTCTTACAGTCAACGTTAACCTACAAGATCCAGCACTTTCTTAGTGTACGAACTTGCCCAACAAAGTGTCTGTTTCATGCCTGCATCTTCCTGGGGTTTGCAGTCAATCCAGTGTTTCAATTCTGCACCAGTTCCACTGTATTTGGTAACAAAATTGACAATGGTGGCCTGGAGCCTTATGGCTGCTGTGGCAAGTTCACAACTGCATGGGTCGAGGTCAGTGCTGTTGATGCACATGTCCACTGCTTGTTTGAGGGCACCATTCTGCAGCTTTAGCACTGGTTCAAGATAATCATCAACGTCAGCCATGTTGATTTCGGAGAGCCCTAGATCAATTTCACAGCTAAGCTGAGTTGTGTTGAGACACAATGTGTCCCTGATGCTGTCAAGCGCTGTCATTGCATCATCAGTACTGCAAGCATGTCTCTCCATTGAAGCTCCAAATGTCAGAGTGTGGATCACTGATACAATGAAGAAGATCTTGAGAAGTTTGCTTTGCACTTCCATTATTCGCACTCTTTCTGTCTTTGGAACACTTTGACGATGTTTCCTCTCTCTGTGTCTTGTGAATGACTTGCAACTCGATGCTGCCAACCTGATCTTCACCTGCCGAGGGTTTTTGATCCACTAAATGTTTGGCAGCTTATGTAATAACTTGGTTCCAGTCGAGTCACAGCAACTTCTCCGCACTCAACTCAAATCAATGAACAGCAGTACACACAGTCCACAAGCACTCTAGACTAACAAACATTCCAGAACATGCCAGCTAGTACACAACTTAGCAATTACAGATCCGCACCCAAAAACAATTACAGGCAAGCACACAGAATAAGACAATTACAAGGCAAGCATACGCAAATACAACAAGCACATGCAAATGCATCAAGTACACAACATCTTACTGTTGTCTTTTTCAATAGTATGGTGTACGACATGTTTCAGTGGAGCTTAAATACAGTGATCGTCAAGATGTGATGCACTAATCGTTATTTTGCCCTCAGCAAGTGGAACATGTCCATGTAAACAATCACCTTTGGCTATGTAAACAATCAAAATGTCCTATGTAAACAGTACGCGGCCGATTTTCATGCTGTTATTTCTTATTCTCTATCCTTCAGATAACGTCACATCACACCACTCTAAGTGTGGACTTGGAGTCGAACTACGTATAATACTAGTATTCAATGTTGAACTACCTGCTAATAAAGTCTTACGTTTCAAGAAAAGCCGCTGCAAGCTAAGCATATAAATTGTCACTAAATGGTGAATCAGGTCTAGAGGGAGAAGCTGAGCGGAGAACAGAAAATGCAATGCAATGCGCCTTCGTGCACTCTAACTTTTTCATGTGTTTTTTTTTATTAAAATGCTTAGTTAGTAAGTTATAGAAAGAAAACTAAATTTGATAATGTCAAGGAGAGGTTTTGGTCAACCTAACTCCTTTCAGGAAAGAGGAATGAAAACCCCCCGCATGGAGATCCTAGATAATGTGTTTGTCTTACTAAAAACACCTATGACCAATCATTTTTGTTCGATCCCTGCACCTGCTGGGTGTTCTTGTGACAGCACTCCCTGCCACACAGTGTAACATACGTCACCACGGCAACAGGGGGAAAATTTGCAAAACCACAGTTATCATAGCTAAGTCAACAATTAGCGGACATGTCCCACATGCGCTTGATGTTGGTTGCCATGGCAATGCAAAACATTAAAGCAATAGCTGGAAATTATCATATTTATATGTATCTAGCTGGGATACATATAATTTGTCCACTTTTTTAGCCCACCAGTTTCATGTATCCTTTGGTGGGCTCTCCTAGCTGCTCCAGCACCTGGCAACGGTGACTCAATGTCAGCCTGGCAGTGTCAGTGTGTCTCGTGCCTGTGTGTGCAGGCCAGGTTGCAGAATGCAAGCAGCACATAAGTGATTCTGGCCTGTTGTTGCTGATATGGATAATGTGTATATATGTAATCAGTAGCGATAATGAGCAATCATGTAGCAGACAGATACAATAATTGCAATGGTACGTTTCGACCTCAACAAAGGTCTCGTCAGGTGCAAAACGTTTTTTGAAGGTCTTCATTGGGTACAAACAGTTGTGTACCTGACGAAGACCTTCGTGATTGAAACATAGTACCATTGCAATTATTGCATCTGTCTGCTACGTGAATGTTCATTATCACTACTGATTATTTGAAATCAGTAGCCATGAGCCTCTATAATATTGTGTATATATGTGTTACGAAGTGAGGGCTTCTCAGCTGGCTCAGGCATCAGAAAGGGTTGGTTCTCTAATACCAGCTTCACAACAGGGTTGAAAACCTTGCCGACGTTTCGACCAGATGCTCTGGTCTTCTTCTTCGCCCTAAAGAAGACCAGAGCATCTGGTCAAAACGTCGGCAAGGTTTTCAACCCTGTTGTGAAGCTGGTATTAGAGAACCAACCCTTTCTGATATGTGTTACGATGTTGGTGAATGTACTTACAGCATCCACAATACATTATGAGCAAAAGTTGAGTGTACTGGTACATGTGTGTTGTGATAAGTTACATACGTACATGAGTTACATGAGAACACTTTAACAGGTGGTTCCCATCATATGTATATATATAAGGAGGAACATGCAATTGTACAATCATATGACAGTGGCATTCCATGCATGCCATGCAAGTGTCTGAAAGTGTCTTAAATTAATTATCTCAGAAAGTACAAACACTGAACTGGTCTACACAAAGTCAGAAGGGGTATGACGAGTTTTGAGGTAAATAACAAGACTGCTTGATCATGATCATGTGTCTATGCCATGATGTGGACTTTTTGTGTGTGCAAAAGTGTTGTGTAACAATGTGAAGTGGCTGTTGTGATGTGCGTAACCTGACCCCAACTGGATAGGAGGTCACATTCTTTAGGGTAGCATGGAATGTGTATGCAGGGTGCATGTGATGTTGATTAGAATGACATCTCAGCCCACAGAAGCAATAGGGAGGGGCACTCTCCATCTGCAGGACAGCTGAGGGAACACCAACCCTATAAGAATACGTCCCAGGTTCCCCTCAACTGGTATTTGAGAATTTTGCGGTGGTCCCTAGTCTGGGGGCCAGACCATATTTCCAAGAGAAATTAAGGTCTGGAATAACTCCGATACCGAAGTTGTGCAATTGGGGTGGAGTTAACGCATACTCGCGCCGTTTAATGCAAGTGCACGAGAATGGACAATGGCCCGGAATTGTGAACTGTTCATGCGTTCCTGCGCTTTTACTCTCTTCTCTGCAGCAGAAACCAATCTGGTATGCATCCTCACAGCTCAACCGTTGCTGCTGTAACGTAGGCTAGCCAGTGCGCTGCAATAGAATGTTATAATGGTATTCAATGTCGCCGTTGCATTTGAGTGTATGCGTGGCAAATGAGTTTTGCGCGCATTCTGCAATCTGAAAAGTCAGATTCTGCACAAAGCCTTCATAGGAGTTTTACCGTACTCTTCCTATCGTGATATTGTGCAATGGGGGAAGGGGCTGGCTCGCCACACTAGGTGGCTCCCCAAGTGGCGCAGATTTTTAGGTAACAAACAAACAAACAAGCAAACGGAGAATCTGGTGCGTTGTAGTAAGATGTCCTAGTACACCGGGTAGTGATGTGTATATAGTATATTTAGTAACATTAGTTCATCATTGTATTACTTGTTACCTCGTTGTATTCAAATGCATAAACAATTATGTAATATTTTACTTACAATGGTGGGATCCTGTTACCAGAAATGGTACAGTCACATGCATCACAACACGGTATAATTGATATTGTAAGTAATATATCATATGCTTTGGGCATGCGCAGTTGTTACCTAGGATACAGTCTATGTGACATCATAGATGTGTACAGTTTTTGGTTTGTAACCTAGGTAACGACTAACCACAGTGGGAACCTGTTGCATGATTGCATGAATCTGCTGTAGGCTTGCATAAACAATTATGTACTATTTTAATTTTAGTAGTGCGATCCTGTTACCAAAAATGTATAATTATATGTACCACAACATGTGAGTTATTAATAGATCATGTGCTTTCTCATGAACATTGGCTCTGCAATAAACTGTACGTGCTTAGCAGTTAGAAGAATGGTCATCCACACAAATGTATGTTTAGCACAGAACTGCATGTGGATTGTTAATGGCAATGAGTTGTAATTATGTATGCAACATCTTTAGTGGAAGAGAACCCGATATTCCGTTTGATGAGTTCACCTGTTCAAATGTTATTTAACTTGATTGAAGGTGATCAAATCTCTTCCAGTGTGTGTCATGATGTTGGTGAATGTACTTACAGCGTCCACAATACATTATGAGCAAACGTTGAGTGTACTGGTACATGCGCGTTGTGATAAGCTACATACATATGTGACCATCCACAGGAAAAGGGGGTTTATTGCATAACATAGCAAGTTGAGGAAATGGCAGTACTTACAGCGTCCACAATACATTATGAGCAAACGTTGAGTGTACTTAGTGATTCATTAACCATGTTGTGAGCTTGTCTTTTCACTGGAGCTCCGATTGTCAGTGTGTAGATCACTGTCACAATGAGGAAGGTCTGGAGAGCTTTGACTTGCACTTCCATTGTTCGCACTCTGTTCTGCCTTTGGAACACTTTGGAGATGTTTCCTCTCTCTTTGTCTTGTGAATGACTTGCGACTTGAAGCTGCCAACTTTATCTTCACCTGCCGAGGGGCTTTTGATCCACTAAATGTTTCGACACCTTACTGTTGTCTTCTTCAGTAGTATGGTGTACGACATGTTTCAGTGGAGCTTAAATACAGTGACAGTCGAAATGTGATGCAATGACCATAGATCTGAGATCATCATTATTTGTCCAAATGTTGACCTTAATTATTTTTTTATTGCCATGGCAATGCAAAACATCAACACAAATTAAATAGCTGGCAGTTATCATGTATAATTATAAGCTAGCTGGGATATATGTTACTATATATGGCATAATTTGCCCAGGAGCTGGTAAACCTGTCTTAGGTGGGCTCTCCTGCTCCAGCACTTGGCAACGGTGACTCAATGTCATCCTGGCAGTGTCAGTGTGCCTTGTACCTGTGTGTGCAGGCCAGGTTGTAGAATGCAAGCAGCACATAAGTGCTTCTGTTGTCACTGGTATGGATAATGTGTACAGTATGTGTCACAATGTTGGTGAATGTACTTGACAGGGTGCCCAATACAATATGAGCAAAAGATAAGTGTACTTGTGTGTTGTGATAAGCTGTGCACATGTACTGCATTGTGTACATGTGTATTGTGTGATGAAGTACACGTGTAAGTGTTGCATGAGAGCACTTTAACAGGTGATCCCAGCATAAGGTAGAACAGGTGGTCCCAGCATAAGGTAGAACAGGTGGTCCCCAGCATAAGGTAGAACAGGTGGTCCCAGCATATATAAGGTGGAATTATAATTATATTTGACAGTGGCATGCCATGCAGGTGTCTGAAAGCACCTCAGAAGGTGCAGACACTGAGCTAGTCATAGACAAAGAAGACTGTGGGTTTGAATTTCTTGAGACAAAGAACATGACTGCATAGCCATGGCAGTGATGCAAGCTTCTTTGTGTCTGCAAAAGTGTTGTGTAAGCAAAGCTGTCTGTTGTGGTTTGCACTCTGGTTACAGCACCTGGTAACTGGGGTAACCTGACCACAACAGGGGGGGTCACATTCTTAGGGCAGAATGGAATGCATATGCAGGGGATGTTTATATGCATAATGACATCAAGCAGTAGGGTGTCTGGGGTACTCTCCATCTGCATGGCAGCTTGGGAGCACTGGCCAACCCCATAAGAATATATTCCAGATTCCTCTCAACTGGCATTGAGAATTTTGAGGCAGCACCCTGAGTGGCAAAGATTTTGTTAGGTAACAAACAATTTCAAAAACAAAAAGCAGAGAATCTGGTGCATTACAGTAAGTTGTCCTGTGTGTTGTGTATGTACTATGTTTAGTAACATTATTACATCATTGCATTATGTTTATAAATTACCTCATTGTATACAACAAATTCACACAATCTTGCAACAGTTTCCAGCCGTTACCTAGGATACAGACTATGTGACATCATAGTTGTGTACAGTTTTGGTTCGTAACCTAGGTAACGACTAACCACAGTGGGAACCTGTTGTGAGATTCCATGAATCTGCTGTTGGCTTGCATAAACAATTATGTAATATTTTAATTTCAGTAGTGCAATCCTGTTACCAAAGATATAGTATATTTATATGTACCACAACATGTGAGTTATTAATAGATCATGTGCTTTCTCATGAACATTGGCTCTGCAATAAACTGTACGTGCTTAGCACTTAGAAGAATGGTCATCCACACAAATGTATGTTTAGCACAGCATTGCATGTGCATCATTCATGGCAATGAGTTGTAATTATGTACAGTGCTTTCGAGGTTCCTTGTCCCGATCACGATTTGAAGTCTGCACTTGATCACGTGGCACGTGATAAATGAGCATCACGATTCGTCTTTTCGTGTTCGAAATTCAAATTGCGTGAGCACTCCTTGTATACAAAGAGTGCTCACGCAATTCGAATTTCGTGACGCTCATTATCACGTGCCACGTGACGAGTGCAGACTTCAAATCGCAATCGGGACAAGGAACCTTGAAAGCACTGTATGCAACATCTTTAGTGGAAGAGAACACGATATTCCATTTGATGAGTTCACCTGTTGAAATGTTATTTAACTTGATTGAAGGTGATCAAATCTCTTCCAGTGTGTGTCACAATGTTGGTGAATGTACTTACAGCGTCCACAATACATTATGAGCAAACGTTGAGTGTACTGGTACATGTGTGTTGTATTAAGCTACATACATATGTAAATTGCATGAGAACACTTTAACATGTGGTCCCCAGCATAAGGTGGAACATGCAGCAATTTTACATTTGACAGTAGCAATCCATACATGTGTCTAAAAGCATCTTAAATTATCTCAGAAAGTACAAACACTGAACTGGTCATACACAAAGTCAGAAGGGATATGACCAGTTTTTGAGGTAAGTTCACATCATGTGTCTATCCCATGACCGATGTGGACTTTTTGTGTGCACATAAGTTGTGTAAGCAAAGGTGTGAACCGGTAACCCGGGTAACCTGACCCTAACAGGATATGAGGTCACGTTCTATATATAGGGTAGCATGGAATGTGTACGCAGGGTGCATGTGATGTTGATTAGAATGACATCTCAGCCCACAGAAGCAATAGTGAGGGGCACTCTCCATCTGCAGGGCAGCTGAGGGAACACCAACCCTATAAGAATACGTCCTCAACTGCATGGCATGGAGAATTTTGCGGTGGCCCCCCATGCAAGTGGTGCAGATCAATATTTTAGGTAACAAACAAACAAACAAACAGAGCATGATACATATATCTCAGCCTGCCCACTAGCTACCATTGCATGCCAAGTGTATGCTGTCTATGTGTTAATCACATCCACAATGCACAAATGCAAATAATTGATAAACTGCTCACATGGCTGATACAGAGAAGATACATGATTTGGACTACATGGCTGAAGACACAAGGAAACCACCAGTTACTTTGAAATTTATACACATGAATTATTCATCATATATAGCTTGGTACACACTAGCCAAAGTCAACAACTGTTTGAAACAATTGTTGACTTTGGCTAGTGTGTACCAAGCTATAATGTTATTGTGATGAATGCCTTCCCTATAGCCACTCATGATCAGGCCTCTAAGAACACATAAATTATGCAGACTTATATATGGGACTGCTGTGCTGCATGGTCTTCTCTAATCTATAGTCTTCAAATTCTCTCCTTTTGTGTATGGCCTTAATCTGCCAGTTAACTCCACTGTTCTCCGCTGGTCTTTAGTAGCCGCTGATGTCTGTCAGTCTGTCTTATTTCACTTGGTCTCAGCAGAAAACGGCAGAAAACAAGGCAGTTCCCTATTACAGCAACCAGTGTCCCCTTTTTCTGAGAGATTGTTTAGCTCCACTTGGATGATCATCATCACAAGGAGTAGCTGCTTATTGCTGGGTGACGCTGATCAGATGATAAGTTGTTTGAAAACTATCACAAATGGCCATGCAGTCATTGAAGTCAGCCAATTTTGATCTTAAGACAAGCAATTAGTGTGCACACGAAATGCATTAGTACGTATATTATGCAGTATATTGTAATATGTATTTATATTGCGATTTAGAATTAATGTTGTGATAGATGATATGTGATTTACCCATATCATGGCAGCTCTACTGTATATGCACCCATAGATCATCCACCTTCTGTGGAACAACACATGCATTCCTTACCCTGTATCTGCCACATACCAACAAACCTCTTTGACACATTTGCAGGTTGTGTTATATTCGACAGAATATAATAACATCAGATGTGAAAAGTCTACAATTTATGAAAATGAAAGTGTGTTTTATTTCTGTCAATGTGCTAGTGAGTACTGAGCTACAATCTATGTATGAGGTGAAATGGTAGTGGTTACCATAGCTACTCTTACAGTCAACGTTCACCTACAAGATCCAGCACTTCCTTAGTGTACAAGCTTGCCCAACAAAGTGTCTGTTTCATGCCTGCATCTTCTGGGGGTTCGCAGTTGGGCCAGTGTTTCGATTCGTCACCAGTTCCATTGTATTTTGCAACAAAATGCACGATGATGGCTTGGAGCCTTACGGCTGCTGTGGCAAGTTCACAACTGCATGGGTCGAGGTCAGTGCTGTTGATGCACATGTCCACCGCTTGTTTGAGGGCACCATTCTGCAGCTCTAGCACTGGTTCAAGATAAACATCAGTGTCGTTTATGTTGATATTGTTGAGCCGTAGATCAATTTCACAGCTAAGCTGAGTTGTGTTGAGACACAATGTGTCCCTGATGCTGTCAAGTGCACTTAGTGATTCATTAACCATGATGCAAGCTTGTCTCATCACTGGAGCTCCGATTGTCAGCATGTGGATCACTGACACAATGAGGAAGGTCTTGAGAAGTTTGACTTGCACTTCCATTATTCGCGCTCTTTCTGCCTTTGGAACACTTTGGTGATGTTTTCTCTTTCTTTGTCTTGTGAATGACTTGCAACTCGAATTTTATCTTCACCTGCCAAGGGGTTTTTGATCCACTAAATGTTTCGGCACCTTACTGTTGTCTTTTTCAGTAGTATGGTGTACGACGTGTTTCAGTGGCGCTTAAATACAGTGACCGTCGAAATGTGATGCGATGACCATAGATCTGAGATCATCATTATTTGTCCAAATGTTAACCTTAATTATTATTAATTGCCATGGCAATGCAAAACATCAGCTCAAATAGCTGGTAGTTATCATGTATACCCCAGCTAGCTGGGATATATATATGATGTAATTTGCCCAGGAGCTGGAAAACCTGCCTTCGGTGGGCTCTCCTAGCTGCTCCAGCACCTGGCAACAGTGACTCAATGTCAGCCTGGCAGTGTCAGTGTGCCTTGTGCCTGAGTGTGCAGGCCAGGTTGTAGAATGCAAGCAGCACATAAGTGCTTCTGTTGTCACTGGTATGAATAATGTGTACAGTATGTGTCACAATGTTGGTGAATGTACTTGACATGCAATGACAACTTGTGTGTTGTGATAAGCTGTGCACATGTACTGCATGGTACTTGTGTATTTTGTGATAAAGTACATGTGTAAGTGTTGCATGAGAGCACTTTAACAGGTGGTCCCAGCATAAGGTAGAACAGGTGGTCCCAGCATAAGGTAGAACAGGTGGTCCCCAGCATAAGGTAGAACAGGTGGTCCCAGCATAAGGTAGAACAGGTGGTCCCAGCATAAGGTAGAACAGGTGGTCCCCAGCATAAGGTAGAACAGGTGGTCCCAGCATAAGGTAGAACAGGTGGTCCCAGCATAAGGTAGAACAGGTGGTCCCCAGCATAAGGTAGAACAGGTGGTCCCCAGCATAAGGTGAAATTATATATGCATGAATATGTATGAACATGCAATTATATATTTGACAGTGGCATGCCATGCAGGTGTCTGAAAGCACCTCAGAAGGTGCAGACACTGAGCTAGTCATAGACAAAGAAGACTGTGGGTTTGAATTTCTTGAGACAAAGAACATGACTGCATAGCCATGGCTGTGATTCAAGCTTCTTTGTGTCTGCAAAAGTGTTGTGTAAGCAAAGAGTTGTCTGTTGTGGTTTGCACTCTGGTTACAGCACCTGGTAACTGGGGTAACCTGACCACAACAGGGGGGTCACATTCTTTGGGCAGAATGGAATGTATAGGCAGGGGATGTTTATATGCATAATGACATCAAGCAGTAGGGTGCATGGGGCACTCTCCATCTGCATGGCAGCTTGGGAGCACTGGCCAACCCCATAAGAATATATTCCAGATTCCTCTCAACTGGCATTGAGAATTTTGAGGCAGCACCCTGAGTGGCAAGGATTTTGTTAGGTAACAAACAATTTCAAAAACAAAAAGCAGAGAATCTGGTACGTTACAGTAAGTTGTCCTGTGTGTTGTGTATGTACTATGTTTAGTAACATTATTACATCATTGCATTATGTTTACCTCATTGTATACAGTGGATTCACACAATCTTGCAACAGTTTCCAGCCGTTACCTAGGATACAGACTATGTGACATCATAGTTGTGTACAGTATTGGTTCGTAACCTAGATAACGACTAACCACAGTGGGAACCTGTTGCATGATTGCATGAATCTGCTGTAGGTTGACATAAACAATTATGTAATATTTTAATTTTAGTAGTGCGATCCTGTTACCAAAAATAGTATATTTATATGTACCACAACATGTGAGTTATTAATAGATCATGTGCTTTCTCATGAACATTGGCTCTGCAATAAACTGTACGTGCTTAGCACTTAGAAGAATGGTCATCCACACAAATGTATGTTTAGCACAGAACTGCATCTGCATCATTCATGGCAATGAGTTGTAATTATGTATGCAACATCTTTAGTTGCAGAGAACACGATATTCTATTTAATGAATTCACCTGTTGAAATGTAATTTAACTTGATTGAAGGTGATCAAATCTCTTCCAGTGTGTGTCATGATGTTGGTGAATGTACTTACAGCGTCCACAATACATTATGAGCAAACGTTGAGTGTACTGGTACATGTGCGTTGTGATAAGCTACATACATATGTGACCATCCACAGGAAAAGGGGGTTTATTGCATAACATAGCAAGTTGAGGAAATGGCATTTGAATTTCGTGCGAATTCAACACGGTCGTACGTCGCCATTAATTGTCATGCAAGCATGAGGTGAACGTCATTAGATAGCCCATTCAGGGCTCTTTAAATGGATACCAAGCGCAAGACCATACGCTGCTGTGTTGAGCTGTTTTCGGCTGTTTTGCGGAACTATTTAGCAGTTTAATTGGGCACAGTAGCTGAAAGTGTCTTGCTTTGTGACTCCCTGAAGCATTCTTCCTGCACATGATTTCACTATCCAAATCTCTTCCTACGAGTGAAGATGTGCTCAAAGCTGTAAAGTTTCACGCAAGCTGCAAAGTGCATTGCCAGCGGACTGTCTAGATGTCCTTGAGTATACTTTAACATGTGGTCCCCAGCATAAGGTGGAACATGCAGCAGTTGTACATTTGACAGTAGCAATCCATATATGTGTCTGAAAGCATCTCAAAATTATCTCAGAAAGTACAAACACTGAACTGGTCATGCACAAAGTCAGAAGGGATATGACCAGTTTTTGAGGCAAGTTTACATCATGTGTTTATCCCATGACCGATGTGGACTTTTTGTGTGCACATAAGTTGTGTAAGCAAAGGTGTGAACTGGTAACCCGGGTAACCTGACCCCAACAGGATATGAGGTCACATTCTTTAGGGTAGCATGGAATGTGTACGCAGAGTGCATGTGATGTTGATTAGAATGACATCTCAGCCCACAGAAGCAATAGGGAGGGGCACTCTCCATCTGCAGGGCAGCTGAGGGAACACCAACCCTATAAGAATACGTCCCAGGTTCCCCTCAACTGGCATGGAGAATTTTGTGGCAGCCCCCCATGCAAGTGGTGCAAATCGATATTTTTTTTAGGTAACAAACAAACAAACAAACAGAGCATGATACATATATCTCAGCCTGCCCACTAGCTACCATTGCATGCCAAGTGTATGCTGTCTATGTGTTAATCACATCCACAATGCACAAATGCAAATAATTGATAAACTGCTCACATGGCTAATACAGAGAAGATACATGATTTGGGCTACATGGCTGAAGACACAAGGAAACCACCAGTTACTTTGAAATTTATACACATGAATTATTCATCATATATAGCTTGGTACACACTAGCCAAAGTCAACAACTGTTTGAAACAATTGTTGACTTTGGCTAGTGTGTACCAAGCTATATTACATATGATGAATGCCTTCCCTATAGCCACTCATGATCAGGCCTCTAAGAACACATAAATTATGCAGACTTATATATGGGACTGCTGTGCTGGTCTTCTCTAATCTATAGTCTTCAAATTCTCTCCTATTGTGTATGGCCTTAATCTGCCAGTTAACTCCACTGTTCTCCACTGGTCTTTAGTAGCCGCTGGTGTCTGTCAGTCTGTCTTATTTCACTTGGTCTCAGCAGAAAACAGCAGAAAACAAGGCAGTTCCCTGTTACAGCAACCAGTGTCCCTTCTGAGAGATTGTTTAGCTCCACTGGAATGATCATCATCACAAGGAGTAGCTACTTATTGTTGGGTGACGCTGATCAGATGATAAGTTGTTTGAAAACTATCACAAACGGCGATGCAATCATTAAAGTCAGCCAATTTTGATCATTAGACAAGCAATTAATGTGCACATGAAATGCATTAGTACGTATATTATGCAGTATATATCATAATATGTATTTATATCGCGAATTAGAATTAATGTTGTGATAGATGATATGCGATTTACCCATATCATGGCAGCCCTACTGTATATGCACCCATAGATCATCCACCCTCTGTGAAACAACACATGCATTCCTTGCCCTGTATCTGCCATATACCAATGAACCTCTATGACACATTTGCAGATTGTGTTATATTCGAAAGAATATAATAACATCAGATGTGAAAAGTCTACAATTTATGAAAATGAAAGTGTGTTTATTTCTGTCAATGTGATAGTGAATGAAATTCCAAATAGCTGATTCAAGCTTCTTTGTGTCTGCAAAAGTGTTGTGTAAGCAAAGAGCTGTCTGTTGTGGTTTGCACTCTGGTTGCAGCACCTGGTAACCGGGGTAACCTGACCCCATGCAGCAGGGGAAATATATGGGGTGGTCACACTCTTAGGGTAGAATGGAATGTATACATGCTGGTTGCAGCACTGGTAACCGGGGTAACCTGACCACAACAGGGGGGGTCACATTCTTAGGGCAGAATGGAATGCATAGGCAGGGGATGTTTATATGCATAATGACATCAAGCAGTAGGGTGTCTGGGGCACTCTCCATCTGCATGGCAGATTGGGAGCGCTGGCCAACCCCATAAGAATATATTCCAGATTCCTCTCAACTGGCATTGAGAATTTTGAGGCAGCACCCTGAGTGGCAAAGATTTTTTAGGTAACAAACAATTTCAAAAACAAAAAGCAGAGAATCTGGTACGTTACAGTAAGTTGTCCTGTGTGTTGTGTATGTACTATGTTTAGTAACATTATTACATCATTGCATTATGTTTACCTCATTGTATACAGCAGATTCACACAATCTTGCAACAGTTTCCAGCTGTTACCTAGGATACAGACTTTGTGACACCTGTTGCATGATTGCATGAATCTGCTGTAGGTTTACATAAACAATTATGGAATATTTTAATTTTAATAGTGCAATCCTGTTACCAAAAATAGTATATTTATATGTACCACAACATGTGAGTTATTAATAGATCATGTGCTTTCTCATGAACATTGGCTCTGCAATAAACTGTACATGCTTAGCACTTAGAAGAGTGGTCATCCACACAAATGTATGTTTAGCACAGCATTGCATGTGCATCATTCATGGCAATGAGTTGTAATTATGTATGCAATATCTTTAGTGGAAGAGAACCCGATATTATGTTTAATGAGTTCACCTGTTGAAATGTTATTTAGCTTGACTGAAGCTAGGTAAGTCTCTCCACTCCCCAAGCTCAACAGCCTTCAAATCCCACTACACTCTCCATAGGGAAGTTCCTAGTTATTCATATGCTAGCTGTTTGTAATTAGGTTAACTGTCATAATCATCTACCCTAGTGCCAACTCAAGCACTGCTGCTGCTGTATTCAGGACAAGAGATGATTGGAAGCCTATTATCTTACAATGCTCATCCTTTCATCATTCTGCTCCAAGCTAGATCGTGTTAGAGGGTTTCTACAGTAAGTTTGATTTGGTAGAATTAATCGATTTGTTCATTAACGAATTCAAGTGCTAAACATTTTTTTTTTCATGCACAAATGCAAGATAAAAATAAATATATCAAAATAGCATGCAGGAAAAGATTACTTAACAATATACTCAAGTTAAATTACAAGAATGACAAGTCATTGAACATGCACATGCAATCAGTTAACATTTCAGTTCAAAAGCTAAACATTTCAGTTCAAACCTTTCAAACCAGTATCACGTGGCTGTGAGAGGGCTCAGCCAATTTATCACAGTTAGGTGCTTCCCAGCCTAGTGTGATAAACTAACGAATGCTCCCATGGTCCTGTGATATTACAGAGCTGATATCCGTATCATTACCTGATGTTGTGTGCTGTATCATATAGCTCAGACTGCCGAGACACCAGTATTGATGTCTAAGCAAGATGGGGAGAATGGAGCCCTGTTGAAAAGTAACCAACTAATGATTGTTTTCTCTCTCCTATTCATTCTACAAAAGATGGAAAAGCCGTAGATACTATTTCATCCTGATTGGGGCACACTGATGTAGAACAGCAGCCTCAGACAAGCCGTAGCATCCTGCAACTCCCTTTGATTGAAGCTGTGGTATTGCTCGTTAACTTACTTCACATGGTACTTGGCCACAGACCATGGGCAGTCCTCCAAAATCATCCTCTGTCATATATACTGTGGGTAGCAGAAATTCTTGAGCGCAAACACAGCAGTCATGTCAATAGAGGACAGGACATCTCGATCCATGGATCTTCTTCAGCTGTTACAAACTTGGCAGAATGCAAATCTAAAGTAAAGTCACAACATGCTAAGCTCGATCTGCAAATTTTGTAACAGCTGAAGAAGATCCACGGATCGAGATGTTCTGTCCTTTATTGACATGACTGCAGTGTTCATGCCTAAGAATGTCCTTTACCCATTTAATTATTACACCTCACACAATACGTCCCGTCAGTTACATTACCTTCGTGTGAAACCACCATATTGATGACGTCATAACAACACCATACAGTATGTGTGCTTCATAGTCTGGTGGTGATATATAATAACGAAAAGGGAAATAGCGGAAACAGCAGAAAACAAGGCAGTTCCCTATTACAGCAACCAGTGTCCCTTCTGAGAGATTGTTTAGCTCCACTGGAATGATCATCATCACAAGGA
This sequence comes from Ianthella basta, assembly GCA_964019415.1. Classification (NCBI taxonomy): domain Eukaryota; kingdom Metazoa; phylum Porifera; class Demospongiae; order Verongiida; family Ianthellidae; genus Ianthella; species Ianthella basta. The sequence goes on along the minus strand of OZ025885.1, from coordinate 6,560,915 downwards.
GTAGCTGCTTATTGCTGGGTGATGCTGATCAGATGATAAGTTGTTTGAAAACTATCACAAACGACCATGCAATCATTTAAGTCAGCCAATTTTGATCTTTAGACAAGCAATTAATGTGCACACGAAATGCTTTAGTACGTATATTATGCAGTATATTGTGATTTTGAATGTTGTGATAGATGATATGTGATTTACCCACATCGTGGCAGCCCTACTGTATATGCACCCATAGATCATTCACCCCTGTGGAACAACACATGCATTCCTTGCCCTGTATCTGCCACATACCAATGAACCTCTATGACACATTTGCAGATTGTGTTATATTCGAAAGAATATAATAACATCAGATGTGAAAAGTCTACAATTTATGAAAATGAAAGTGTGTTTTATTTCTGTCAATGTGCTAGTGAGTACTGAGCTACAATCTATGTATGAGGTGAAATGGTAGTGGTTACCATAGCTACTCTTACAGTCAACGTTCACCTACAAGATCCAGCACTTTCTTAGTGTACAAGCTTGCCCAACAAAGTGTCTGTTTCATGCCTGCATCTTCTGGGGGTTCGCAGTTGGGCCAGTGTTTCGATTCGTCACCAGTTCCATTGTATTTTGCAACAAAATGCACGATGATGGCTTGGAGCCTTACGGCTGCTGTGGCAAGTTCACAACTGCATGGGTCGAGGTCAGTGCTGTTGATGCACATGTCCACCGCTTGTTTGAGGGCACCATTCTGCAGCTCTAGCACTGGTTCAAGATAATCATCAGTGTCGTTTATGTCGATTGTTTTGAGCTCTAGATCAATTTCACAGCTAAGCTGAGTTGTGCGACACAATGTGTCATTGATGCTGTCAAGTGCACTTAGTGAATTATTAACCATGATGCAAGCTTGTCTTTTCACTGGAGCTCCGATTGTCAGTGTGTAGATCACTGTCACAATGAGGAAGGTCTTGAGAAGTTTGACTTGCACTTACATTATTTGCGCTCTTTCTACCTTTGGAACACTTTGAAGATGTTTCCTCTCTCTTTGTCTTGTGAATGACTTGCAACTCGAACTTTATCTTCACCTGCCGAGGAGTTTTTGATCCACTAAATGTTTAAATTCGGCACCTTACTGTTGTCTTCTTCAGTAGTATGGTGTACAACGTGTTTCAGTGGAGCTTAAATACAGTGACCATCGAGATGTGATGCGATGACCATAGATCTGAGATCAATCATTTTTTGCCTAATTTTAACCTTAATTATTATTAATTGCCATGGCAATGCAAAACATTAAAGCAAATAGCTGGTAGTTATCATGTATACCCCAGCTAGCTGATTCAAGCTTCTTTGTGTCTGCAAAAGTGTTGTGTAAGCAAAGAGCTGTCTGTTGTGGTTTGCACTCTGGTTGCAGCACCTGGTAACCGGGGTAGCCTGACCCCATGCAGCAGGGGAAATATATGGGGTGGTCACACTCTTAGGGTAGAATGGAATGTATACATGCTGGCTGCAGCACTGGTTAGGGGTAACCTGACCACAACAGGGGGGGTCACATTCTTTAGGCAGAATGGAATGCATATGCAGCGGATGTTTATATGCATAATGACATCAAGCAGTAGGGTGTCTGGGGCACTCTCCATCTGCATGGCAGCTTGGGAGCGCTGGCTAACCCCATAAGAATATATTCCAGATTCCTCTCAACTGGCATTGAGAATTTTGAGGGCAGCACCCTGAGTGGCAAAGATTTTTTAGGTAACAAACAATTTCAAAAACAAAAAGCAGAGAATCTGGTGCATTACAGTAAGTTGTCCTGTGTGTTGTGTATGTACTATGTTTAGTAACATTATTACATCATTGCATTATGTTTATAAATTACCTCATTGTATACAGCAGATTCACACAATCTTGCAACAGTTTCCAGCCGTTACCTAGGATACAGACTTTGTGACATCATAGTTGTGTACAGTTTTGGTTCGTAACCTAGGTAACGACTAACCACAGTGGGAACCTGTTGTGAGATTCCATGAATCTGCTGTTGGCTTGCATAAACAATTATGTAATATTTTAATTTTAGTAGTGCAATCCTGTTACCAAAAATAGTATATTTATATGTACCACAACATGTGAGTTATTAATAGATCATGTGCTTTCTCATGAACATTGGCTCTGCAATAAACTGTACGTGCTTAGCACTTAGAAGAATGGTCATCCACACAAATGTATGTTTAGCACAGCATTGCATGTGCATCATTCATGGCAATGAGTTGTAATTATGTACAGTGCTTTCAAGGTTCCTTGTCCCGATCGCGATTTGAAGTCTGCACTCGATCACGTGGCACGTGATAAATGAGCGTCACGATTCGTCTTTTCGTGTTCGAAATTCAAATTGCGTGAGCACTCCTTGTATACAAAGAGTGCTCACGCAATTCGAATTTCGTGACGCTCATTATCACGTGCCACGTGATTGAGTGCAGACTTCAAATCGCGATCGGGACAAGGAACCTTGAAAGCCCTGTATGCAACATCTTTAGTGGAAGAGAACAATTATGTGGTCCCCAGCATAAGGTGGAACATGCAGCAATTGTACATTTGACAGTAGCAATCCATACATGTGTCTGAAAGCATCTTAAATTATCTCAGAAAGTACAAACACTGAACTGGTCGTACACAAAGTCAGAAGGGATATGACCAGTTTTTGAGGTAAGTTCACATCATGTGTCTATCCCATGACCGATGTGGACTTTTTGTGTGCACATAAGTTGTGTAAGCAAAGGTGTGAACCGGTAACCCGGGTAACCTGACCCTAACAGGATATGAGGTCACGTTCTATATATAGGGTAGCATGGAATGTGTACGCAGAGTGCATGTGATGTTGATTAGAATGACACCTCAGCCCACAGAAGCAATAGTGAGGGGCACTCTCCATCTGCAGGGCAGCTGAGGGAACACCAACCCTATAAGAATGCATCCCAGGTTCCCCTCAACTGGCATGGAGAATTTTGCGGCGGCCCCCCATGCAAGTGGTGCAGATCAATATTTTAGGTAACAAACAAACAAACAGAGCATGATACATATATCTCAGCCTGCCCACTAGCTACCATTGCATGCCAAGTGACAATGCACAAATGCAAATAATTAATAAACTGCTCACATGGCTGATACAGAGAAGATACATGATTTGGACTACATGGCTGAAGACACAAGGAAACCACCAGTTACTTTGAAATTTATACACATGAATTATTCATCATATATAGCTTGGTACACACTAGCCAAAGTCAACAACTGTTTGAAACAATTGTTGACTTTGGCTAGTGTGTACCAAGCTATATTACATATGATGAATGCCTTCCCTATAGCCACTCATGATCAGGCCTCTAAGAACACATAAATTATGCAGACTTATATATGGGACTGCTGTGCTGGTCTTCTCTAATCTATAGTCTTCAAATTCTCTCCTTTTGTGTATGGCCTTAATCTTCCAGTTAACTCCACTGTTCTCCACTGGTCTTTAGTAGCCGCTGATGTCTGTCAGTCTGTCTTATTTCACTTGGTCTCAGCGGAAAACTGCAGAAAACAAGGCAGTTCCCTATTACAGCAACCAGTATCCCTTCTGAGAGATTGTTTAGCTCCACTGGAATGATCATCATCACAAGGAGTAGTAGTTAGTGTGCACACGAAATGCATTAGTACGTATATTATGCAGTATATCGTAATATGTATTTATATCGCGATTTAGAATTAATGTTGTGATAGACGATATGCGATTTACCCACATCATGGCAGCTCTACTGTATATGCACCCATAGATCATCCACCTTCTGTGGAACAACACATGCATTCCTTGCCCTGTATCTGCCACATACCAATGAACCTCTATGACACATTTGCAGATTGTGTTATATTCGAAAGAATATAATAATATCAGATGTGAAAAGTCTACAATTTATGAAAATGAAAATGTGTTTTATTTCTGTCAATGTGCTAGTGAGTACTGAGCTACAACCTATGTATGAGGTGAAATGGTAGTGGTTAGCATGGCTACTCTTACAGTCAACGTTAACCTGCAAGATCCAGCACTTTCTTAGTGTACAAGCTTGCCCGACAAAGTGTCTGTTCCATGTCTGCATCTTTTGGGGGTGTGCAGTTGATCATGATGTTCCAGGCCTCAACAGATATGGCAACAAAATCCACGATGGTGGTCTGGAGCCTTATGGCTGCTGTGGCAAGTTCACAATTGTGTGGGTCGAGGTCAGTACTGCTGATGCACTTGTTCACTGCTTGTTTGAGGGCAGCTTTCTGCAGCTCTAGCACTGGTTTAAGATAATCATCAACGTCAGCCATGTCGATTTTGGAGAGCCCTAGATTACAGCTAAGCTGAGTTGTGTTGGGACACAATGTGTCCTTGATGTTGATTAGCACACTTTTTGCATTCTCAACCATGTCATGAGCTTGTCTTTTCACTGGAGCTCCGATTGTCAGTGTGTAGATCACTGACACAATGAGGAAGGTCTGGAGAGCTTTGACTTGCACTTCCATTATTCGCATTCTGTTCTGCCTTTGGAACACTTTGGAGATGTTTTCTCTCTCTTTGTCTTGTGAATGACTTGCAACTCGATGCTGCCAACTTTATCTTCACCCGGCAAGGGTTTTTTTTTCCACTAAATGTTTCGACACTTACTGTTGTCTTCTTCATTAGTATGGTGTACGACATGTTTCAGTGGAGCTTAAATAGAGTGACAGTCGAAATGTGATGCAATGACCACAGATCTGAGATCATCATTATTTGTCCAAATGTTGACCTTAATTATTTTTGATTGCCATGGCAATGCAAAACATCCGCTCAAATAGCTGGTAGTTATCATGTATACCCCAGCTAGCTGGGATATATATATGATGTAATTTGCCCGGGAGCCGGAAAACTTGCCTTCGGTGGGCTCTCCTGCTCCAGCACCTGGCAACAGTGACTCAATGTCATCCAGGCAGTGTCAGTGTATCTCATGCCTGAGTGTGCAGGCCAGGTTGTAGAATGCAAGCAGCACATAAGTGCTTCTGTTGTCACTGGTATGGATAATGTGTACAGTATGTGTCACAATGTTGGTGAATGTACTTGACATACAATGACAAACTTGTGTGTTGTGATACGCTGTGCACATGTACTGCATGGTACTTGTGTGTTGTGTGATAAAGTACATGCATAAGTGTTGCATGAGAGCACTTTAACAGGTGGTCCCAGCATAAGGTAGAACAGGTGGTCCCAGCATAAGGTAGAACAGGTGGTCCCAGCATAAGGTAGAACAGGTGGTCCTAGCATAACGTGGAACATGCAATTATATATTTGGCAGTAGCATGCCATGCAGGTGTCTGAAAGCACCTCAGAAGGTGCAGACACTGAACTGGTCATAGACAAAGAAGACTGTGGGTTTGAAATTCTTGAGATAAAGAACATTTCTGCATAGCCATGGCAGTGATGCAAGCTTCTTTGTGTCTGCAAAAGTGTTGTGTAAGCAAAGAGCTGTCTGTTGTGGTTTGCACTCCGGTTACAGCATCCGGTAACCGGGTAACCTGACCCCATGCAGCAGGGGAAATATATGGGGTGGTCACACTCTTAGGGCAGAATGGAATGTATACATGCTGGCTGCAGCACTGGTAACCGGGGTAACCTGACCACAACAGGGGGGGGTCACATTCTTTAGGCAGAATGGAATGTATATGCAGGGGATGTTTATATGCATAATGACATCAAGCAGTAGGGTGTCTGGGGCACTCTCCATCTGCATGGCAGATTGGGAGCACTGGCCAACCCCATAAGAATATATTCCAGATTCCTCTCAACTGGCATTGAGAATTTTGAGGCAGCACCCTGAGTGGCAAAGATTTTTTAGGTAACAAACAATTTCAAAAACAAAAAGCAGAGAATCTGGTACGTTACAGTAAGTTGTCCTGTGTGTTGTGTATGTACTATGTTTAGTAACATTATTACATCATTGCATTATGTTTACCTCATTGTATACAGCAGATTCACACAATCTTGCAACAGTTTCCAGCTGTTACCTAGGATACAGACTTTGTGACACCTGTTGCATGATTGCATGAATCTGCTGTAGGTTTACATAAACAATTATGTAACATTTTAATTTCAGTAGTGCAATCCTGTTACCAAAGATATAGTATATTTATATGTACCACAACATGTGAGTTATTAATAGATCATGTGCTTTCTCATGAACATTGGCTCTGCAATAAACTGTACGTGCTTAGCACTTAGAAGAATGGTCATCCACACAAATGTATGTTTAGCACAGCATTGCATGTGCATCATTCATGGCAATGAGTTGTAATTATGTATGCAACATCTTTAGTTGCAGAGAACTCGATATTATGTTTAATGAGTTCACCTGTTGAAATGTAATTTAACTTGATTGAAGGTGATCAAATCTCTTCCAGTGTGTGTCATGATGTTGGTGAATGTACTTACAGCGTCCACAATACATTATGAGCAAAAGTTGAGTGTACTGGTACATGTGTGTTGTGATAAGCTACATACATATGTAAATTTCATGAGAACACTTTAACATGTGGTCCCCAGCATAAGGTGGAACATGCAGTAATTGTACATTTGACAGTAGCAATCCATATATGTGTCTGAAAGCATCTTAAATTATCTCAGAAAGTACAAACACTGAACTGGTCATGCACAAAGTCAGAAGGGATATGACCAGTTTTTGAGGCAAGTTTACATCATGTGTCTATCCTATGACCGATGTGGACTTTTTTGTGTAAGCAAAGGTGTGAACTGGATTTTGTGGTATATACCATGTGCATGCTTGTTGCAGCACCCCGGTAACCCAGGTAACCTGACCCCAACAGGATATGAGGTCACATTCTTTAGGGTAGCATGGAATGTGTATGCAGGGTGCATGTGATGTTGATTAGAATGACATCTCAGCCCACAGAAGCAATAGGGAGGGGCACTCTCCATCTGCAGGGCAGCTGAGGGAACACCAACCCTATAAGAATACATCCCAGGTTCCCCTCAACTGCATGGCATGGAGAATTTTGCGGCGGCCCCCCAAGTGGTGCAGATCGATATTTTAGGTAACAAACAAACAAACAAACAGAGCATGATACATATATCTCAGCCTGCCCACTAGCTACCATTGCATGCCAAGTGTATGCTGTCTATGTGTTAATCACATCCACAATGCACAAATGCAAATAATTAATAAACTGCTCACATGGCTAATACAGAGAAGATACATGATTTGGGCTACATGGCTGAAGACACAAGGAAACCACCAGTTACTTTGAAATTTATACACATGAATTATTCATCATATATAGCTTGGTACACACTAGCCAAAGTCAACAACTGTTTGAAACAATTGTTGACTGGCTAGTGTGTACCAAGCTATAATGTTATTGTGATGAATGCCTTCCCTATAGCCACTCATGATCAGGCCTCTAAGAACACATAAATTATGCAGACTTATATATGGGACTGCTGTGCTGGTCTTCTCTAATCTATAGTCTTCAAATTCTCGATCTCCTTTTGTGTATGGCCTTAATCTGCCAGTTAACTCCACTGTTCTCCACTGGTCTTTAGTAGATGCTGGTGTCTGTCAGTCTATCTTATTTCACTTGGTCTCAGCAGAAAACAGCAGAAAACAAGGCAGTTCCCTATTACAGCAACCAGTGTCCCCTTTTTATGAGAGATTGTTTAGCTCCACTTGGATGATCATCATCACAAGGAGTAGCTGCTTATTGCTGGGTGACGCTGATCAGATGATAAGTTGTTTGAAAACTATCACAAACGACCATGCAATCATTAAAGTCAGCCAATTTGGATTAGACAAGCAATTAATATGCACACGAAATGCATTAGTACGTATATTATGCAGTATATCATAATATGTATTTATATTGCGATTTAGAATCAGTATTGTGATAGATGATATGCCATTTACCCATAAAGCACTTTAACAGGTGGTCCCAGCATAAGGTAGAACAGGTGGTCCCAGCATGAGGTAGAACAGGTGGTCCCCAGCATAAGGTAGAACAGGTGGTCCCAGCATAAGGTAGAACAGGTGGTCCCAGCATAAGGTAGAACAGGTGGTCCCAGCATAAGGTAGAACAGGTGGTCCCAGCATAAGGTAGAACAGGTTGTCCCCAGCATAAGGTGAAATTATATATGCATGAATATGTATGAACATGCAATTATATATTTGACAGTGGCATGCCATGCAGGTGTCTGAAAGCACCTCAGAAGGTGCAGACACTGAGCTAGTCATAGACAAAGAAGACTGTGCATGGGTTTGAATTTCTTGAGATAAAGAACATGACTGCATAGCCATGGCTGTGATTCAAGCTTCTTTGTGTCTGCAAAAGTGTTGTGTAAGCAAAGCTGTCTGTTGTGGTGTGCACTCTGCCCTAAGAGTGTGACCACCCCATGCAGCAAGGGAAATATATGGGGTGGTCACACTCTTAGGGCAGAATGGAATGTATACATGCTGGCTGCAGCACTGGTAACCGGGGTAACCTGACCACAACAGGGGGGGTCACATTCTTTAGGCAGAATGGAATGCATAGGCAGGGGATGTTTATATGCATAATGACATCAAGCAGTAGGGTGTCTGGGGCACTCTCCATCTGCATGGCAGCTTGGGAGCGCTGGCTAACCCCATAAGAATATATTCCAGATTCCTCTCAACTGGCATTGAGAATTTTTAGGGCAGCACCCTGAGTGGCAAAGATGTTTTAGGTAACAAACAATTTCAAAAACAAAAAGCAGAGAATCTGGTACGTTACAGTAAGTTGTCCTGTGTGTTGTGTATGTACTATGTTTAGTAACATTATTACATCATTGCATTATGTTTATAAATTACCTCATTGTATACAGCAAATTCACACAATCTTGCAACAGTTTCCAGCCGTTACCTAGGATACAGACTTTGTGACATCATAGTTGTGTACAGTTTTGGTTCGTAACCTAGGTAACGACTAACCACAGTGGGAACCTGTTGTGAGATTCCATGAATCTGCTGTTGGCTTGCATAAACAATTATGTAATATTTTAATTTTAGTAGTGCAATCCTGTTACCAAAAATAGTATATTTATATGTACCACAACATGTGAGTTATTAATAGATCATGTGCTTTCTCATGAACATTGGCTCTGCAATAAACTGTACATGCTTAGCACTTAGAAGAGTGGTCATCCACACAAATGTATGTTTAGCACAGCATTGCATGTGCATCATTCATGGCAATGAGTTGTAATTATGTACAGTGCTTTCGAGGTTCCTTGTCCCGATCGCGATTTGAAGTCTGCACTCGATCACGTGGCACGTGATAAATGAGCGTCACGATTCGTCTTTTCGTGTTCGAAATTCAAATTGCGTGAGCACTCCTTGTATACAAAGAGTGCTCACGCAATTCGAATTTCGTGACGCTCATTATCACGTGCCACGTGATTGAGTGCAGACTTCAAATCGCGATCGGGACAAGGAACCTTGAAAGCACTGTATGCAACATCTTTAGTGGAAGAGAACACGATATTCCATTTAATGAGTTCACCTGTTGAAATGCTATTTAACTTGATTGAAGGTGATCAAATCTCTTCCAGTGTGTGTCCTGATGTTGGTGAATGTACTTACGGGGTGCACAATACATAATGAGCAAACGTTGAGTGTACTGCTACATGTGTGTTGTGTTAAGCTACATACATATGTAAATTGCATGAAATGTGCATGTCTGAAAGCATCTTAAATTATCTCAGAAAGTACAAACACTGAACTGGTCATGCACAAAGTCAGAAGGGGTATGACCAGTTTTTGAGGTAAGTTTACATCATGTGTCTATCCCATGACCGATGTGGACTTTTTGTGTGCACATAAGTTGTGTAAGCAAAGGTGTGAACCGGTAACCCGGGTAACCTGACCCTAAGAGGATATGAGGTCACGTTCTATATATAGGGTAGCATGGAATGTGTACGCAGAGTGCATGTGATGTTGATTAGAATGACATCTCAGCCCACAGAAGCAATAGTGAGGGGCACTCTCCATCTGCAGGGCAGCTGAGGGAACACCAACCCTATAAGAATACATCCCAGGTTCCCCTCAACTGCATGGCATGGAGAATTTTGCGGCGGCCCCCCAAGTGGTGCAGATCGATATTTTAGGTAACAAACAAACAAACAAACAGAGCATGATACATATATCTCAGCCTGCCCACTAGCTACCATTGCATGCCAAGTGTATGCTGTCTATGTGTTAATCACATCCACAATGCACAAATGCAAATAATTGATAAACTGCTCACATGGCTAATACAGAGAAGATACATGATTTGGACTACATGGCTGAAGACACAAGGAAACCACCAGTTACTTTGAAATTTATACACATGAATTATTCATCATATATAGCTTGGTACACACTAGCCAAAGTCAACAACTGTTTGAAACAATTGTTGACTTTGGCTAGTGTGTACCAAGCTATATTACATATGATGAATGCCTTCCCTATAGCCACTCATGATCAGGCCTCTAAGAACACATAAATTATGCAGACTTATATATGGGACTGCTGTGCTGGTCTTCTCTAATCTATAGTCTTCAAATTCTCTCCTATTGTGTATGGCCTTAATCTGCCAGTTAACTCCACTGTTCTCCACTGGTCTTTAGTAGCCGCTGGTGTCTGTCAGTCTGTCTTATTTCACTTGGTCTCAGCAGAAAACAGCAGAAAACAAGGCAGTTCCCTGTTACAGCAACCAGTGTCCCTTCTGAGAGATTGTTTAGCTCCACTGGAATGATCATCATCACAAGGAGTAGCTACTTATTGTTGGGTGACGCTGATCAGATGATAAGTTGTTTGAAAACTATCACAAACGGCGATGCAATCATTAAAGTCAGCCAATTTTGATCATTAGACAAGCAATTAATGTGCACATGAAATGCATTAGTACGTATATTATGCAGTATATATCATAATATGTATTTATATCGCGATTTAGAATTAATGTTGTGATAGATGATATGCGATTTACCCATATCATGGCAGCTCTACTGTATATGCACCCATAGATCATCCACCCTCTGTGAAACAACACATGCATTCCTTGCCCTGTATCTGCCATATACCAATGAACCTCTATGACACATTTGCAGATTGTGTTATATTCGAAAGAATATAATAACATCAGATGTGAAAAGTCTACAATTTATGAAAATGAAAGTGTGTTTATTTCTGTCAATGTGATAGTGAATGAAATTCATGCAGAGACATACGTATGAGGTGAAGATTGATGGTGGTTACCATAGCTACGTACATATACTCTTACCGTCGACATTCATCTACACAATCCAGCACTATCTTAGTGTACGAACTTGCCCAACAAAGAGTCTGTTTCATGTCTGCATCTTCTGGGGGTTTGCAGGTGGGCCAGTGTTTCAATTCTACACCAGTTCCATTGTATTTTGCAACAAAATTCACGATGGTGGCCTGGAGCCTAATGGCTGCTGTGGCAAGTTCACAACTGTGTGGGTCGAGGTCAGTACTGCTGATGCACATGTTCACTGCTTGTTGGAGGGCACCATTCTGCAGCTCTAGCACTGGTTCAAGATAATCATCAACGTCAGTGATGTTGATATTGTCGAGCTCTAGATCAATTTTACAGCTAAGCTGAGTTGTGTTGAGACACAATGTGTCATTGATGCAGTCAGGCGCTGTCATTGCATCCTCAATCATTCTGCAAGTGTGTCTTTCCACTGGAGCTCCAAATGTCAGCACGTGGATCACTGATACAATGAAGAAGGTGTTGAGAAGTTTGACTTGCACTTACATTATTCGCGCTCTTTCTGCCTTTGGAACACTTCGAAGATGTTTCTCTCTCTTTGTCTTGTGAATGACTTGCAACTCGAACTTTATCTTCACCTGCCGAGGAGTTTTTGATCCACTAAATGTTTAAATTCGGCACCTTACTGTTGTCTTCTTCAGTAGTATGGTGTACAACGTGTTTCAGTGGAGCTTAAATACAGTGACCATCGAGATGTGATGCGATGACCATAGATCTGAGATCAATCATTTTTTGCCTAATTTTAACCTTAATTATTATTAATTGCCATGGCAATGCAAAACATTAAAGCAAATAGCTGGTAGTTATCATGTATACCCAAGCTAGCTGATTCAAGCTTCTTTGTGTCTGCAAAAGTGTTGTGTAAGCAAAGAGCTGTCTGTTGTGGTTTGCACTCTGGTTGCAGCACCTGGTAACCGGGGTAACCTGACCCCATGCAGCAGGGGAAATATATGGGGTGGTCACACTCTTAGGGTAGAATGGAATGTATACATGCTGGTTGCAGCACTGGTAACCGGGGTAACCTGACCACAACAGGGGGGGTCACATTCTTAGGGCAGAATGGAATGCATAGGCAGGGGATGTTTATATGCATAATGACATCAAGCAGTAGGGTGTCTGGGGCACTCTCCATCTGCATGGCAGATTGGGAGCGCTGGCCAACCCCATAAGAATATATTCCAGATTCCTCTCAACTGGCATTGAGAATTTTGAGGCAGCACCCTGAGTGGCAAAGATTTTTTAGGTAACAAACAATTTCAAAAACAAAAAACAGAGAATCTGGTACGTTACAGTAAGTTGTCCTGTGTGTTGTGTATGTACTATGTTTAGTAACATTATTACATCATTGCATTATGTTTACCTCATTGTATACAGCAGATTCACACAATCTTGCAACAGTTTCCAGCTGTTACCTAGGATACAGACTTTGTGACACCTGTTGCATGATTGCATGAATCTGCTGTAGGTTTACATAAACAATTATGGAATATTTTAATTTCAGTAGTGCAATCCTGTTACCAAAGATATAGTATATTTATATGTACCACAACATGTGAGTTATTAATAGATCATGTGCTTTCTCATGAACATTGGCTCTGCAATAAACTGTACGTGCTTAGCACTTAGAAGAATGGTCATCCACACAAATGTATGTTTAGCACAGCATTGCATGTGCATCATTCATGGCAATGAGTTGTAATTATGTATGCAACATCTTTAGTTGCAGAGAACTCGATATTATGTTTAATGAATTCACCTGTTGAAATGTTATTTAACTTGACTGAAGCTAGGTAAGCCTCTCCACTCCCCAAGCTCAACAGCCTTCAAATCCCACTACACTCTCCATAGGGAAGTTCCTAGTTATTCATATGCTAGCTGTTTGTAATTAGGTTAACTGTCATAATCATCTACCCTAGTGCCAACTCAAGCACTGCTGCTGCTGTATTCAGGACAAGAGATAATTGGAAGCCTATTATCTTACGATTTCATCATTCTGCTCCAAGCTAGATCGTGTTAGAGGGTTTCTACAGTAAGTTTGGTTTGGTAGAATTAATCGATTTGTTCATTAACGAATTCAAGTGCTAAACATTTCAGTTCAAACCTTTCAAACCAGTATCACGTGGCTGTGAGAGGGCTCAGCCAATTTATCACAGTTAGGTGCTTCCCAGCCTAGTGTGATAAACTAACGAATGCTCCCATGGTCCTGTGATATTACATAGCAGATATCCGTATCATTACCTGATGTTGTGTGCTGTATCATATAGCTCAGACTGCCGAGACACCAGTATTGATGTCTAAGCAAGATGGGGAGGATGGAGCCCTGTTGAAAAGTAACCAACTAGTGATTGTTTTCCCTCTCCTATTCATTCTACAAAAGATGGAAAAGCCGTAGATACTATTTCATCCTGATTGGGGCACACTGATGTAGAACAGCAGCCTCAGACAAGCCGTAGCATCCCGCAACTCCCCTTGATTGAAGCTGTGGTATTGCTCGTTAACTTACTTCACATGGTACTTGGCCACAGACCATGGGCAGTCCTCCAAAATCATCCTCTGTCATATACTGTGGGTAGCAGAAATTCTTGAGCACAAACACAGCAGTCATGTCAATGGAGGACAGGACATCTCGATCCATGGATCTTCTTGAGCTGTTACAAACTGGGCAGAATGCAAATCTAAAGTAAAGTCACAAGATGCTAAGCTCTGCAAATTTTGCAACAGCTGAAGATCCACGGATCGAGATGTTCTGACCTTTATTGAAGTGACTGCAATGTTCATGTCTAAGAATGTCTGTTACCCATTTAATTACTACACCTCACACAGCAGTTAACCCCTACCATATCATTCTCTGTCATCCACTAATCCCCTCTAGTCTACTCTTATTTGCATGCCACAATCCCAAGCTCAATTGAGAAGGTTGCTTAGCACCCATGCCATCTCTTCTGCATGCCCTGGTACATGTCATACAGTTGTGGGGCACAGCTGATGACCGTGCACATCGGCACAGTAACCAACGGTAACAAGTCTTAACCTCCAATGTCCATATTATATCGACTGTGGAAGGTGAGCATGCAGGCCAGAGCATGCAGACCGGAGGAGAGAGGCTTCACCTATTGCATGATACGTGTATCTCAGCCTGCCCACTAGCTACCATTGCATGCCAAGTGTATGCTGTCTATGTGTTAATCACATCCACAATGCACAAATGCAAATTAGTAATTATATATTAAAAACCTGCTCACATGGCTTATGGACACAGAGAAGATACATGATTTGGACTACTGTATGCACATGGCTGAACACACAAGCAAACTAGCAGTTTTTTACTTTGAAATACACACACGTGGGACTGCTGTGCTGGTCTTCTCTAATCTATAGTCTTCAAATTCTCTCCTTTTGTGTATGGCCTTAATCTGCCAGTCTCTACTGGTCTCCACTGCATGGTCTCCACTGGTCTCCACTGTGTTCAGTTGCTGCTGGTATCCGGGCCGTTAATTTACAGTATCTTATTCTCACTTTGTCTCAAACTGCCACTTATCCACTTTCTGTTGGTGTTGTTTCCATAGTTAGTGGTGTCCACAGTAAACACAACAGTAATTTATTAACAGAACACTAGTGAGGAGCCAGTGTCACTGCAAGCTGTGAATGTAGTGGGATTGATTCACAAGCCATTCATGCCGGCCATATATATACCTACCTTAACCCCTATGTAATATCAAGCCATGTTTACTGTATGGCCATTGACAGCTAGCCATACTTCTGGTAGATGAATGGAACACCTCATCTGACATGGCTGGACACATGGCCCAATCACACTGTGCATGCTTCTCGGAGATTATATTTTATTAACTCACTAAATTTGTCTTACGTATAATGTGAATTTCATGTAAGTCCTTTGCCATGCAACGCATAGTTATGTATGCATGCATGCATAATTGTGGTGTGTAGCTGTTGTATGAGAGAGATTATAGGGCATTAATGTTCCCCATCTTTTGTTCTCTGTATAATCAAATTGTTCATATGCTGCAATACAGTAGCTACACGCACAGTAGCTACATGCACAGTAGCTACAGACACAGTAGCCATACGCACAGTAGCTACACGCACAGTAGCTACACGCACAGTAGCCATACGCACAGTAGCCACATGCACAGTAGCTACACGCACAGTAGCTACACGCACAGTAGCTACACGCACAGTAGCTACACGCACAGTAGCTACACGCACAGTAGCCATACGCACAGTAGCTACACGCACAGTAGCTACACGCACAGTAGCTACAGACACAGTAGCTACAGACACAGTAGCTACAGACACAGTAGCTACACGCACAGTAGCTACAGACACAGTAGCTACAGATACAGTAGCTACAGACACAGTAGCTACAGACACAGTAGCTACAGATACAGTAGCTACAGACACAGTAGCTACACGCACAGTAGCTACAGATACAGTAGCTACAGACACAGTAGCTACAGACACAGTAGCTACAGACACAGTAGCTACAGATACAGTAGCTACAGATACAGTAGCTACAGACACAGTAGCTACAGATACAGTAGCTACAGACACAGTAGCTACAGACACAGTAGCTACAGATACAGTAGCTACAGATACAGTAGCTACAGACACAGTAGCTACAGATACAGTAGCTACAGATACAGTAGCTACAGACACAGTAGCTACAGATACAGTAGCTACAGACACAGTAGCTACAGACACAGTAGCTACAGATACAGTAGCTACAGATACAGTAGCTACAGACACAGTAGCTACAGACACAGTAGCTACAGATACAGTAGCTACAGATACAGTAGCTACAGATACAGTAGCTACAGATACAGTAGCTACAGACACAGTAGCTACACGCACAGTAGCTACACGCACAGTAGCTACAACACACTTGTGGCTTAGTCTCCTGTAGCTGGACCGCCATTTTGCGTGCTCTGAGTCCAGCCACGCAGGAGACTACATGCAGCTAGCTCCACACACCAGCTGCAGTACATGTGGTGATCATCTCATGTGGTCAACAGTGCAACAAATCATGATCATGCATGAGTGTACCTGTACCTATATGTATGTATAAATTCACAGCAGACCTGCATGACGGGTGTGCATGCAACTTGAGTCCATGTTTGTGTGGGCCAATCAAATTTAAAGCTAGACTGATGAGGTGATGATTAGCTAGCCTTGTGTAGCCAGACAACCATTTTTGCTAGAAAATGATCGGATTAATTGGCCAGTCAACATCGTATATAATTTGGACCACACACTAAACTGTAGCTGGATTGCTATACTGTATAAATCCATTGGACTCCTTCAGTGCAAGTGCATGCATTAATTCAATTTCACTCGCTCGTGCATCCATGACTCATTAAAATTAATTTTTAGCTTACATCGATGAGGACTACACTGTAATGTTGATATTGTGTGTGACAATATTCACATAAATTTGAATATAACCTAATAGGATACACAATTGAGATCTTTGTGAAGAATTTGTGCCATTTTAAATTCACTTATATACTGTATAAATTGAAGAAAACTAGTTATGTATATATAATATAAAGGTTAACACCATGTATGGGGAGGGTAATCGCAGTAGCAGACAGCAGTAGCGTGTTAGCAAGCAGGTCAATGGGATGGTGGCGGGAAGGCTAGCATTGCAAGCATGCCTTGGTGATCTATGACATCAACACAGTTCAGGTGGAGGGGGGCAAATGGGGATCTTCCCCAGTACAAAGCCCTGGGCTTTGAAGGCTAAAATGTCCTCAACAGAAATCCCGTACTTCTTGCTCAAGTCATCGTCTGAGAGGGAACTTGTAGGACCTTTGTCCAGAACAGTACCAGCTGTTTCCCTCTGCAAGGATGATAGCATGGAGAGTTCTGACACTTTACTTGGTACTAGGTAGACTGCAGTGTTCTAGGGCTGTGTTAGTGATGTAGAGTCACGGACCAGAGAGGGCAATTAATGCATTACAGTGAAACCTGTCTAATACAGCCACCTGTGGGCCAGTTCTAACTGACCTGTATAGAGAGTAGTCTCGTCCCCAGACCCTTCCGCGGGAAAGGCCTGGGGAGGAGACTATATAGAGAGATGGCTACTCTACAGAGCTACATAGATTGCAACGGTTTAGTGCTATTCGGGCCAAGAAGGCTGGCTGTTTTAGAGAGGTGGCTGCCTTACACAGTGACCATCTTAGACAGGTTCACTGTATATAGTACAAATGCATACTGAAATACTTGTGCAGGTATGTGTATTAATGAGTGAGTACGGTACTGCTATATGCGTATGTAACATCAAAGGGTGTGCATTGTGCAATACTGTAGATATAATGATATTATTACTGGTAAATATGAAACATGTAGAAGTCACCTACTTTCTGAAGTGATGCAATTCCTGGTGTAGATTGCGCAATTGGCTGCTGCAAAGGGGCTGCAGTGAAGTGAGAGATAAACAACAAATGTGCCAGTTAATTAGTGCAAACGAAAAAAAAACTTAAACACATGCACGTTGCATCCACTGATCATTGGAGGGCAGCACAAATACATTAGTGAGAACACTGCCAAACAAATACTTCAACGAAGAGCATTAATTCTGCCTTCGTCCTCTATCTTCTCCAAGATGGCCACCTGTAGGCCAGTTGTAATTAATGGCCTTTCTAGAGAGGTGGCTGCTTTATACATTATCCATTTTAGACAAGTTCCCCTGCACTTAGTAATTAGCCAGAGGGGCTAGCGAGGATAGTAATGTCATTATTAACATGCATTGCAATGTGACATGTCATTGAATAGCACATCTGTTATGGGAGAGTAAAACTATAAAAGAATGAAAGTAAAAATATTTATCAGAAAGTGAATACTGTATGTCAGTGAAGGTAAAAATGAAACGTTTCATTGAAAGTTGACAGTTTTAGAAAGAGAAGCAGCTGCAGGTGGAAACCACACAAATGGCACCAGCTGAACACAAATCACTACAAGGCACATACAGTGGGGTGTCCTGGGATGGCAGCTTAACCACAACCCACCAAAATGCGCACAGAAGCCAACTTGCCACCAGCCTTCCTTTCACAAGCTTCTTTGCCAAGGAAGCCTGCCGTGCTTGAATAGTGCGTGGGGCTCCCGCCCTCGCTTCACGGTCTGCTGCATGTGGCGACCACAAAGGAATAGAATTGGCAGCCTTTTGAAGGAAGGAAGACAGCTGAGTGCACAGTAGGACTGGTGTCACTCAGAGCAATTATTAAACACCAACGGAAGTCGGCCCAGCAGTGCAATTGTGCAATGTGATCCTCAAAGGTGTAAACAATAATAGCATTTGAAAGGGTTGGCGACTCAGTGTGGCAGCAATGTCCTTGTATGGTGCGGCAGGGTCTCCACGTGATGATGCCATTCACATGCAGCATGCGCATGTGCACTCAGCAGTCAAAGGTATCAGTGGTTGATGTCATTGACGTTCATTGCTACGTCGTTCAATGCTACGTAGCACGAGTAAACACTAGCATAGTCAATCATAACTGATTACAGTATGATTTGGCCACATATGCCTCCGTCAGCTGCACACACTAAATGGCACTTACTGTAGCATCAAGCGTTTAGTGTACAGCTGGCAAAGGTCTACGAACCTGAAATCTCCTGCAATCAGTTGATGCTGCAGCTGCATGTATTAGCTCAGGTAACTACACAGAGTACAGTGGCAGACTGACTGCCACACAGCTGGTCATTGAGCAACTGTTTGGCCAGTTTTCAAGAGAGAGAGAGAAATATGAGGTGATGTTTTGTCCTCTTTGAGGCTACATGCAGTAAGGCCCACCACACATAACATACATATACCACAAGAGCTCCTTCAGAAACAATAGCCTTAACAAGGCAGTCACATAGCAGATAGCAAGAGATTGTACATAATGCTGATACCAGTCACATGATAGTCATGTGATATTTGTATGTCACATGATAGTCATGTGATACATGTCCCATGACAGTCATGTGATATTTGTGTCACATGATAGTCATGTGATACATGTCACATGATAGTCATGTGACTACATTACAACACACCATCCCATTATAGGCTATTCAATAATGAGGCTGTAACTGTGGTCAATGCATGAAAGAGATGTGGTGTCTCTGATAGAAAGGGTTATCTTAAAACCATTTGTGACCTGATTTTGGGAGTTCGCTGTCCATTAAATCGAGCCATTGTGTTGTGATAAGGCAAAGCATATCACATGTCAACAGAATAAGTGGAGAGAGCTCTGCACTTAGTGTCTGTGAGCATGCACACACACACACACACACACACACACACACACACACACACACACACACACACACACACACACACACACACCACACAACACAACACACATGCACACCACACATGCACACCACACACCACACATGCACACACACACCACACACGTGCACACACACACACACACACACACACACACACACACACACACACACACACACACACCACACATGCACACCACACATGCACACACACATGCACACACACACACACACACACACACACACCACACATGCACACACACACACCACACACACGTGCACACACACACACACACACACACATGCACACACACACACACACACACACACACACACACACACACACAAACACACACACACACATACACATGCATACACACACACACACACACACACACACACACACACACACACACACACACACACACACACACACACACACACACACACACACACACACACACACACACACATACACACACACATACACACACACACACACCAAGTTATTAGGTCATTGAGTCACTTCCCAAGAGGACCAGATGTGTTGTGGTCACTTTCTTCATTAGCTCAGAACAATGAGTGTGACAAAGCACATTACAGCTACCTTTGACAGCACTGACAACGCAGCACAACGCTAACTTTTGTTCTCCTCACAATCTCACTAAAATTTCTCTAATCAGCAAATATCATCGCACCTAGTGACATCATGGCACCAAACGATGTCATGTTCATTATTAAGCCTTTGTACAGTGTAATGTGATGTCACTATACGATTCTATGTGACATCATACACTATAACAGATGTGTCATTATAGCAAGGTGCTACTGCGTGATGTCACATACTTCAAGATTGCTACGATAGGAAGTTGTGGCCATGACGACCACCAGCTGATATGGTTAACTAGATTCACTACCCCCTACAATAACCACATTACCAAATTTATCTTTTTCCAAAGGAACTGGTCTACAATTTCATTTGCCAGTTCAAACCAAATGCCAACCTCCTACCGCAAGTGATGGCAAATCAATTCCCAAGACACACATAGTACCATAAGTGTTCTAATAAGGTCATCACTTTATAGGGAACTTTGTGCCATGATGGCAGTTTGTGGGTTCCTCAGACAAGGGCACCATGCCCACATCACAGTAGGAGAATGCATGTAGAGACTCACGACACAGTGTGCCATGCATACAGGTCCACACCACACGACCAGTGGGACCTTTCAAGGAGGGTACAGTGCCATGCTCATAGCCTCAACGAGGAATCTTAAGGGAGCAAGAAGGGTTCTGTACCCTTCGAAACTACAGCCTAGAGAGAACACTAATGGTTCACCCAAAATCATAAGCTGTTAAACTACATCAAACGCAATACTCCAACGGCATGCAATAACCAACACTCTCGGTCTGTCTGGCTTGCCGCACTTCACTATAAGTGACATACGGACGTCACCCTTCACCCTCATCACCCTTACCTGGAGGACATCACCCTTCACCCTCATCACCCTTACACGTGGTAGACATCACCCTTCACCCTCATCACCCTTACACGTGGTAGACATCACCCTTCACCCTCATCACCCTTACACGTGGTAGACATCACCCTTCACCCTCATCACCCTTACGTGGTAGACATCACCCTTCACCCTCATCACCCTTACGTGGTAGACATCACCCTTCACCCTCATCACCCTTACCAGGAGGACATCACCCTTACCTGGAGGACATCACCCTTCACCCTGATCACCCTTCACCCTCATCACCCTTACCTGGAGGACATCACCCTTCACCCTGATCACCCTTACCTGGTGGACTAGTGTCTCTGAGGGAAGAAAACAAGTCTACAGGAGAGAGCTGTCCACCAGGGGGAGGAGTCTGGAAGGTCGGCCCACTCTGGACATCCGGACTCTCCTTGCTCCCAAACTGAAGGATAGTCTATACAATGCACATGATAATAGTATTCATAGATCACAATCATATTCATAGATACATGATGACAGAACTACACTGTCATGTTTCCATCATTCAACATAACCCCGAACAATTGGCCATACACCTTCAATATGATTCCTTCTCTACTAGAAGGAAGGTCACCAAAGGAAGTGAGTGACCTTTACACGCTACTTTTGGGATTGTGGCGACAATAGATTGCACACAATACAATTTGCTTACCCACCCACACAGCTGACACACCCACCCATCCCCAAAACCAGATCACCCCACCACAGTACATGTGATTGTCACCCCGCTCTCTCCCAGGTGAGTGGGCTGAGGCACTAGAGTGGCTGCCTTAACACTGTTAGTATCATTGCACTAATACAGTGGGTATAAGTGACAGGTGGAAGCCCATTGTAGACCAAGTGCGGGGGCAGCTACACACAATAAATTGATGAAAACCAGACATTTACATGGTGATTATCAGGCTCAAATTTGATTGGTTATTCAATGGTGGTAAGGCTTAATTTATTACACCTTATTCACGTAAACAAGCTAACCAAGTTTTCTCATTACTTCCACACCATCACATGCATTCAGGGCGTGGTGGGAGGAGTCAATGCATTGAAGTAATGAATGCCATCATTGGCACAGGTGTGATACAGAATCTCATCCATTCCACACTCTGTAATGAGATTCATTGCAATTTACTGATGACAACGTTCAACTGCATTATCATACCGCATGTACGCATACCCTCTGAAGGAGCAGCACATGGTTGCTTGTAACAATTCAAGATATGACATTGCATAACAAAAGGAGCCAATGAGATTCAATGACATAATCCAAACTAGTGTGTGCTCTGCACATGTCACAGCCACTGTGTGGTGCAATGGAAGAGACAGAACAATTTTAGTGACAGTTAGTGAACTGCCACTAGGGCATTCTTGCACGCTTGCAGTGGTTGTAGCTTGTGTAATATTAGATCACTGTCACCGTGACTCTTCGTGGTTGTGACATCACACGCGTGATGTAATGCTGTTACACACAGAGCTGTAATCTCATTGGTCGGAAAGTCCATATCACATGCAATGCCAAATCGTGAAGTGCTGCATGCAACCTTATTTCGTCAGTAAATAGATACCGTTCTTGCAGTCACTATCAAGAAGTAGGCAAACACACACATCAACTGCCACTATCTCCCATCTCAGTGCTTCACAACTCACAACCCCCCCACACACACATGCATGCACACACACACACACACACACACACACACACACACACACATGCATGCACACACACACACACATGCATACACACACACACCATACACACCACACACACACACACACACACACACACACACACACACACACACACACACACACACACACACACGCACACACACACACATGCACACACACACACACACACAATCTCACTGTAAAAACACACTGTATAAATGAAGTGAGGGCTTCTCAGCTGGCTCAGGCATCAGAAAGGGTTGGTTCTCCAATACAAGCTTCACCCTGAAGAAGACCAGAGCATCTGGTCGAAACGTCGGCAAGGTTTTCAACCCTGTTGTGAAGCTGGTATTGGAGAACCAACCCTTTCTGACACACTGTATAGTAATGACAAAACCCTTCTGAGTTAAAGAGACTCAGGCAGTACATGAAGGTATGCACCCACACTGCATTAGTCTACATGTAGCATGTGCAGGTACAGGGGGTCAGAGGGTTAATTGGGAAAAGAGCACTGACCCACAGCCAATTGAATAACCTTCATCTGACATCATGTCACATGGTATGTGTTGCCATGGCATCATTCGAAACACGACACAATGGCGCCATACTGCTACACCCCACACCCACACACTATGCGGACCCCAAAAGAGGTCTGTGTGTGAATATCAATTCTTACAACAAGCGAAGCACAAGTAACTGCTCCTCCAGCACTTGTCACCGTGATCTCACTGGGCATTTAAAATTGAATTTACTTTCTTAAATAACTTATGCACACTCCATGGCACTCACAGACATTGCTGACCACTCTACCATACAACTCCCCATGGCAACCATCACCAGGGTAACCAACACCATGATGAACACAATGCCCAAACTTCAAACAATGTGAGCCAGAACACTCACTAGAAGCTGTTTGGTGTCAGTCAGAGAAATCACTGCATACTTTTCCCGCCATTTCTGCGCCTCTCGGAGCAAGGTGGCCACTTGCTGCTTCTGTGAAGGGAAACACACACACACACACACACACACACACACACACACACACACACACACACACACACACACACACACACACTCACACGCACACACGCACACACACATACATGTACATACACACATGTGCACACACACACACACGCACGCGCTACTTGGACCATTCAGACAATGGAAGTGTGTGCTAAACTAGTAACACATTCACTGGTGTGAGCACATTGTGTACATGCCATTACACTAGCATGCGAAGCTGAGGAGGCCGCAAACCGACCACAAGAATGGCACAGAGGATGCCAGACATTGCAGGCTCAGTTAGGAATGCAAGAGTGCTCTGTGGTTAAAGCTGGACACAACCTCTGAGCCAACAACCATAGGGCTCTTACACAATGCGGTTCAAAACCATTTCAAGTATTCAAACCGCAAAGATCTGTTTGGTCGAACCACCTACTGAGGTACGTATGTAGTTTGAAGCTGGTTTTGAGTTGCTTTGCTCAATGAGTGAAAACAGTATCATCTCTGAAATGTTTGAGTAGGAGCTTTTACCCATCACTCCACATTGTGCACATTGGTGAGCTGTTCTTCCGTGCTGCATATACATTACAGGATGTAGCTTAAGTAAACAGGATGTGTGGGAAAGCTCACTCAACCAGTTTAGTCTGAATCGGCTCTAAAAT
>OZ025885.1:6291443-6531443 GCA_964019415.1 Ianthella basta | reverse complement strand
ACACACACAGACACACACACACAACACTTGTGCACACACCCTCCCCCCAACCCTCACCCTCACACACACACACAGACACACACACACACAACACTTGTGCACACACCCTCCCCCCAACCCTCACCCTCACACACACAAGCATACCACTATACAGTATGTACATACATATATTATCATCACATCACACCAGCAGTACCACAGCTCACAGCTGCCAGCCCTCTCCACCAGACAGGCACCAGACAGAGGTACTCATTGACCTGTTGTTGGATTGTGCAAGGACAACAAGTCCTCATGTGGACCATTCCTCAGAACTATGAATACACTTACAATTGTTTACACAAATATCAGCTGATGCCACACAGCCTGGGGGTAGACCAGAGCATAATAAAGTTACCACATTCCAACTGTGGACCTGCTCATTAATATTCACTACGTGCACATGTGATTATCAGGAATGAAATGAATAAAAGGCCCCACACAACACCCTGCCACACCCAGTCTGACATTCTGGCGCCTAAAATATGGCCAAAAAGTTGCTCCCAACAGCCAATCAAAACCAACTTTCCCACAAGTAGCTGCCACAAATTCCAGTGCTGCCCTCCCTCAGTCAAAATAGGCCATACAGTTCAGGAAGGGAGGGAGGGCACACTCCTTACACTTCAAGGGCAACTGGGCATTAAGCCAGCTTTAATGCCCTGTAATAGTGTGCTACTGCCACTTGCAGAGTAGCGCGCAGTTTCGGTTGGTGTGTTTGTTTATAAACACTTGAATTTGTTTACATCTCCACCCTGCATACAAAGCTCAATTGCTGACTCTGCAACTTTTGTTTACATTAGTCAAGTGGATGAAATGTCTGGCACACCCCAGAGGGGAGAAGGGCATTCAGCAGAGATTACCCAGCCTGAGGGGAAACACCGCCATCACTTGTGATAGTACTCAGGGTAGGCTTAAGCTACCAACACACAGCGTTACACCAAGTACAGTTCATGTTCCCACACACACACACACACACACACACACATACACACACACACACACACACACACACACACATATACACTTGTACTTGTGCGTAATATGTACCACTGCCAAGACTTGGCTGGTGGACCCAATAATGGGGTCAGCCAGCGGGTGGCAACAAGACCAGTGGCACCTGTGGCTGTGCTGTGGAGACCAGCCCACTAAGCAATAACCAAGTTTTCAACCTTCTGAATGTGAGACCCGTTGGCTGCAGATCTGTCACCCTTCGGCATACTCACACAGCTTCTGCCAAACACTGGACAACACATACACACATACAGACACACACACACACACACACACACACACACACACACACACACACCACACGCACATGCACACACACACACACACACACACACACACACACACACACACACACACACACACACACACACACACACACACACACATTCAATACCGGCTACACTGTACACAACCACTCACTGCCCAAGCATATACATACGTACGTACACATGTCCATCACACTCATCCCAACACAGTTAACACACACATTAATCACACAAACGGCACGTGTTAACTGCCACACAATGTAGGCACGACTCTCACACACAAGACAATCACAAGCTACCCATGCACACACACATGCACCATCACACCATCACACCACACACATGAGCAGGTCACAGTACAGACACCATACCATTATCACATGAGCCTGGATGATAAGGAACTTCACCACTCACTTCTTGTGGTGAACCTCCCACACACCACACACACACTGACACACACACACACACACACACACACTAGAATCACACTTATATCACACACAAAACATGTGCATTAGTGGAAGTATACCTCACACCCTTATCTCATGGCAGGCATGGGACAAGACTTATTAACAGGCACTCAGCACATTCAAATCACAAGCCCTTCTCCTCACATCACCCTCCACCCCCTTAAGGCGGTAATCAATTCAAGAGTAATTGAAGCCAAATGAAAGGTAGTGAATGGTGGGAACTTCAACTCCCTCACTAAGTTGGGGAGGGCAGAGGAAAAGCTTGTGAGGGGAGGGAAGGAGCTTGTGAGGGGAGGGGGAGGTGCTTGTGAGGGGAGGGGGAGGTGCTTGTGAGGGGAGGGGGAGGAGCTTGTGAGGGCAGGCACCTCTTTGGCTAACTTCATTGAAATAGAGCTACATATTGTTTGAATTAGTAAGGGGTGGGAGGGCATTGGCAGTTTGGCTGGAGCAGAGTCTACAAATTGAGGACTCTAGACCAACTTCTTCTTCACCTCTGAGCAAGTTACAGTAGATCAGTTTGGGAATTGTGGCTAGTACAGGACACACACACACACACACACACACACACACACACACACACACACACACAAAACACACACACACACACACACACACAGAGTCTTGGGCTGATGAATAAACATAAATTGTGGGTTATATGCATTGCATAACAGCACAGCTCCTTCAACACCAACAGTTTGACCAAACACCAGTTGGCCTTGTGCACAAAGTTGTCAAGCCTATGAGTGTCAATTTTGAGAAGGTAGGTGACATGATAGTGACAAGATAGTGACAAATGGTGACAGGATGGTGACCTGATGGTGACAGGATGGTGACATGATGGTGACAGGATGGTGACATGATGGTTGAGACCCTTGGCAGGTTCCACCTGTCCCCTTCACTCACAGCTAGACTGAGCACTGACCAGACAGACCAACAACCACAGCAGATGAAGGTACACACAACAATGAGCTTGTGTGTCCACACCACACCATCACCACCTCCTCCTCCTAACTAGTCTTTGAATAGTTAGTACATTTTCATAATCTTGTCACCTACCAAACCTTACAGGACAGCAAGAATCACTTGTCTGGCTACAACTAACCCCATTGCCACTCTTGCGCAACAGACTGGCTACTCAGACGTGAATGAGTGCATGCCAGTGAGGAACACAGACCAGCAGCAGATGTTTATCTCTGTATCTTCCCACCCTCCCACACACTGAAGCAAGGCTAGCATGCTTTGAGGGAGAGGCTCAATGGATATAGTTTGTGCACGAACTACCCATGTAATTACTCTTGTAGAAACACGACACCTCATGCCATTAAACAATAGGAGTGCACATTTTCACAGCATTCTACTAATTCTACAGAGACATTCCCCCAGACGCTGGAATCCACACTGTAACTGGGAACAGAGTACTGTCTGAGTCGTCGTACTGTAGGGAAGGAGTGGTGCGAGCCTTGCAGGGACATAGGAGCTCTTTGGTCACTACACACAGACACACAGCTTCTTATAGCATGCAATAACTGTGCAAGATTATGCAATAGTGGAAGTTCCCAGTGTTTCTTTGATCCAATTGTGTGTGCGTGCGCGTGCGCGTGTGCGTGCGTGCATGTGTGTGTGTGTGTGTGTGTGTGTGTGTGTGTGTGTGTGTGTGTGTGTGTGTGTGTGTGTGTGTGTCTTATACAGCCATTTCACAGTTTAATGTCCCAATTGCCAAATGCCCTTTGCACTCAATGACATATTTGGAACAGTACATTCTACTGTAAGTGAGTAGTTAATCCACGTGACAATCCAAACATGTGCAAATCTGCAGTGCAATACTTCAGTCATGTGATCAAGTGCAGAGCACTATCTGAAACTGGACTGGAAACCATGAATTGGCTGTACTCATGATCCAATGATAAATATCCAGCTACCTCTTGGAAAGGTGACCAGGTCCACTTCCTGTTAGTCTGTTGATGCCAGGAGGGACGTTTGTATTTTATGTAACCTCTGTGTTTATCACAACAGTCTGCCCTCAATGGGGGAGGCTACAATGATCAACTATCACCTCATCCAGACATTGGTCTGGAGTCAAGGGTCTGTCTGGTGGGAGTGGAGGTGAAGGGTTAGATGGATGTGGGGGTGTGAGGGGTCAAGAGGGGGAGTAGGCTGTGTGGGTACTAGAGGCTATGGACCAAGCTGCACACAGTGCACAACACACACACACACACACACACACACACACACACACACACACACACACACACACACACACACACACACACACACACACAACACACACACACACACGCACACGCACACACATGCACACGCACACACACACACACACACATGCACACGCACACAGGAGAGAGAGAGACAATAGAAACCCTCAAATAAACAGCAACATGGCTACATCAACATCCCCCAATAGCTCAGAGCTACAAGCTACAATACACAACTTCAAGAAGAACAAGTGCATTGCGGACAACTTCGCATCCATGCAGTCATCCCTAGATTGCAATATAACCCAACAACAGATCATTCGATAGGTCCAGTTCTAAGAATTGCAAACAAACAACACGCCACCTTCAATATAGTGTCCCTCAGGGGATAGCCCTGTGGGAGAGGATTCCAGAAAGGTCAATAATTGAGTATTGGGAATGTGCTATGAATATTGAGCTAACCCCTTAATATGATTACAAGGACACACACAGCACAGTGACCCCTTCCACTCCTTATCTCCCAGTCTCTGGCCCCGGCCCCTGACTGGCTGACACCATCCTACCATCACGTGGAACAAACAACACACCACCTTCCATATGGGACCATTTATTAGTCCCTCAGGGGAATAGGGGGTGGGAGAAAATTCCAGAAAGGTCAACTTAAGTATTGGGAATGTGCTATGAATACTGAATACAGCTAACCCCTTAATATGATTACCAGGACACACACACAATGACCCCTTCCACTCCTTATCTCCCAGTCTCTGGCCCCGGCCCCTGACTGGCTGAGTCAGTGACACCATCCTACCTACCATCACGTGGCTTTCAGGTACAGAACAAGTGCATTTCACATCCTGACATGTCTCCTACTGTCGGCCTATCCATCTTGTATGTACAAGTGAGTGGTGTGTGTGTGTGCATGTGTGTGCAGTGTGAAGTTAGGCTGCTAGTTGCTACTAGTGGTATACCCACACACAGCTAAGGTGGAGTGTCTTGTTCTTGTGCATGTCACAACCTCCTGTGCACTGTGTGGTGGGAAGGGTCTAGCATGCTAGACCAGATAGCTAACCATAATTATTGTTGTTAGCAATATGTCACAACGATGTATAAGTGGTGTGGTGTTTGTTGTACTGAGGTGCACTGCATCCCAGAGCAAGACAGTACAGGTTGTGAACATGCCACCACCCACCACATACACCACACTACACTACACCACACTACACTACACTACACCACACTACACTACACCACACCACACTACACTACACTACACTACACTATACAGAGGGTGCACTCACCTTTGACCTTTCCAACATCACCCACCATGAGCTGAGAGGTGAAAGGTCAAGGTTCATACAGTCCAAAATCACAAGGGACCATTGGTGCCTGATCCTGGGTGAGTCACACCCTGTGTCCAGCCTTGTACACACTAGTGCTTGCAACCACAATGATTGTGATGTGCTTAGGAAAACTTACTTATTGCAAGGCCTAATTACACCAACCTATACAATTATGTTGCTAAGTCGCTGAGCTTCATAGCAACCCACACAGAGCAAGTATATAGCATTGCTTGCTTCTCATGTTCACAGCACCGAAGTGCAGTCTGTTACAGTTTAAACATGTCCGAGGTGGTCACAGTACACTGTAGCCACTTCTCTAAGACATCCAGCCTCACTGGTCCAAATTAGCATTAAAACAGGATTAAAGCATTGCAGTCTACCTCTGCAATGCAACCACCACTCTGTGTGAAGGCCTACTGTCCTGTCCCACAGACGGCCTCACTGCACCATCAAATGGACAAGGGAACGAATTTGGGAGGAATGCAACAAGAAAATTCAATTGAGCAAGAGCAGGAAAAGGGTATGAGATAGGTAATAAAACTAACTGTTCACGACTGAGAAATACAAATCCCAGACCGATGGAGCACGAACATAACATTCCATGGGCACTCCACAAGGCCCTCACTATTTGATCACTATTCAAGCGCACATCCCTTCGCTACAGCAGGCGTGACACATACAGTACATCACTGACAGGTGTACCAGGTTGCAGTCAACACCTGTACTGTTCACTACAGTGGAGCCCTTCAATGCTAGTCACTGTGTTGGGCAGCCACCTCTCTAAACCAGCCAGCCTCCCTGGTCCCAAATAGCACTAAACATTGCATCTACGTACCTTTGTAATGCGACCACCTCTCTATAAAGACCAGTTGTAACAAGCCCACATTGCATCTACGTACCTTTGTAATGCGACCACCTCTCTATAAAGACCAGTTGTAACAAGCCCACATTGCATCTACGTACCTTTGTAATGCGACCACCTCTCTATAAAGACCAATTGTAACAAGCCCACATTGCATCTACGTACCTTTGTATTGCGACCACCTCTCTATAAAGACCAGTTGTAACAAGCCCACATGTGGCTGTGTTAAGCTTGTTGCTCTGTAACTGAACAGACTTTAAAGTGGCCATGTAGTGTGTGTACATGTGGAGGATAGATACATGGGACTACACACAGACGTACACACATACGTACACAACATCATTACACACAACACATGTGCAGTACACGCATACACAAGAGTTACAAGTGCATATGCTATGCACGCACGCATGTACGTACACCGCACACACCTACACACAACAAGTCACGTACGCACACATCCTGGAGCACTGACATACAGGATTGTGTGCATTTCCAGGAAAGAACACCAAACGGACATGGGAGAACATTTACAGAGCCCAAGCAAACAATTGTTCTGTCTGTTCACCTTGTAGCAATTTCCACATGCCAGCATGCTCCCTGTGTGTGTGTGTGTGTGTGCATCCTCCCAATGCAGCGTCACCACATTCACGCCTCCACACACACCACTACCTAACACCATCCCCGCCCCCTCAACCTGAGCTATATTTCAATTCAGTTGCTTCCTCTTACCTACCCACACACCCCACTGGTGACAGTCACACACTACCTACTCATATGACCTATGCTAGGATAAGGGTCAAAGTTCAGCAGTGACCACAGCCACCAGGCCCAGCAGAGACTTGTCTTACCACTTGAGAAAGGTCTAGCAACAATACTGTACAATGTCTTCTGTAGGTTATAGCACAGAGGATCGATGGTCAAAGGGCCATACTGTACATTCTTCTTCCTAGCAATCAGACTCTTATGACAAAACATGTGGTTTCTCTGCTGGTCCTCAGAGATTCATGCTATGAGGTTTCATCTGCATTGGTACAGCTAACTGGGACTGCACCCAATACACTGTGCTTCAAGGAGGACAGAGTCACCAGAACACACTCTACTGCACACAGCGCACATGACCTATAAGCTAGTTCTGTCCACAGACTGCCCCACCCGCTCCCTTCCCTCCTCCACACACTGATGCACTCTCGCTGCAATGTTGGTGTGCTGTGCTCACCTGATCTCCTCCGGGGTGTGACTTTGAGTGTAGGCAGCTGTCTTGGCACCAAATCCAGCATCTAAATTTCGTCCCCCAGGGGTAATTCTACCAAAATTGCTCTGAAATTTTGGTCCCTTTGGTAATGAATCTCTGTCATCAACCTGTAAGAAGTCCTCATACACATTTCCTTGCTTGTTGTACAATCTGATCTGAGGACCGCTCTCATTGAACCGGACCTGTCTCTTGATCATGCTGGGAGACCGATAGTCATGGCTATAGGACTCATTTCGACTTTGACCGGAAAGAGGAGTTTGAAATCGAATGTCATTCTCTCTGCTTCCAAACAAATCAGACTGCTTCCCCGGTCCAAATGCATCCACCGTACGTCTGTTGTAACTGTTGAAGACATTGTATGAAGCCTAAATAGAAAATATAAGGTAGCCTCCATTTGGGACTACTGTGTACCGTGCAGGGGTTCACGGACAGTGTATACCATACCACATAATGTCTTAGTAGCACTGAAAATACACATGCGTGCACACATACAAACAACTTAATATACATGTACATACACATACGTACATAAAACACACACACACATGCACACACACACACACACACACACACACACACACACACACACACACACACACACACACACACACACACACACACCACCCACACACCCACACACCACACACACACACACACACACACACAGTCTCCCATAACATCCTCTTGTCTCACATTGGACGATTGTGACTGCCTATAGCTACTCCACGGCTGAGGCTCTCCTTGATACCTCTGGCTCCTCCCATAACCTACAGCAGACACACAGAACATGACTTTGGGCAACACTGTAGCTACACACACGTGTGTGTGCTTGCGTCTGCACATTCTGCATATCCCTCTACAGGTCTCACCGCCATATGCCCTGCTTTGACCTGTAGTGGATGGATGTTCGAACCTGCATCTGTCGCCATACTTACATCGACCATTCAAGAAATAAGAACAAACTTCGCGTTGCTGGCCTATAGTGTGCAAATGTTGAAAGTAGGATTGAAAAGGAGGATAAAGTAAACAAAAACCATGGCTGTGTCTATGGCTACACTAAAACACACATCACTGAATGTTCGCCTCCAAGGCGACATGCGACACCTTTACCATCTCCTTACCAGGATAGCCGCCGAATGCAGGAGGATTGCGAGTGTGCTCAAACTTGCATCTGTCGCCGAACCTGCAGCGACCACGCAGGAAATGAGGACAGATGGTGGGGGTCGCCATTTTGTACATCCAAAATGGCCGATCTAACTTTGGCGGGCCGAGACATTGCCAATTATAAATTAGTTGAATTGTTCTCCTGACCGCGCGCCAAGAATGTCAAGTACAAATCGACCACACAACCTTCTACATGTATTCACTAATGATCTCTCGTACCATGGCGCACTAGCATCGATCATATTCCATCTTCTATTAAACACAGTAAACCCAATGCGCAATAATTGTAGTCTCTTTGCAGGCATGTATGAAGACAGCAGCAGCTCATGCATGGCCTGCATGTGGGGGGTAACCTTCAGAATCCCAATGGAGCAGTGGTTCTAGGTGCCTTGAGTTCTGTAGACAGGACAGGAGGGCGGTGTACTTAATTAGCCTCATTGAAGGTTGTACATAACTAGGGTAACCTAATTAATATAAGATATGATTGTGCAAAGCCCTCAATCTAGTGCTTATACCAAGATTCACTAGATATAAATTCTACATGCTCACAGGAAGCCTCAATTCCAGGCAAGCAATAAGGATCAAGCTTTCAACTCCAGTCTCAATTATCTCAAGAAAACTCCACTCAACATAACAGTACATTATAAGTAAAACAGCACACAAATCTTGATGTGAAAGTGCATGGTTGGCTTCAATAAATAAATAGTTACACACAGAAATGGCAAACATGGGATAAAAAGTTGATAGGGAAGATTGACAATCAGTGTTTTGTCTGTCAATGTGTTCTGTCTTGTGAAGTGGTGCCAAACAGATCCCCACCTGTATATATATACACAGCCTTTTGGCATCAATGCAAGTTCAATTGACACCATTTTGGGGCCTTGGTTTAATAGCAGTGTTTTCATAGTTTTCCACCACAGGCCGCAACTTCACATTATCATAGTTGGAGCGTGGGTTATCGATAACTACTTGATCGTACATGCTCAAGTCCTTCATACCGTTAAGTAGGGTATCTTGGCTTTGTGGATAGTGCCGTCCATTTTCTGCTAATAAAGAGCTCATCCCATTTCTCGGAGGAGTCGGTAAAGTATGCAATCCGTTCCTTGGTGTAGTGAACTTCACTGGTACCATAGTCTCGTAGTCGGAATTTTGAGGTGCCAACTGCTTTCCCGGCAGAGATGAACGCAAAGTGCGACTGTGCCCAGCAGCTGCTGTACAAAGCCTCAGCCCTTCATCTTCATCCATATCTAAAGGGGGACTCCCCTCTCCATTATAGTAGCCATTTAGGCTTGACTGGCCGATGGGCAATGTTTGTGATCTCCCCCCTACGGGGCTGTCCCTTTCAGACTCAAATTCGATTGGATCATCTGTACTGGATATAGACATCTGGCTGTGTAGTTTAGTTGGTGGAGATCTGTTCTTGGAGCGCAACGAGGGATGAGAGTGGAGACCAGACGGGGTTTCTGCTCCGAATCCAGAGTCACTTACATTGCTCGCAACACTGCAAATACTGCCCTGGCGTTGAACTATGCGACCAAAACTGCCACTGGCACTTTCAGGTGTCTTGGAGAAACTCTGGTCAAAGGAAGCATCTCCTCCAGAACTTCTGTTTGAGACAATGGAGACTTCTGATGCACGTCGAAAGTGTCCATTCATATCCTTGCCTCCTCTGAAGAGGAATCTACAAGAATGGAAGCACGCACACACATGATATCCTGTCATGATGACAGTGTACAGTGAAACCATTCAACTAAGACAAGACTTTTGGGAATGTATTGGAACGCACTGTGGCTTCTATGGCATGCTTGTGGTTAAACTCTGCTTTGAAATGTACACTCACGTGTGCAGGCCTTCACGTAGGCTGATGGATACGCTCGTTTCTGCATACATCCACAGAAGGCCAGGCCCAAAGCGGCACCGTCGCCCGGCCTCCATAAATACCATGTCGCCAATGCTTCCGGAGCGGCGAAGTTTGTCTCGGTCCCACGTAATCACGGGGGAAGTGGAAATATTCCAAGGGTAGATCTTCAACTGATCGTCGCTTGTGACAACAGCCACGCATAGCGCATTGTTCAGACCAGCCTTCTCGCCGATCCCCGCCAGAACGACAACAACGGCCCACGCCATTACTGCGGGGAAAAGAACACGCGCATATAATCAAAAGGCCACAATCAACATCCAATTGCATGCACCACGCCTACCTCCATGTAGGTCGTAGTTCTTCGCCGGGATGTCCGTGCCAAATTCCGCTGGCAGGCCCATGGACGGTTCCACTGGGATGGGGTAGTGAGGAATGGTCAGGAGGAGCCCGATGTGTTTCGTCCACCGCCGCCAGGCGTGCTCATCCTCCACCTGCATGTCCACCGTGTTGCTGTCAAGTAGCTCAATTAGAATGGTGCAATTGCTGGGGGTGGGGTTGATCCGCTTCATTTGGTCGCAGAAGATGTGGTGCATCGGCGGCCCTCCCTCCTGGTTGCAAAGCGTTACGCATGCAGGCTCCATGCGCCCGTTTGGTTTCTCCGACGCAGCCCAGCACTCTGCCCAATATGATCGACGCTGCAAGGAAGAAGTGGCAGACAATCATCAAATTGTTCGGGAGGACTGCGCCGCCATCGCAGCAAGGGCGCCGCGATCAGCCTACCTTGCCGTTCATGTAACTGCTCTGTCCAACCGTTGCACGGCCCTTGTAAGTGCGACGCCCGATCATTAGGACTCTCTCTCAATGAAGCTCCGATCCGCGGTAGAGATAGTGACTGAAATGCAGACTTTCAACGGATACAGCAGATGTGTATCGGTAACTGACCACTCGCAAAAAGCGCGCAATGTCGCGAATGAGAGACTTCAGCTGCGCACACCTTCAATGAACAAGCAGCAGGAGTTGTAAAGTTTCTTGGCGGGATAACCTTGTTTTGTACAGCCACAAGTACCTTGGGTGACAAATAGACAATGAATATTGTAAATAATTAAATACAGGATCACGCATCATCTGGCCACTAATTTCTATCAAGGTTAGAGCATAGGCCAGGTTCAAGCCAGGTCCCCACTGTGTCGCGCTGGCCTATGTACGCTTGGCGCTATCACACAAAGCTAGCCCAGGTTCATCTCGTTGCGGTTGAACACTTCCTGTCGCTAGAACGAGCCATACAACACACGCAAAGCCTTGGAAGTAGGCGCAGGTCCTACCACACACTATACTGCGCGCGCCTACAACGCGCTGACACCAGTGGGGTAAGCGCACAACTACTGAACATGTACAGTTCATACCTCTCTGGGAGTACGTTGTAGCTATCACTTCTGAGTGAAGGGGTCTTCTGAGATGGCTTTCTGAATGGCGCTCTGTCGTCGCTCGCTAAAGAACGCAGCCCCGCGCTAAAACAATGTGTTGCTGCGAGCGCGCTGTAAGAAAAAGCTAGTCAAACTACGGTAGGGCACTTCTACAACTTACAAACTATTCGACTGGCGGGAACTCTGCCGCCACAAATGTTTACAAGCCTATTATACCCCGCCAAGAACCATATTTGGTCATGGTTCTCATCCAATGAATATCATTAACGCAGTATCTGTACAATGTTAATACAGTGCAAGTTTAATATTTAATACAGTTAAGTGACTCTCCATTGCTGCACAGATTGCGCTAAAGTCTTGTAATCTGTAGGGGAGAGGAGTGTAGAGCTGAAAATAGCAATAAATGAGAGTCCCAAGAACACTAGAATAAGAACTGGTAGCTATGATTATACCTACCTTGTAGCAGTTCCTTCAGATCTGCAACTGTCAAACTCTCAAAGCTAATGGCCAGAGGGCAGAACAGCACGATATTATTAGATGGGAATAAGTTCAATGTACAGGACAACTCACTCTGCATATAAATACTTTGTATTTACTACATGTGGCGTATCTGCAATGGACAACAACAATAAGACATTTGTTACATACCAAAATAAATGTACATTGGTGTGTGGTGTATGTGGCCTACCGGGAGCAGCGTCCACATCGATCAAGGATGCAGAATGGGTTGGGGTGCAGTCAGAGAGTGTCCACTGGCCTCCTTGTTGTAACAATGGTGGTGGTTGTGAGTCAAACGACAGGAGATCGTCACTGGTAACACTTTGGTCATTGGACGATGACTCATTCAAAGATTCTATTTATAGAACAAAACATGAGGTAGTTTGAGGCTGAGGAAATTATTCAGTTCACTGCATCACTTTGGGACACCGAACTGAACTAATAAGGGAGTCAGTAATGGGTGAAGTCAGTGACAGTGGAAACCCCCAGCTGTTTCCAAATTACACTGTCCTTTATCCCTGCACCATCATCTTCTTGAAAGGTATATATTCCCCTTCACTGCTTAAGCAGAGATTGCTAATTGAGTTCTAATGCACTCACCAATCCAGCTACAGTGACACTCACATATAATTACACACACAATATAAATTCAAAGAAAATGGACGGGATCAATGTCACACCTGGTCCCCCTGTTGTCCTCATGTCTGGGACAGCCAGTGTGAATGATGTGAGCCCACTTGAGCTGCTCCCTCGGGACATAGAGCGTGAAGGAGGTTTGAGGAGGGGCGATTCTCTGCCCTTTAGAAGCTGGCTTCCCATTTCCTCCATCCCCCTGCGAGGCCAAGGAGGAAAGGGGGAGGGAGGCAATGGGAGGTGAGTTCAATGTCACTGTAACATGATGTGAGCAGATGAATGAGACACAAAACCTCATGCAGGGTGATATTTCTTGCTCCAGACAGCCCATAGTATATGGTAGCCCATCCCTCAGCAGATACTTCTGCACATGCTGTTTACAATCAGGTCATATGTACATGCTCAAAAATACGTTTCTGCGTAACTGCTATATAATATGCAGTGAGTGCATACTGAGACGTACTATTCTTATTCCACACTATTACATACAATATTTTATCCCACACAGTGCCATGCTATATATTGCTATTCCAAGTAACTATGATCTCAGTTCAGGTCCTTGAGGACATATATACTATGAATATCATTAGCTACAAAAGCAATGTTAGCTGTACACAGCCAACTGGCTCCCAGGCCATCTTCCTCTCCCCTGCACACCAGCTGTGAGAACTACCATGTTTAGTAAGAGGGAGTTGAAGTCTATGTGCACAAGAGCACCTTTAGAGGCACTTGCTATTGCATGAGGTGACCCAGTAAGGGGGTGTGTCAATATGGAATGAGTTAGGGGTGTGACCTACATAAACAGAGTAGTGTACTACTATATTTGGTAAGTTTTATGCGTGAGGGCTGGCGCCTGACTCCATCGTGATCCTAGGCAGAAAGCCCTTGTGTGGATCTGTCTGACTGTCATGTGAATGAGGGCTGCCAGATCAGTACCACATCCTGTGGAGCCAGTGAAGTTGCAGCTAGCTCTGCTGGCACAGAGGTGCTACATGTGCAGTGATTTCAAACTATTTCAATGAAACAGTTTCCAGACAATCTCCATCCTGACATCACATGTTAGTCATCAGATCAGGTTGCCATGACTACCTAACAGCTTATGCCTAACAAAAACTCTATAATTTTAGTAACAACTTATTACCAAAATGAGATCATCAAGATCTCACCACTTAGGCACCCCCCACCTTGCTCCTCCCCCCTCCCCTCCCCCCATCCCCTGCCCCTCCCCCCTCCCCTCCCCCATCTCCTGCTCCTCCCCTCCCCCCTCTTTCCCCTCCCATCAATGCTCCTTCTTCCCCTCCCCTTCAGTGCAATGACTCAGTTCATTCTTCCCTTCCTCCCGCCCACATGCCACGTGAGGCTGCCTTCCTGTGCAGTACAAGTGTCTCTTTCTCAAAATGGAGAGAGGCATTTGGAGCATACAGTGAGTATGCAAAGTGGGGCATGTGTGTGTGTGTGTGTGTGTGTGTGTGTGTGTGTGTGTGTGTGTGTGTGTGTGTGTGTGTGTGTGTGTGTGTGTGTGTGTGTGTGTGTGTGTGTGTGTGCGCGCGCGTGTGTGCACATGCATGCATACCGAATATGTATACAACATACAAACAGCTTAGTCTGAAGACCATAAGCACAGTCTGTTAAGTGAGGTGTGTACAAATGAATGGAAACACAGTAACACATAATTATGTCCCATTAAACTTGTGTCACTACTGAGTGGACAACAGCAGAGAAGACACACATGAGGCAGTGGAAAATAACTGGGAATGCAGTAGAGAGTAGTGCCTTGATGGAACCTGCTTCAAATTGTCCAGTAGAATGAAGGAGGCATTACTAAGGAAGCAGTATGTATGTATCTGGATGTTTCTTCACATCAGTCACGTACAAAATGTACCAACATGGGACTTTACATACAAATGTGTTGAACTATGTAGTGTAAGTGATGATTTTATACTAAACTACTGAGTAGGTACGTATGTATATATATATTTATGATCTCACATGATGAACTGACTAACAGTACACAATACAATACAATGCAACACACACACACACACACACACACACACACACACACACACACACACACACACACACACACACACACACACACACACACACACACACACACACACACACACACAGACACACACACACACACACACACACACAGACACACACACACACACACACACACACACACACACAGACACACACACACACACACACACAGCCTCTCTTCACACATGAGCCAGCCCATCCCTTCATCATTATGATCGTTACGATGAGAAACGATACTGTGCTCAGTGCCTGCTCTCAAATGAGCCTCCAGTAAACATCGGCAGAGGGACAGAAAAACAAATAGTGAAAATGAAATCGGTGTTGACAGTTTACTCTTACCACCTCCACTATTGAAAGAGTAACAAGCGAGAGCAACACAGTCGACTCCCAACAAACACACAACCTGCCCCTTCTCACACTGGCATAACTCAATCTGAGCCACCCTCGCAAGGTACATGAACCTCATTTAGTACATTCCCGCATGAGACTACCTTTAATCACATCACTAATTAATTAATTCTGTAATTAAATTAATTACCCCTGCCCTAACCTCCGACAACATAAAAGTCATTCTTAATAAGAAGTAATTGGGATATGTCCACCCCCTCAGTAGATAGAGTGCGGCTTCCTTGTGATTGAAACAAGGTGGGCTTCAATGATGGAGGGATGTGAGGTTGTGATGCGCCATCAAACATTGCAGCTTACCTGCTGAAGTCCTCCTGTGATATTGAAAGAGAAGTGTGGTCAGCTGTTTCCACAAAGACTACAGCGCTTTCCTGTGGGGGTGAAATGGGAGGGATGGCGAAGGTGAGAGTGTGAGAGTGGGAATGTGATGGTAGAGGAGTGAGTTTGAGGGTTAAGGGTGAGTGTGAGATGAAGTGACTTAGCGAGGTTGAGAGTGATGGTACGAGTGACGGTGGCAGTGTGGGGGTGGGGTGTGAGTGTGAGAGAGGGAGTGTGGGAATTAGTGTGAGATGAATGGGGTAGTATATACATGAATGGAGTTATGGTAGGAAAATTTAATCAGATCCAATAACAAGAGAATAAACACATGGTGGAAATGTGAAGAAATGAATAGAGAGAATAGGAAGAAGCTCCGAGGCAGGGCCCTTCATTCTTGCTCCACATTTAGGCCAACAAAAACATCCTTAGTACCTAAATTGAAGCTCCTCCCCCACGAAGGTTACTGACAGTATGTATGGTGTCAAGTGACAATTACTGTAACAATGAGATGTGGTATATGTGTAAGTGATTGCACAAGGTGAGATGTGTATTGCACAATCTGGACTAGAAATGGTATAACTACTGTAAATGATGCAATCAAATCTTGCCTCCAGCAGCCGACAACGCTGGACACCAGGTGTGATGCAAGGGGAATTACCCATTGTATTAGAATACATGCATATTATAGTAATGTAAGCTGCTTGCTTTTACTCAAAGTGACTATATGAACTCTCTCTCTCTCTCTCTCTCTCTGTGTGTGTGTGTGTGTGTGTGTGTGTGTGTGTGTGTGTGTGTGTGTGTGTGTGTGTGTGTGTGTGTGTGTGTGTGTGTGTGTGTGTGTGTGTGTGTGTGTGTGTGTGTGTGTGTGTGTGTTGTCACAATAATCGCGATACACAATATATCGCGATATGTACACAATATCGCAATACAAAAGCAGTGTTCTTCCTGTCGCGATATTGGCCTAGTCTCTGCTGACATGCTGACCAACTGATTTTTCTTTTTGAAAATCCAGAGTAACAGCTGGAAAACCATGTACGCATGTACCTCACCTGTTTGCTTTAATGCTCGCTGTATTACTCTATGTGTTTGGCTTATATCTGAGCACTGTGCCAATTGTTCATTAATATATCGTGATACACAATATATCGTGATACAAACCTACAATAATTGTGATACATATTTTCCTATATCATGGCAACACTAGTGTGTGTGTGTGTGTATGTGCGTGTGTGTGTGTGTGTGTGTGTGTGTGTGTGTGTGTGTGTGTGTGTGTGTGTGTGTGTGTGTGTGTGTGTGTGTGTGTGTGTGTGTGTGTGTGTGTGTGTGTGTGTGTGTGTGTGTGTGTGTGTGTGTGTGTGTGTGTGTGTGTGTGTGTGTGTGTGTGTGTGCGTGTGTTTGTGTATGCATGTGTGTGCACATGTGTACTCAGTAAAATGTATTGAACACACATAAATGGGTTAACAGGCAATGGGTTCACTATGACACATCCACTTGTATTTACTGTGCATTAAATACAATAAGAATGACAACACAATTCATGTGTGAGTGA
The DNA here is from genome assembly GCA_964019415.1 of Ianthella basta. NCBI lineage: Eukaryota > Metazoa > Porifera > Demospongiae > Verongiida > Ianthellidae > Ianthella > Ianthella basta. The sequence continues at coordinate 6,514,092 of OZ025885.1, read as the reverse complement.
GTGTGTGGGGGGGGGGGGGATATGTGTCAGCACACACACTCCGCCCAATGTGTACGAAGAATTCAACTGTCATTACACCCATTCTAGGGACTTAGTCCGAAGGTTTGCAAGGAAATGACACCTCCATAACAAGGAAGCGAGGAGGAGGAAACGAACATGCGTACACTAAAGCTTCTCCAGTCAATAGACAATCATACAATTGTGTGCATACGAATGCTACAATGGATTGTGAAACTGAAATAGGGAAAGTGTTTGAGAGTATACAAACATTATTGTGGTCATTCGTACGTACGTACGTACGTATGTATGTATTGATGGATGGGCAATGTGCATGGCTCACCTACTGTACCACATGCAACAAGCAACACATGTGTACGTATGCACACACCAACCCGTCCATGCCAATCGGCTATCCATCAAACCTTCTTTCACCACCACATAGAAACAAGCAAGCTCAAAGGAAAGCGCCAACATTCTACATCCACAAACAGAGGAGAGTGAAGTGAAGTGGTGTGCAAAGTACGGCTATATGAGGTTAGTAAGGATCGAAGCAGTGTGGAAGACCACCCACAGGTGCACTTTAAGACAGAAGGAGGTGGTTTTAAGGCATTAATCGTCTCTTGCGTTGCCTGGACTGCGACACGACTCACTAAGCAACCTCTGATGCAGCCAATATGCTGATGTAAGCGGACATGGTTGAATTTTCAAATGTTCCAATCTGGTCCAATCTGGTCCAATCTTGTCAAAGGATGTACTGTAATTGCACTGTTTATCATTCCCTTCGTACGGCTTTTATACAAATCCTGGTAAATACATCCCTAGGAAAAGAGTGCTGGGTATTTGTTTATCAAACGGGGTTAATTGTTCATGTGTTTATTTGTTACAATAGAAGATGAAAGTTTACTTGTCTACATTGTAGTTGTTACTTGTTTACTTTGTAAAGTGGTGTTTGTTTACCACAAACACAACACAACACTCCATAGTCCAGACATCTAGCCTGCCCTAGGTGAACTTTGTGTTGCAAGGGATGGCAGCACTGCATGTTACAACAACCCTTCGGGAGTGTGGTGTCAGAATATTCAAACAGACCAGGTGTTAGCCTGTGTCCAATCATCACCCCAAGAAGTTGTCTTTTGAAACAGCTGTGTCCTGTTCAAATAACACACACACCTTCCTCCCACTCAGCTGATGAGGCTGAGCTGTTTAATGTTGAAGAGCTCAAGGGAAGTGCTGGCATTCCTCACTTCACACCTGGCCATGAAGGGGGGAACAGCCTCACACGGCCACCCAGAATCTGTCTTCTGAAACAGCTGTGTCTTGTTAGCCCACACCTGTGCCTCCCACCTTCCTTCTGTAACTCTGTTCTTTATAGCTGACGAAGTGATGCATCAAAAGACTGCTCGCTGCTGCCTCACCTCCTAGTCTTCCTCACAATCCTCTTCCCTTCTCCACCCCTCCTCTCTGTCCCTCTCTCTTCCCTCCCCTTCCTCTCCTCTCTCCTGTCTTTTCCTCCTCTCCTATTCACACTACTCCAGTAGTGAGTATGCAATCTCCCCCAGTGACATACGGACACACACACACACAGACACAGACACACACACACACACACACACACACACACACACACACACACACACACACACACACACACACACACACGTACACATACGTACCAGCTGTGTAAGAAAGTACGCCTGCTCTCCTTGGAGCTTAGAGTGACTGCGAAATCGCTGAATGAACCTGGAGGAACACAAGTGAGGAGACATACACATCACAACCCTCATCTGTCACACTTCTGCCATACACACATACACACAACCAAATACATGCATACACATACACACACTACACACACACACACACACACACACGTGAAACCATACCCGCACACATTCTCGCACACGAGTGCACACGTGTTCACACAGCGGAGGCAACCACATCAACCCAACCAAACACACACACAGCACGTGTGTGAGACAAAACAGGCTACGCTACACTACACACGAGAAAATGACACGATTCTAGGAATATGCAGGGGTGCATATCTCTGTGCATCAACTGTAACTAGAACAGGTGGCGGTAAGATACCTTTCCTAATTGAAGTCACTACCATTTCAACACTGCACCCGCACTCGCACCTCCATGTATACCCCACCCCCCCCCCCCACACACACACACACACTCACTACATACACTCACTGCCAAATTGTTGGCTGTTCACTTCTGTTTTAACACCAGAAGCAACATTTTAAAGGGAGGGTCATAGTCTCTCTCATCAAAGTGTTAAAGAACCACACTGTAACCTTCATGATAACACATCTATTACATTAATGAACCACACAACACAGTAGAACCCCATGAAGAAGGAAACAATGACTTTGGAACACCTCTCTAATGAGGACAGGGCCTACTGTCCCAGCTACATAGAGATGTGCACAAAACTACCTCTGAAATAGGACACCTCTCTAATGAGGACAGTGCCTACTGTCCCAGCTACATAGAGATGTGTACAAAACTACCTCTGAAATAGGACACCTTTTCAAACCAAGCCAGTGGGGCCTGTTTCAAAACTACCTCTGAAATAGGACACCTTTTCAAACCAAGCCAGTGGGGCCTGCCTCAAAATTTCCCAAGGTGTTCAGAATAGAGAGGGATTGTACGATAGTTTGGCCAGCACAAGGAAGTGTCGGAAGTCACTAGTAACAGATCATTTTGCAAACAAATGTGGTTCAGGAGCTATCTAACCACAACCATCCACTGAATTATTGAAGAAGGAAGCAATCAGTTGGGGCAGCATTATCTACCTAGTACATGTGTTGAGACAAATCTGTGACCTAATTCCACGAAGGAATATCAACTATATTTATAATGCACACATACACACACATACATACGTACACACACACACATACACACATACGTACACACACACACACACACACACATACATACACACACACACACACACACACACATACATACACATACATACGTACACACACACACACACACACATACACACATACGTACACACACACACACATACACACATACGTACACACACACACACATACACACATACATACACACATACACATACACACATACATACACACACACACACATACACACATACATACACACATACACACACACACATACACACACATACACACATACACACACACACACATACACATACACACACACACACACATACACACACACACACACACACACACACACACATACACACACACACACACATACACACACACATACACACACATACTGTACATACACACATACACATACATACATACACACACAGACAGGTGAGACCATACAGTCCACCAAAGCTGTCACCTGAAATTTGACATATGCTTTGATCTGATATACTAATATCTTGAATGACAAAGACAGTTTGGCAGCCAGTCCAGAATATGGGATGGCCACAGACAGAAGAAGACCAGACATGAAGGACAGAGTGGGTGAGATAGGACTGTGTGTGTGCGTGTGTGGTGTGTGTGTGTGTGTGTGTGTGTGTGTGTGTGTGTGTGTGTGTGTGTGTGTGTGTGTGTGCGTGTGTATGAGTGTGTGCATGTGTGTGTGCGTGTACGTGTGAGTGCGTGCGTGTGCATATGTGTTTAGCATTCCTTCTACTGCAAACTAGTCCTCCATTGTCATAAACTCTTAAATAGAAGTAGACCCACACAACAAAACATAGTCACACCCCCATCCCCACCCACCACACCCACCACACACCCACACACACACACACAGTAACACATCTCATTATCAACTAACCTGATGTTGGAATGGATGTGCTTTGGAGCAGTTCTCACCAGTGTGAAGATGAGGTAGGGGAGGATGTCGTCAGCACCTGTCAAGAGAGAGACACTGTTATGGGATGTTCCACAACCCAAACTAATTGGAGGTTGTACTGAAATCAAATCCAGTGTGCTACATATCACCATGACAACCATACCCAAGCAACACTTTGAATTACAGTGAAATCTGTCTCTAAGAGACAGCAGACAGCTTGTCAGGACAGCCACCTGTGGACCTGTCATAGAAAGGTCTTTATAGAGAGGTGGTCGCATTACAGAGGTTGACTGCAATGTTTAGTGCAATGTTAGTGCTATTTGGGACCAAGGAGGATGGTCGTCTTAGAGAGGTGACTACGTATGCCACAGAACCAAACACCAATCTGAAGTAAATGACCGGCGGTAATGTGATGTGAGGTGATGGGTCACGTGATGTCAAATGACCTTTGGACCATGTGGATGACAGCCATTCCTTAGCCATGTGACAGCATGACAGGAACATGACAGAGAGGTGACAATCCTACACCACATGATAGGAGCATGACAAGCACATGTGACAGAGAGGTGACAATCCTACACCACATGACAGGAGCATGACAAGCACATGTGACAGAGAGGTGACAATCCTACACCACATGACAGGAGCATGACAAGCACATGTGACAGAGAGGTGACAATCCTACACCACATGACATGCAGTGCAAACAGCAGTCAGCTCACCTGGGGCAGCTTGAGTGTTCTGACGAATGATGTCTTCAGTCAATGTCAGGCAAAACACAGTGGAGTGTCAAACATTGTAAAGCAAGTGGAAGCACACACACACACACACACACACACACACACACACACACACACACACACACACACACACACACACACACACACACACACACACACACACACACACACACACACACACACACACACACACTTGCCAGACAATTAATATCCTGACCACTGGCTCCAGAATGACTGGGTGAGTGGGAGTAAAACCCTAGTATTATGACCTTAAGGAGGCATGCAGAGAGACAAAGACATCTGTACAGATAACCAAGCTGTGGTTAAAATTGTCATTGCGATACCCTTTGAGGTGGAATGTGAGAACACGTGGCGTGGAGATAGCACTATGAGAGAGGGATGGTTCTCTCTGTGTCTGTGTCTGTGTGTGTGTGTGTGTGTGTGTGTGTGTGTGTGTGTGTGTGTGTGTGTGTGTGTGTGTGTGTGTGTGTGTGTGTGTGTGTGTGTGCACGTTTAGTGACTGATGAAGACCTTGTGGTAGAAATGTCTCAATAATTTACCTCTCACTTGCTTACCCACCCACCCACACCCACACCCACACACCCACCCACACACACACACACCCACACACACCCACCCACCCACACCCACACACACACACACACACACACACACACACACACACACACACACACACACACAAGGGTACACCGAATCATAAACTCTTTTAACCCATTTAAGTACAGCATACGTAGAGCATAGCACAAGGCAGTAGGGCCATACTGCGGCAGCCGTGTGGGATGATTGGCATGTAAACAGAGACACAATACACCAAACTGTACCTACACAATCCTCCAACTGTCAAATACCCCCACACCATACCTTTCATGCCATCTCACCACACACAAGTTAGCACTGGACTTAACACACTGGATATGGTGCTGTTCGTAGCTAAAAATAGTATCAACACACAAATGCTATATTAGGACACAAGGCAAGGGCTACAATAGTGCAAAATGGAACACACACACACACACACACACACACACACACACACACACACACACACACACACACACACACACACACACACACACACACACACACACACACACACACACACACACACACACACACACACAGTCCCCATCATCCATTAACCCCATGGGGTTGGAGGTGTGGCAGGGGTGTGGCTTATCCCCACCCCAAAACCAAAACTATGCGCCCCCCACAGAGGGATAGTGTAACCCAGAGTTAACATTGCATCAGATTATAAAATTATTAGATTGAAATAAAATTACTTTCTTCAAGCTACCACCCACATACAAAGTGTACGGTAGGCCTTGGTTGACACAACTACATACTGCTTGGGTAAACAAATAAACACTTGAAGCACGCTACACTGTGCAAGCATACATGGATATTGGGTGTGCATATGTACACACGCATACACACACGTATGCACGCACGCACACATGCACACACACAATGATGGGATACTAGTCAGAATCCGTACTGAGTTGAGGACAAACGTGACTCTCTCCCTGGGAGACTTGAATTGCTCGTTGTCAAGTTGTGACAGCTCTGTGTGAGGCCAAGATAGGATGCAGAGGATGTGCTCCCATGCCTCTCACACAGGAGAAACAGGATGAGCACTGGAGACTGCCACACATGCCCACTCATACATCCTCCCCAATACTGTACAGTACATTCCCACACCCACACAAACATTCCCCTATATAGATTGCTTATACCATCCACACCCACCCACCCACTCACCACACTCATACACACACACTCTCCCCACACTCATCCCCTACACGCGCTCACACCCACCCCACCCCCACACTCCCCATACTCCCCACCCCCCACCTGCCACTGCCATATCAAAGACGTCCTCACTGCTGGGGATGTCAAAGTGCCGAGGTTGCAAGAACCGAAGTAGTCTTGTCCTCTGGTAGAACTTGGCATCCTAAGAGCAGTCAAGAGCAGTCAAGAGGAGTCAAGAAGAGACAAGAAGAGACAAGAGGAGCGGAAACACACCCAAGTCAATGACACTCAGACCTGCCAAACATATCCTTGAAGAACAACTGTGAGAGTAGACAAACTCCAAATATTACCAACTCCATTCATTGAACGTACACTCTCTGAAATTTTTCTCTACAACATAAGTTACTATTTATATGTCAATGTAGTATTACATAGTAATAGGAATCTCAATAATAGTCTCTGTACTTTAAAGTATTATTACATAGTAATAGTAATAGTAATAGAGTCTGCAATATTACCCTCACCAACTCCAAGTCATTCGTTGATGGGATGTAGAAAGCAACTTTGTACACTTTATACATGAGGTATCTGTATAATGGGAACAATCACATACTAACATGTACTGTAATAACAGCAGTGTATTGAATATAAATAGTCATAAAGTGTACAGTTAAGTTTTCTAATCACAGTCACCTTACTGTAGTTAGCGCTAGGCAATATCTCACAACACGTGTCACTCGCTCCAGTCTTGTTCAGAGTGGTCATCCTGCTCTTACTAAACACTACTTACATGCACACCACACACTACACTCACTGTGGGCAGCTTTACGAGCAAAGACAGCACATCACGCGCTCACTGCCTAAATATCCCTCGATTTAGACTTGCTACTGACTTTCAAGCAGTAGCCTAATGGGAAACAATCCATAGCGCAGGACATTTGTCATTGATTGCTTCCCTGTTACGTTTCCACTTGAATTAGAGCACCAAGTGTATTGGACGTCAGAATGAGCCTTTATGACATCATCCTTATATTAGCATGCACACACGCACAGCGTTTGGTCTAGCGTGCTAGTCCACCATATGTAACATTCAGTGTGTGTATGTGTGCGCGCGCGCGCATGTGTGTGTGTGTGTGTGTGTGTGTGTGTGTGTGTGTGTGTGTGCATGTGCACATGTGTGTGTGGGTGTGTGGGTGTGTTTTGTGTGTGTACCATGAACAGCTGGAGGGTGTGTAAATGCGTGAAATCCACAGTTGAAATAGCAGAGGTGTGAGTGCTCAAGTGCAAGGAAACAGCTGAAGGCTACACAAGTGGTATACAATTGGAATGGTGTAGTTTGCAGCAATTGGCTGGAGGGTGTGTGCGCGGGTGTGCGCACAGCTGAGGGGTGAACTGTGTGAGTACACAGCTGTTCACTGCAGATGGGGGCTCAGCTGAGCACCAGCTGATCCAACCATAAACTGTTGGTATTAACAAATAACAGGTTGCACAAGAGTAACACTCGCCAACCCTACACATCACAACACTCACACACACATACACACACATACCACAAAACACATCACACTCAGGACATCGACACCGTCAACAATCGTCGACCTGAACATGCACACACCAATCCATGACTCAACAAAAGCCTCGCCTTTCACACAATGAGAACAATCACATCACACTACGGGGCTCCAGAAACAAGGTGAGCTATCAGCGTTTCCAAGGAGACCTTTGAATCAACAGCTCACAACAATACAGGCTACATCACTACATCACATACAGGCAAGTCGGCTTAGTGGTGTTGACGCGGTGACAAGCTCATGCAGAAGTGTGTGGTGATAGTGACGAGAGTTGACAGTGTGTCACAGTTGAGTCTACGGATGACACAAGATCAAGGAAGGAACTGGCTACTTGGTGTCATTCAGGTCATCACTGTCACATTGATCACTTACACCCATATGCTGTACAGTACACACACACACACACACACACACACACACACACACACGCACACGCACACGCACACACGCGCACGCACACACACACACACACACACACACACACACACACACACACACCTTTCCAATGCCTCAGCAGCCTTGTCCTGTGACTCTACACTCTCATCCTTCCAAAGAGGATGATCTAACAGGGACGGAAGCATCTCCTACAAAGGAAGGGAGTCAGTCGCCCATACACACAGAAGCCTCACACACGCACACACAGTAAAAGGGTTCGACACTTGTTTAGGCTCTGCCCTGCAGAACAGCGACAGCAATGCACACACAGGATTCATTGGAGTGCCATCACGCAAGGGCAGTGTGGTAACATAGGGGGAGGAAGAGGACGCCTGTCTCAAGGAGTTGGTGCAAAATTCCTAACATAGTGGGAAGCTGGAATAGGCTTACAGTTAACATGGACAGTTCGGGTGGCAATGGAGGGCTTGGTGAATGGGAGGAGAGACTGAAGAGTACATCAGAAGTAACAACTGATAACGAGACGAGACTTCATGTCCAAGAGTGTGTGTGTGTGTGTGTGTGTGTGTGTGTGTGTGTGTGTGTGTGTGTGTGTGTGTTAAAGCACAAGAATGTGGATTTAAGTGAAAGCCGTACAATGAATTCTACCCATTCCAGTTACAACACCATGCGGTGGATGACAGCAATGCCTGTCATATCTGTAATGCTCAGACCACAGCTAGTGACTCGTGCACACACACATTGAAGGTGGTGGAGGTGGATGGACTAGCAGGCATAGACAGCAGTGGTGCAAGTGGGGATGGTGGGTGGAGCCCAGTGGGTGGGCCATCCCAAGATGCTGCTTGCAAATTGGTCAGGACTGGACAGGACACACAAAAGACGTCTTCCCTCATTAATTAATTAAGGAACCAACCAGTTGACCCTGCCCCCTGGACTATCATAGTCAAACAGGGGAACTTAGACCAGAGGAAAGGTAATGGGCTTCAATTCAATCTGCAAGAATGGTCACACCCACATCCTGCTTCCCCATGACCACTAGTCAGAAGAGACCAAGATGTCTTAAAAGTGTTCCATGACAACCAGTGACACTCAACCAAGAGGAATGTCTCCGTGGCAACCAGTGACACTCAACCAAGAGGAATGCCTCCATGGCAACTAGTGACACTCAACCAAGAGGAATGTTTCCATGGCAACTAGTGAGAATGGAAAGAGGTGTTTTGAAACTGTGTGCGTGTGTGTGTGTGTGCTATACTGAAGGTCTCAGAACGGTTTCCTTGACAACCAGTGTGAACGAATCGGACAGAGGAATTTTGAAACTGTGTGTCGTACACAGAGCAAGTAGCCGTGGTTACACAAAACAAAAGAAAAGTGGCTATTTTGAATTTAAAACTAGAATGTGGTTACACACAGTGTGCACACAACGTGTAGAGAACTACTGCCACTTTCATTACGATACCTTACAGAAGTTGTCAATGGACTGGAACGGAGACGGCAACGGTTGACACACTGTTACCATAATTATCAGAGTGAATGCAGACCACCACTTACATGCTTCCTCCTTGCCCTCCTTCTCCCTCCATTCCTCCCTGCCCTCCTTCCCTTTCACCTCCTTGCCCTCCTTCTCCCTCCCCTCCTTCTCCCTTCACTCCTTTCCCCCTTCCCTCCTTCCCTCTCCCCTCCCCTCCCTCACATACAGAACTCGTGCTTACAAAAGTAAAGAAAATGATTCAGATGACACCTTTCTGTCAACACCATCCAAAATTTGCCCATTCTCACAGAGGAACCAAGAAGATACGTACGTACATACGTACATACATAATACATACATACGTACATACGTACGTACGTACATACATCCACGTATACGTACATTAGTACAATGATGTAACAGAGGTCTCACACTACAGAGGTGGGTGACCTTATGTGATAGCAAGTAGAGACAAAGTAGAAGTGCGCAAGGTGAAGCTGGGACATAAACATGTTAGTATGACGATGTTACAAATGTGTCATGTTGCTCAGCAGTGAATGAACTCACGTGCTGGACAGGCAGACAATTTATGTAGTAGCAACGGAAAGGTGGAGGAAACTCAGACTATAAAAGTCCTTGTCACTTATCTGACTAATTGCAGATAAAGAAAGACCTTTGCACTCCGAATGTCCTCAGTGCCTTACTAGCCGCTACTTTTCTGCTTGCTAAACACGTGAGTTCATTCACACATGTGACGTGAGTTCATTCACACATGTGACGTGAGTTCATTCACACACGTGTGGCACGAGGCAATGTTGCCCCATATTACACCGATGCACTGATTTGGCAAGCTCTCCTTAGTCGTTGGTACTCTCTGTACAACACGTGTGAGCACTGACAGCAGTGAGCTACGAACGAGTGAACAGCCATGGCCAGCAGCTGACACTGAATTAGAGGACACACTCACTGTACAAAGCTCTACGCCGTTCATAAGCTATGAATAACGTTACACACTTGTATATATGTATGTGCACAATACACTAGTAGTCATGAATCCATCTACAGTCACATTCAAAGAACCAGTGCCTGTCTCTACACACACTCAGTCATGGCAGTTGTTGGCGGGTGTTCTAGTGCAGTGCAATAACTTGCATATTGCACGAGTAGCCATGACTCCACCATAAGCTCACACTGGATCCAAAGTGAGCCAATCTCATCCCCACACACTAACACAGACTGACAGGCATCCCATCGTATTGTGAAGCTTATAATGCTGCATCACTGAAATTATATTAGTTTAGTAGAGTAATGTACATGTGATGGTAGTATTAGCTGCACTACACTGTACACATACCACACTGACTCATATACCATTAAACACAATACATAAGGGCTACACAATAACAGTTGAAACTGATGACTGTTCGAGCACAGATCACAGCACACCAGCTATTACGGAGCAATGTATCTATAAGTGTACATGTGCGTATTTGATACAGTTGTCAGAGGTGGCGGTGTCTTCACACTTGAAACTGAAGGCCGTGCTTGGAGTGAAGTGGTCCCACTGCTCTTCACGCGAGAGACACCGCCAACCCCCCTAGTATTGTGTTTGCAGTAATGGGACCAGTGCAGTATGCACGCCAACACAATCGCGGTTGAAAGTAATGGCTGTTCTCGTATAAAGAATATGGCATTGTATCCAATGCATATCATGAAATAATGTCCAGTGGTATAGTGCAAGAATGTGCGTATTTGATACAGTTGTCAGAGATGAGGTTGCATTCAGACACAGCTGCGGTTGAAACTGTTGGCTCTGACAGAATGACCCGGGTCACAGAACTGAATCACACGAATGATTGTCTCACTCCACGAACAATGCATACTTGAAACATTGAGGGAGAGAGGCTACCTCACAGCAACACAATCGCAGTTGAAAGTGATGGCTGCCCCAGTACAGTGAAGGGCTGCGCCAACTGATAATGTGTGTGGCTGGAAATTTTGACGGAGAGTATGTATATTTTGGCGGATTGGTTGTTTTGAGATAATAACATCACAGCATAAGGCAATGCCACAACCTGCACAATTTGCCAAAATAGTGCTCAGTTCCGTTGTATGACATCATGTGACATCATATGACATCATGAGACACAACATATGACATCATGAGACACAGCATGAGCAGACAAACTGGCCTCAACTTCTTCAATTCATTATGTATTGCTACAACCCATCATCCAGGGATAGGTCCTGGACTTTGGCAAGAGGGGGGGTGGGGGGTGGGGGAGAGAAACACCCAATAGCTTCAAAGATGGAGGCTTGGATGAGACTCTTGTCTCCTTCATTCTATCAAGGTGGAGCTAGCCAACTTCATTGCACACACAGTAGACTACAACACTAGTCTACACTATTTATTATAACAATGTGCATGTGGTATTAGTATTAGTTATTACATCTGTGTACTGTGTACACATGTGTTGGCCTACAGTATACGTGTGCCACCCATAGTGTTGCTATAGCAACCACACATCACCTGATGCCAAGTATCAACAGCAACAACTTCATATATACACTCCATAGATGAAGGGGGAGGGGTGGGGAGGGGAGGGCAGGGGAGGAGAGGGGAGGAGAGGGCAGGAGAGGAGAGGGGAGGAGAGGGGAAGAGACAGGTGGGATGAGAGGGAGGGAAGGGAGGGGGCAGAACGGGACTCAAAACCTTGTACACTCTGAATGGCAGTGAAAATCTTTCCAGTTTCACCTTCACTCTTTGTATACGTGCCGTGTATAGTTGTGCAATGTCCTTATTTGGGCCTGGAATGTGCTCAGTTTCAGAGTTGCCAGCCAAAATCCCCTACTGTTTCAGGCACTCCCGGCATGTAAACACAGAAGCGATATCATTTGTCTGCCAGGTGACAGTCAGTGACAGTCATACCTGCAGCTGAACGCTCGCTATCAGTGATTCCTGGCACACATGAATGGAATGACATCTGGATCATTGGCAGTTCTAAATACATTTCCAGTGAAGTTGGAACTATGTCACAGATTAGTGCATGTTAAAGGACTCCCTCCCACTCAAGTGATTGAACTCACAAGCAAACACAGGAAATGTACATCCTTTAATGTGCATTGAGCAGTGAAGCTGGTTAAACTTGTAACAACTGGTAATACAGGAGGCTGTGGGTTAATACCTGTTTTAACTCACTCAGGTCATACTAGAACCATCCTTGTGTGTGTGTGTGTGTGTGTGTGCGTGCGTGCGTGTGTGTGTGTGTGTGTGTGTGTGTGTGTGTGTGTGTGTGTGTGTGTGTGTGTGTGTGTGTGTGTGTGTGTGTGTGTGTGTGTGTGTGTGTGTGTGTACAAATGCATGCATGCATGTGTATTGGCATGAATGCCATCCTCTCCTCCCTCCACTTTAAGGATGACCAAAAAGAGCACTCCCTCACACACACTAGTACATACTGTACATACATGTATATCTAATCATGAGACACTCCAACACCACCACTATCTATAGGCAGGTGGCTAGGCATATAACAGCAGCGTAATACAATATGTTGATATTGTTTGAGACAGCGAGACTAGCTGTCTTAGCCACCACCACAGAAGGGGCTTCGCCGTACTCCCTTTCCGTACTGAAGGTCCACTTCTATCCAAAGTTGGAATACCTGGAATAACTCTGTCCAAACACACGCCCACCCACGCCCACAGATCTGTTGTACAGGCTGTACTTGGTCACACTCTTCACATCCTGTGCATTGTGTCAATATTACATAAGGATATATATGCCCTTATAAGGTAGTGTGTGCCATATATAGAAGTCATGTGACAACTTGTGGTTATGACACTATGTGTCTGCCTACTCATGTGACACATTATGACATGTGCATAAATTAGTGCTTGTGTGACATGTGACACGTCATAAATCACGCATGACATGTGACATGTGCCAACAAGTCATGACGCAACATGTGTGCATGACATGTGACATGTGGTACCAGAGTGATAAAACCACTTCAAAGGAATAGTTGCATCATACCACAGCACAGTCACTGACTGGGGACAGACCAGTCTGTGTGTACATCTGTTTGTGGGCATGTATGTCTGTGTGTATGTCTGTGTGTGTGTGTGTGTACGTCTGTCTGTGTGCAGGTGTAGGGACCTTGTATTGGACACACAAGTGTAGGTATGTGGACATACACTAAATGGGCAGAGGACACAACATATAGTGGGCGGGGGTAGACTGATGGACGTCGATTATTGGATATTAGGACACTTACCAACTTGTTATTCTAGTACACACACATGCACCCACACTCCTCACCCACACCCCTGATCCATACCCCCCACCCACACCCCTGATCCATACCCCTCCCACCCACACACCTCACCCACACTCCTCACCCACAGCCCTCACCCAACCCCTTACCCATACTCCTCACCCACATCCCTCACCCACACCCCTCACCCACACCTCACCCACACCCTTCACCAACACACCTTTATAAACAATCGCACCATCTCTGCCTGCTCATCTGCTGCTTCCAGGTTGCCAAGGAACTCAGCAATGAAACTAAAGAAACAAACAAACAAACAGGGTGTATTCAGACAATATACACTGCAAACAACAACAAGTAATGGTGAAATAATTGTGAGCATATCTGTAGCAGAATCATCAGAAAGGGTTGGTTCTCTAATACCAGCTTCACAACAGGGTTGAAAACCTTGCCGACGTTTCGACCAGATGCTCTGGTCTTCTTCAGGGCGAAGAAGCAGAAATCATTAACAGAGAGCAGAATCATTAACAACTTAATGGCAGGCTGCCTAGGCCTTGCAGGCAGTCGTCGTCAGCTGTGAACAAAACTGAGAGACTGTAGTGTGAGACAAACGTATGGAGGGACCATACCAAGTTGAAATGTCCTGCACACAATTTGCTATTGATTCTGTTATGTATCTGTCCATTATCAATTTGTCTTTATTGAACACAATTTACACATACATAACAATGGGCCTCAATGGCATTACTATTTTTATGTAAACAGTTGGCATTTATACAGTATAATTATACAGTGCAAGCTACAATATGAAAAAAGTTTGAATTGCTGCAGTTCTGTTGAAGGACACTCTACACTCATACTGCACATCACACAACAGACGACATACAGTGCCCGTGCTGTAGCTAGCTTAGTTCATTACAGATCATATTGCATACACACACGCGCACACACACCACGTTATAATTTGTGGCTGTCAGGTCACCACGGCAACAATGGCACACACAGAGACACCGCCCACACGCACTATCCCGACAGCGACAGATGGCTGCCCCCTCATATCACTTGCTCTAACAAGGGCTGTGCCGATAAGCACTCAAGCACAAAACCAGCTTTACCACAATCTCAATTAAACATTAACATTGAATTACACTATAATTGTTATGAAGTGTGTGGTGATTGCTATCAATGGTACTGATTGCTATCAGTGATTGCTATCATTGCAGCTGCTATTCCAGCCATGGCTGAACACAGGGACATCACATGCAAAGCACGTCCAATCAGGTGGGAGATAAGTTGCCATGGTAACCACTGACATCCAGGTTACGTGTGCGTATACCTTTAGTGATCCATGGGCCATGGAACTACTGTATGGCTATCAAGTTAGGACTTGCAAGACAGAATCAGTTTCCGCCCCAACCAACATTCACAAAACCGTACACCACGAATAAACAAGCTTCTTCAAACAAGTAAACAAGTCAGAAAGGGTTGGTTCTCCGATACCAGCTTCACAACAGGGTTGAAAACCTTGCCGACGTTTTGACCAGATGCTCTGGTCTTATTCAGGGCGAAGAAGACCAAGAAGCTGATATTGGAGAACCAACCCTTTCTGATGCCTGAGCCAGCTGAGAAGCCCTCACTTCAAATAAACAAGTGAGCACAGAATCTAAATGTTCTACTAATGCAGTACCATTAAATCTACTCAGAAGAAGTTGCTAGCAAAATATTCCATTTCAACATTTGCCTTTTATCCATTCAAATTCCTGTTAGTGAAACCCCTACAAAGCCCCCCCCCATAGTAATGCAACCTGATCAGAGAAGCATTTTCAATCGCAGAATCCACTCTCAAGCACTAACACAGAACATGAGGCATGACTCTGTGTCGACATCACAGCCACATTCACAGCTCACACTGCACGTGTTGCTTGCTAGCCTCATGCACCCAGGGCTACTTTACATGGAGATAATAGGCCTGACACATTGATGTATGTCACATTGTAGCTCATCGCAGCCCATAGTGCAACCAATCAGATTGCAGATATGCCATGACGTCATACTGCATCATGTGTCAATTTGTCATGCCTCGTGAGATTGCAAGTCACCCAAAAGAGCATGTGAAATTTCTGTGTGTGAATTTTGATGTTGCACAATCTCATTGGTTGACACGAGGTGCAATATCTGTAATCTGATTGGCTGCAATGTGGACTGCAATGAGGTTCAACTCAATGCATGGCAGTACACCAGGTCTACCTTCCCCATATAAATAGGCTGGCTATATGCTACGTATGTATGTTAATAGCATGACACACAGTAAGCCCATTGTACATTGTTTCACAATCTCCACGTGTGAGCCTATCGTTTCAAAACTTTACTCACGTGATCGAGCACAATGCGCAAATGTCAATCGTGACTAGAAATCATGAAACCACTGTACCATAAAAAGCATTGACAACACATAAACCCACACCCGCACATCGTCACAAGTCCCACTTGTTCCCTCAGCAGTGAATGTCAACACATGTAATTATACATAAACTGGACTGGCATACATAGTCCGTGTCGGACACAGACCCATCCGACATTTTAGAACGTGAGTTACAACAGTATACTAGTGTGTGGAGAACTAGGAACATTTGTGATGCTGTCTCGCCTTTTAATCTTCCTGACCAGATGGTAGGCGCTAGGGTGCTTCATCTTGTCCAGAAACTCAGCACATTCCGACGCGAAACAGGCCGGCTATGGGTGTAGGAGAGAACACACACACACTGAACAGGTATTCTGAGGTAAATGCTTCGAGCTAATGTTCTCTCTTGCGTAGTTGCTCACGTCCACGAGTCCTTCTAACAGAGGCGCTTCTTTGGTGTCCTTAGCCATTGTGCTAGAAGGCGTCCCTTAGTCCAACAACAACCAGTACCAGATCACGTTTGCAAAATTGGTGCGGCCATTTTCGATCAGCTTCGACATGTGGACAGCTATTTGTACACAAGACATAGTAATTGTTATAATGTATTATCCTAATACAAATAAGGCTATAGTATGGATAAGAATAGCTCAGTTACACGCAGTTACACAAATAAACAATTGCTACACAGAAGACCTGTCTAACACATACAGTCCACTGTGTTCGCATGTGCTCAGAGCAACATGCTGTGGGGCTGTTCTAGCATCTTCTTAAAGACGTTCAGCCACTGCGCCCCAACGGCACCGTCTACCACTCGGTGGTCACAGCTGAGGGTGACACACATCATGTTGGACATGGTGAACCTGAAGGGGGATTGGATGGGGAAGGGGGAGGGAGGGAGAGAGAGAAGGGGGATTGGATGGGGAAGGGGTGGGAGGGAGAAAGAGAAGGGGGATTGGATGAGGAAGGGGAGGGAGGGAGAGAGAAAAGGGGGAGGGAGGGAGAGAGAGAAGGGGGAGGGAGGGAGAGAGAGAAGGGTGAGGACGGGAGAGAGAGAAGGGGGAGGGAGGGAGAGAGAGAAGGGGGAGGGAGGGAGAGAGAAGGGGGGAGGGAGGAGGGGAGGGGAGGACCGGTAGAATGTGGAAATGATTTTGAGAAGTGTACCAAAATAGAGAGTGAGTAAGCAAAACAGACAGGTCAGGAGCGGATTGGAGTAAAAGGATTAGCAGTGAGACAGCCTGCATGTGTGTGTGGAGGGGAGGGGAGGGATAGGCTCACCCCACATCTGCCTTATCGTCTGACACTGGTCTCTTCTCCACTCCTCCCACTGCCAGAATGCAAGCCTGCGGTGGGTTGATGACGGCCGTGAAGCTCTTAATACCATACATCCCAAGGTTAGAGATGGTGAAGGTCCCTCCCTGGAACTCTTGGGGCTGCAGCTTCCCAGAGCGAGCCTTCTCCGCCAGCATCTTGGTCTCCTCACTGATGGTACGCAGACCCTGGGGGTAAGACAGTGAGTGGGGCAGGGGGTGGGGCAGGGGGTGGGGTAGGGGGTAGGGCATAGATGGTTGTGTGTGTCACTCAACTCCCAGTCAAAAGGGGTAGCACTGGACTTTAGCACACAAAGCAAGTGCAGCTATTATCTGTCCTCATGCCTCAGCTTTCACTGCTCTCCACCCACTAGTAGCTCCTCCAACCCTCCCTCCACTCCTCCAACCCTCCCTCCACTCCTTCAACCCTCCCTCCACTCCTCCAACCCTCCCTTCACTCCTCCTCCCTCTCACCTTCTCATCAGCATCAAAGACAATGGGTGTGATGAGTCCTCCATCTGTACTCACTGCCACACTCACATCCACCGTGTTGTATCTGCAGGGAGAGCGTACACACACACACACACACACACACACACACACACACACACACACACACACACAGTACATAATACTTGTACAACTAAAGTACGTATTAACATTGCCCCACCCACATGCCATGCCCATAAGCCCCACCCACTTTCCCGACCACATGCCCCACCTACCGTCGGATGGCAGTGTCTGTCCACGAAGAGTTAACTTCTGGCATCTTCCTGAGAGCCAGTGCGGCTGCCTTGACGATAAAGTCGTTGACTGAGAGCTTGTACTGACCACTGGCCATCTCGTTCATTGCTTTACGGACACTGAGTGGAGGACACACAGACACACAGACGCACTGACACATGGACATTTCTTTATGAAGACGCTGGTCCAGTTAGGTTGCATTAATATGCACCCTTCACAGAGTTACTAGATAACACTTTTGATGCAACCAAATGTTTCCGCAGCTATGAAACATTTGGTTAAGTCATAATCTTTTGTTAGTGACTTTTGTGAAGAACCCCCCGGGTATTGGGCACACTCCACAGACATGATTACAGGAGACATGGACTAGGAAGGTCCCACACGCCTCACTCAAGTGGTGTGTGTCAGTAAAATAGTCCATGGTCTAAATACAGCAGTGTGTGTGTGTGTGTGTGTGTGTGTGTGTGTGTGTGTGTGTGTGTGTGTGTGTGTGTGTGTGTGTGTGTGTGTGTGTGTGTGTATTGTTGGGTATAGTATGCTAATACCTTCTCCTGCTGTGGTGAGGTGGTTGGTTGCTCTTGGTAGTCTTTGAATGCAGCAATATCTTCCTCTTTCTCAGTGATGATGCAAAGCAGCTGTGTGGTGGGGAGAGAGAGGAGGAGGAAGGTGGAGGGAGGTGGAGGAGGGAGGAGGAGGGAGGAGAGGAGGGAGGAGAGGAGGGAGGAGAGGGAGGGAGGAGAGGAGGGAGGAGAGGGAGGTGGAGGAAGAGGAGAGGGAGGAGGAGGAGAGGGAGGAGGAGAGGAGGGAGGAGAAGGGGAGGGGAGGGAGGAGGAGAAAGAGGAGAGGGAGGAGGAGGAAAGGGAGGAGGAGAGGAGGGAGAAGAGGGGGAGGGGAGGGAGGAGGAGAGGAGGGAGGAGAGGGAGGAGGAGGAGGAGGTGACATGGGTAATCAGTGTATAAACTGCATCAACACAATTGAAGTGGTGGCGACAGTACAGACTGCTAAGCTACTTCTCTCCTCCTCTGTGCATCCCAGCTCAATGGACAACTCTCTGAATATACGTACACTTCCTGCTAGCCACCAGCCCCACCCCTCTCTGCCAACCCCTCCCCTTACCCCACCCACCTTCCCCAGGGGGATGTCCCTTGTCCCTTCAGGCACCACGATCTTGGCGACATAGCCGGTGTGAGGAGCCTCCATCTCCATGCTGGCCTTGTCCGTCTCCACTCGAGCAAGGACGTCTCCCTCCTCCACCAACTCCCCCTCTGCCTTCTCCCAGCCAACCAGTGAGCCCACCTCCATTGTGGGGGAGAGAGCTGGGAGGGTCACCGTCTTGTGAGGTGGGAGGGATGAGGTGGGAGGGGCAGGGGGAGGGGAGGGGGCGGACTGAGGAGAGAGAATGAAACAAACAGTGAGCGTGTTACAGCAAATTGCAACAAAGTTGACAAGCATGGACATAAGAGAATTGATGACAAGCAGTGACATGCGATTACGGGCAACAGTGACGGGATATAGTGACAAAATGTGACAAGTACATACTGTCACTTATTAATAACGGCTTACGCAAACCACTGCATGTGACAAAGGGTGACGAATAACAACATTAGTGGAGTGAGACAAGTTAGAATGACAAGGAATAACATGTCACATACAGTAGGGTGTCAAGTAGTGACAAGTAGTGACAAGCCATTCGGAGCAACACTACTGCTGTCTGCTGACAACAACAAGAAACAGTGTCATGTAGTGACGCAATAGTGTCATGTAGTGATGCAACAGTGTCATGTAGTGATGCAACAGTGTCTGTGCCATTGCTCAAAAATCCATGCTAACCTGTTGAAGTGGTTCTGAGGGGGGTGGGGTCGCCCCGCCCCCTTGCTCTGGGGGTTTGTAGTCACTGAATGCTGACACGTCACCTTCCTTCTCAACAATAATACAGATGATCTGAGATAGGAGGAGTGGGGAGGGAATGGAAACGGAGGGGGGAGGGGAATGAAGGGAAGTGGAGGGGAGGGGAGATGAGTAGAGTTTGTGATTTACAAAGATTGCCACATTCTACATCTGCACCCTTTTCCCATTGACTCCTCCCCCTGCCCCACCCACCTTCCCCAGGGGGATGTCCCTTGTCCCTTCAGGCACCACGATCTTGGCGACATAGCCGGTGTGAGGAGCCTCCATCTCCATGCTGGCCTTGTCCGTCTCCACTCGAGCAAGGACGTCTCCCTCCTCCACCAACTCCCCCTCTGCCTTCTCCCAGCCAACCAGTGAGCCCACCTCCATTGTGGGGGAGAGAGCTGGGAGGGTCACCGTCTTGTGAGGTGGGAGGACTGAGGTGGGAGGGGCAGGGAGGGAGAAGGGGAGAGGAGCTCTTTCTTGTATCTGTGTGTACACGTGTGTGCGTGTGTGTGTGTGTAGCAGCTCACCCTCTGCAGAGTAGAAGCGATTTCCTCTGCACATCACAGCGGATGTGCTACAAGTCACACTCCTCCACAGTACAGACACGCTGCGAGATAGAGAGAGTAGAGTACACACACAGCATACAACAGTTCCTATTCCGTTTACAGCACTATTCGAAACTGTTACAGGCAGTACTACACTGTGCATACAGGTATTCCACAAGAGTGCAGTGCAGTCCACACAGTAAGGAGGAAGTGGTGGCAGTGGAATACGAACATTAATGGGTCAGGAGGAGCCGCTCGATGGCAAAGCTAGTGAGGCCTAAAACCACTTTTTCTGGATCAAGCATTATTGGGGGTACAGCCCCCCCCCCCCCCCCACATCCCTTGTTCTGCCTCCCTCGGAATGAAGAGGGAGCAACATGTCGAAGACATCATGTTTAGGGTGTGTTCACTTATTAAACCATATCTGTGATCAGTAAACAGTAAGACCTTGAAGCTGTATGATAATTAACCTACATTGATACTAACGGGCAGTCTGAAGAGGTGTATAGGAATGGCACTTTGAATCAGGAAGAAAGGTTCTTGGGCTCTCGAGAATGGCTCTGTACCCTTCAAAAGTGACTTAGTGCATGTTGCACAAACACATGTACCATTGCCAGCTGCAACTCACACAGCATGTGGTAGAATCAAGTCTAGTGCTCTGTACACGTGTGGTCTATAGCTAGTGTGTGGGCGTCGTGCACACATAACATAATGCACATCACTGTGCACAGACAGGCCTGTGTGTGCGTGCGTGTGTGTGTGTGCGTGTATGTGTATGTGTGCGTGTATGTGTATGTGTGCTTGCAAGCAAACACTCCAGTATTATTATATCATTAAACTATAAATGGAGAGCTATAGCTAGCCACAGTGCTACAACACTGTGTGGGGTACCTACAGGGAGAGGTTAGCTGTACATTAAACACAGTCGTGCCTGCATGCGCACACGGGCAACACGGCGAGCTGTGCGGACTAGGATATTGCACTCACGCACACCCGAGGGCCAACCCAATTACTAGAGAATGCACGTACACAAGTGGACAGCATCAACTCTGCAGCCCCGCACTCCTACCTGGAGAACGCTTTCCGAGGAACAATCGTTCCTGTGGCTCTGACGGAGGAGACAGCCGCTCGCGAGAGGAACGCGGACGCGCTGCATCGTCTAACTACAGCTGAAAGTCCCCTCCAGGCGGCCATTTTGCTGAATGGATCGATAAACGTATTAGTATTAGAATATAGCTGTAGTACGGTATATAATAGATTCAAACCACTCACAGTATGGAAGGAAATGTGTAAATAATTATTAGCTACTTCTTATCTCTTCTGCTGTTCAAGCGATGAGGTGCACCAGTCGCAGACTGCGAAGAGGAACAGCAGTCTGAGAACAAATACACACTGCCTTCTCTGCACATCGTTTTAAAGCAGCTACTTCTTGGAACAACTAGCTAGCTCCAACTGAACTTACATGGAGGATATCTTTCTCTCAAACTCACTTGTCTCTCTGTCTCAATTATTGCAAGCTCCTGCCACACCTAAACTGACATGAACACATTCATCCCTTTTCAGAGTCACTTACCCAGCCACAACTCATGGGCACTGTGTGAGTGTGCGTAGCTAATGCCTCAGTCTGGCGCTTGGAGTCATAGCTATCAGCTACAGCTAAATGCATTGTGGTTGCATGGGTTTATATATTTCAATGAAGTACACACAGTGAGTGATAGTGCAGAAGGTGAAAATAAACAGGTCAGCCCACAAGGGTCATGCATCCTTTGAATTAATGGAGCAGTAGATGCTGCGTTACTTCTAATCACTACAATAACAATATCATTACCGCCAGCAGTGAACACAATATTGAAGAGTCTGACAATTAATGACAGCCAACATTATGCAGTTAATATTGGTAGTCTTTTAAGAGCATGGTGTGTGTGACACAAATTAAATCGCTAGCTAAGCTCCTCCAATTGACTTCTGGTCCATTCGAATTTTGGTGCAGTAGGCTGAAGCAGAGTTGACAAGTACCGTTGGTGGGTAGCCTCCCTTGTCACACTGCTCACTGGGGCATCCTATCTGGTAGTCAGTTGTAGGAATGCTCCATGGCAAGTCGTCATACATATAACCAAGTTCTTTGGACTCCTTGTAGAAATCAGCATTTTTCTTAAGCGGGAAGATTGGCACCAAATAGTCGTTGAGGTTGTGGCCAGGTGTTCCACCTTCAATCGGCTGATAGGAAGGTGGGGTCCCATTGTATTTCTGTAGCCAGCGTTCGAAGATTCTATCAACATTTGCATGGTGGAGAAAGAAGACAGGGTCATTAGCTGCTGGTCCTCCAGTGGCCATTTGTCCACCTACGAAATTGTGTACAAGACCGTGCATGTTGAGACCTCTACCTGACTCATAAGCACACTTCACAGTTTCACCTGCACACAGTTCCACGTGTCCCTCTAAACAATTTGAAAATCCAAATGTGCCTTCAACTTGGCCACGAGCTAATGTTGCTGCAATCAACTTGTAGTCAGGTAGCCTGTGACCTTGCATGGCTTCACTCCACGCACCACGTTGCAGAGGCCGGTTGGCCTTATGTTCAGCTTCAATGTCACACAGTGTTTGAACTTTAGCACATTCAGTGGCATTTACAGTTAAATGCATGTTGTCTGACAGCATCCAGTACAACTTATCACACACGACTGGCCACTTGCCAGTCTCAAACAGAGTCCCGCTAACATTCACTGGCACATCACTGTACTCCGGGGTGCCAAACAGGTCATGTGTAAACACAAGGCAACTGCTTGTAGGGGTCCAATCCCAATATGGTAAAGTGAAGTTATCAATTCCCATTCTCTCTCCAATTCGGCGTAGCTCACTCTCATACTGCAGTAGATAATAGCGGTGCCAAGGAAGAAAAGAACTACCAAAATGGGCAAACAGAATTTCCTTTACAAAACTACCAGGTCCAACAGTATCGTTAGGAATGAGAACAGCTGGGCAATATATGCTGTCCTTCTCTTTGGCAGTGAGCTGGTGTGTGAATGCCATCATATCATAGGTGGACACATTCTGTAAGTTGTAGTAGCCATTGGCTTCCTCTGGCACGCTGGTAATAGTCGCCCATTCCTTCTTCTCTGCATTCTTAGAAACTTCTATAAGCTTGATGAGGTCGAATCGCTCCTGCTGACTGAGGTCAATGAAATTCCGCCGAACCAGGAGCTGATCAGTGTTCCTCTTCACACACTCACCCCCTTCATTGGCAATGAATCCGAAGTCACAGCTGCTGCAGTCATAGCCTCCCCACCCCTCATCACAGGAGCAAACCCTCTCAAATATCTTCAGAGGCCACTGGTAGCGGACGTCCTGTGGCCATCCAGGCATGCCACGCAACCATGCAACAATAGTTTCATTTGCCGAATCCCAGGATCTCTCAACTTCTTCGCGAATGCTGGCACAAGTTCCGTGAGAGCCACAGTTGTCTGGACAGCATGTCTTGGTGCTCAGACTGTCCTGTGTGTTACAGACAGCAGGGAACTGTGTCCAGGCCAAGGGCAACACGAACAGAGCAAACAACAAAGTAGTGCAAACTGCCATGACTGATTTCAAATCGTATATACACAATGAGAAGCACTGTAGAAACACACTTTATTATTATAGTGCTCAATTACTTGATAGTTTTTAATTATGAGGACTTCAGCACATTGTGCATACCAGACACTGAATGTCCCAACCAACCGCTATAGTCAACAGACCGTATTACAGTGTTTGGCACTACCGCTAATCAGAGCTGAACTGTGCGTGTGAATTCACTATGAAAGAGAACTTCAGAGTGAAAGACATACGTACATAGCAAGCTGGCAATAAATCCTTGAGAACTGTGTCTGCATGACTGTATACAGTTGCATGATTTACAGTGAAACCTTTCTAAGATGGTCACTGTGTTAGGCAGCCACCTCTCTAAAACAGCCAGCCTCCCTGGCCCCAAATAGCACAAAAAGAACAGCAGAGAACAAATACACACTGCCTTCTCTGCACATCATTTTAAAGCAGCTACTTCTTGGAACATAGCTAGCTAGCTCCAGCAAAACTTACATGGAGGATATCTTTCTCTCAAACTCACTTGTCTTTCTGTCTCAATTATTGCAAGCTCCTGTCACACCTAAACTGACATGAACACGTTCATCCCTTTTCAGAGTCACTTACCCAGCCACAACTCATGGCCACTGTGTGAGTGTACGTAGCTAATGCCTCAGTCTGGCGCTTGGAGTCATAGCTATCAGCTACAGCTAAATGCATTGTGGTTGCATGGGTTTTATATATTCCAATGAAGTACACACAGTAATAGTGCAGAAGGTGAAAATATACAGGTCAACCCACAAGGGTCATGTATCCTTTGAATTAATGGAGCAGATGCTGCATTACTTCTAATCACTCCAATAACAATATCATTACCGCCAGCTGTGAACACAGTATTGAGGAGTCTGACAATTAATGACAGCCAACATTATGCAGTTAATATTGGTAATCTTTTAAAAGCATGGTGTGTGTGACACAAATTAAATCGCTAGCTAAGCTCCTCCAATTGACTTCTGGTCCATTCGAATTTTGGTACAGTAAGCTGCAGTGGAGTTGACAAGTACTGATGGTGGGTAGCCTCCCTTGTCACACTGCTCACTGGGGCATCCTATCTGATAGTCAGTTGAAGGAATGCTCCACGGCAAGTCGTCATAGATATAACCAAGTTCTTTGGACTCCTTGTAGAAATCAGCATTTTTCCTCAATGGGAATGTTGGCACCAAATAGTCGTTGAGGTTGTAGCCAGGTGGTCCACCATAAATCGGCTGATAGGAAGGTGGGGTCCCATTGTATTTCTGTAGCCAGCGTTCAAAGATTCTATCAACATTAGTATGGTGAAGATAGAAGACAGGGTCATTAGCTGCTGGTCCTCCAATGGACATTGGTCCACCCAAATAGTCGTGTACAAGACCATGCATGTTGATACCTCCGCCTGCATCAAATGTGCACTTCACTGTTTCACCTGCACACTGCTCTATGCGTCCCTCCAAACGCCTCGAAAATCCATAGGGTCCATCAAATTGGTCAGGAGTTAAGGTCATCGCAATCATCTTATAATCAGGTAGCCGAAGATTGTGTAGCTCATCTTTCCATGCACCACGTTGCAGAGGTCGGTTCCCCTTACGATCTCCTTCAGTGTCATAGAGTGTTCTCACTTTAGCACACTCGGAAAGATTTAGCAGCTTAGTCTGATCCACCAATCTAGACCTGCTCCAGTACATCAGATCACATACCATTGGCCACTTGCCATTCTCGTAAAGAGTCCCACTAACATCTACTAGCACATCACTGTACTCCGGGATGCCAAACAGGTCATCTGTAAACATGAGGCAACTGCTTGTAGGGGTCCAATCCCAATATGGTAAAGTGAAGTTATCAATTCCCATTCTCTCTCCAATTCGGCGTAGCTCGCTCTCGTATTTCATTAGAAAGTAGCGATGCCAAGGAAGAAAAGTGCTACCAAGATGGCCGAACAGGATGTGGTTCACAAAATAGCTAGTTTCAAAAGTATCATTTGGAATGACAACAGGTGGACAAGATAGGTCGTCCTTCTCTCTAGCAGTGAACTGGTGTGTGAATACCATCATATCATAGGTGGACACATTCTGTAGGTTGTAGTAGCCATTGGCTTCCTCTGGCACGCTGGTAATAGTTGCCCATTCCTTCTTCTCTGCATTCTTAGAAACTTCTATAAGCTTGATGAAGTCGAATCGCTCCTGCTGACTGAGGTCAATGAAATTCCGCCGAACCAGGAGCTGATCAATGTTCCTCTTCACACATTCACCCCCTTCATTGGCAATGAATCCGAAGTCACAGCTGCTGCAGTCATAGCCTCCCCACCCCTCATCACAGGAGCAAACACTCTCAAATATCTTCAGAGGCCACTGGTAGCGGACGTCCTGTGGCCATCCCGGCATGCCACGCAACCATGCAACAATAGTTTCATTTGCTGAATCCCAGGATCGCTCAACTTCTTCGCGAATGCTGGCACAAGTTCCGTGAGAGCCACAGTTGTCTGGACAACATGTCTTGGTGCTCAGACTGTCCTGTGTGTTACAGACAGCAGGGAACTGTGTCCTGGCCAAGGGCAACACAAACAAAGCAAACAACAAAGTAGTGCAAACTGCCATGACTGTTTTCAAATCGGACACAACGAGAAGCACTGTAGAAACACACTTTATAATTATAGTGCTCAATTACTTGATAATTTTTAACTATGAGGACTTCAGCACATTGTGTATACCAGACGCTGAATGTCCCAACCAACCACTATAGTCAACAGACCATACACTGCTTGGCACTACCGCTAATCAGAGCTGAACTGTGCGTGTGAATTCACTATGAAAGAGAACTTCAGAGTGAAGGACATACATAGCAAGCTGGCAATAAATCCTCGAGAACTGTGCCTGCATGACTGTACACAGTTGCATAATTTACAGTGAACCTTTCTAAGATGGTCACTGTGTTAGGCAGCCACCTCTCTAAAACAGCCAGCTTCCCGGACCCAAATAGCACAAAAACATTGCTATCTACGTACGTACGTACTTCTGTAGAGAATGCAGCCACCTCTCTATAAAGCTTAAGGTCAATAGAACTGGCCCACAGGTGGCTGTCTTAGACAGGCTTCACTGTATATTCAACTGACTGCTATAGCCTACAGACCATATTTTGCTGAGCACTGTTGAACCGTGTATAGTATGTACAGGGAATCAGCGTTAATGGATAATCATTAATCAGGTGGGAAGGAATTCACATACAAACCATGCGGACACGTGCAGGCCAATGGGCACGCACATTGTTTTCATAGCCAAAACCCTGCATTAGTGCAATGCCTCTGACTGGTGGAGGCTACCACTGTAAGGGTGTTGTAATTGATTTTACATAACAGTCATGTGATTAACAGTAACAGTCATGAAATAATGAAGTCCACAAAAACAGTACAGATGAACTATATAAGAGATATTACCCACAAAGGGAGTACAGCTTTCAAAGGTCATGGTGGACCACTGGATCCAGTGTTGCTTCCATTCATGATCACTACAGTTGAATAAGCAAAATCAATGCTGTCAGCCGCATGTGAATACATGCAAAGTTGAAGAGTCTGACACAATATTACGTACAGCCAACACTGGAATTACTGAAGCAGATAATATTGGTTCTTCGGACTCCTTGTACAAATCAGCATTCTTTCTCAGTGGGAACATTGGCATCAAATGGTCATTAAGGTTGTGACCAGGTGGTCCCCCATTTATTGGCTGGGACCCAAACACCTTCAACTTCTTCACGAGCACTCACACAGGTTCCGTGGGAGCCACAGTTGTCTGGACAGCATGTCTTGGTGCTCAGACTGTCCTGTGTGTTACAGACAGCAGGGAACTGTGTCCAGGCCAAGGGCAACACAAACAATTAAGGCAAATAACAAAGTAGTGCAAATTACCATGACTGATTTGAATTTTACACTCCAATGTAATGGCTGGAGCCACACATCATCCTTTAAGTATGTATGTGATTAAGTGGTGCATGGCCCTGAATGTCCCAACCAACTGCTACAGGCAACAGACCATACATTGCATCCATGGCACTGTTATCAGCTACGGACGTACGTAGAGCTGAGCCAGTGTCGCCCCATGAAATAGTTTAAGAAGGGTGCACTGGACTGCTAGTCGTGTGAGGACTGGCTAATGGATGATGTAGTGTGGGAGAGGGTGTCAGCTTCCTTTATACAGCACAGTAGAGAGGATGCATGCATGCAAGCCTATGCCACATACATAGTAACTTTCAAGAAGGGAACAGTGCCATGTTTATAGCCTCAAAGGGGTTCCTTGGGAGCAAGAAGGGTTCTGTATATACCCTTTATAAACAGCCTAGAGAGAACACTGCAGCTGAGCCGTGAACATACTTTGAGCTAAGGACATGACAAACAATAAACAGGACACACGCATGTACAGTAGATAGGACATTTTGACCATGAAGGACTTCGACCAACAGCTGCAAGTTCATACCGAGTACATACGTATACACCCTATACCCTTGCTCACAAGCTTTGCTCACAAGTTTCTTTCATAAGCACACAGACAACCTCAAATGCATGCGTTGAAATTCTATATAGCAATAGATAATTGGGAATCAGCCAGGACATAATACGTAGCACAGTACCTCCCTGCCCCCAACTATCACCAACGTAGCACCAAATATAGCAGTGCAATCTAGCTACCTCTGTGAAGCAGCCACCTCTCTAAAAAGGCCAAATATAACTGTTCCGCAGGTGGCTGTCTCAGACAGGTTTCACTGTATGTGTATTGAAAATCTCCAAATTGTGATCTGTGTCTACAGTAGAGTCCATAATTATACTGCAAGTATGAGTATGAGTCTGTATAAAATCATGCAAGAGATTAATATTCTGGATACTAGTACCAGTATAGACAATTACAGTAATCGACTCAATGGTCTGTATACAAACCTTCAAGTGTTCTGCATACAGACGTAACAACGTACACATTAGTTTCAAATGCAAATATCTCAACTCTCATTGGTCAATCTATCACATGTGCATTACATTATTCCTGTAAACCTGTTGGCTAATTTCCTATGCAGTCACCAAGCATGCATGCAGTGCTATATAGCAACATCATATAAGGGAGCTCACTGTAGTAATGGAAATGACATGGAAGCTTGCTAGCTACTGGCCACCTCCTGTCTTGAGCAAATTCACACCCACTGAGGAAGGATTCTCTTGCACAGTCACTAAACATCACAGCACAGTGGGTACAGGTCCATAACCTCTGCAAACAACCACAGCCCTCAGAATGCTTCATCTAGGCCTCCAGTACTCCTCTGTAAACCAGTCCTCCTACAGCACTCCTCTGTAAACTGCAAAGAGGGAAGAGGCACACAGCATATGAGCAATGCTGGGCACATACATATATTTCATGCTCAACTCAAGCACTTGATCATGAGAGAGATAGAGGATTATGCCAGAATGCAGCTCTAGTTGCACACGTCATGCGTTCTACTTCCTACTAGTGCTTGCATTTCACATTCACTCCAAATCTATTTTATGGCTCTTTCCTATAGTAGCCATTTTATTATACCTTTAAATAGGTTTAGCAAACCGTAAACCTGCTCCTGAGCGGGTCTATGTTACCTGTGTTTGAAACTGTTTTAGCGTTTTTGAAAAGGTTTCCAAACTCAGTTTAAATGCCCATGTAAATGCAGCGAACTAGTTTCGTGTGGCCATGTGAAAGGAGATATTAGTCCAGTTCCCTGCTCAGAAGGTCAAGTTGAGATGTTGGTGATCATGATACATGTAGAGCCATGCAGTCCATATTTCCAACATGTACATGTACATATGTGTGCAGGTTCTACTGTATCTTGCCTGTACAGCATACACATGCATGTATGCAACAAGTGCTTGAAGGTTGAAAGGGAGGGCGGAGGGATGCTCCAATCTGTTTAATAACTTCTTGCTTATAGTGCTTTCGGCTGGTCTGTGCTAGTGTTCCCTTTCAATCATTCCACACACTGCTGTCAGTCACTTCTGTCTAAGCTTGAAGTTACTTCCTGCAATATTGATCCATGCATGCCTTGATGACTATAGGCAATTTTGCCGTTGAAGTAAGAGGCAACCCAAAAATGAAGTGTCTTGGAGAAGAGTTGAAGGGGGCACTGGAAGCAGGTGTGTGCTTGAGGTGACTTTGCCGATGAAGTATGAGGCAACCCAAAGATGAAACGCTTTGGGGAAGAGTTGAAGGGGGCACTGGAAGCAGGTGTGTGTTTGAGGTGACTTTGCCGATGTAGTATGAGGCAACCCAAAGATGAAACACTTTGGGGAAGAGTTGAAGGGGGCACTGGAAGCAGGTGTGTGCTTGAGGTGACTTTGCCGATGAAGTATGAGGCAACCCAAAGATGAAACGCTTTGGGGAAGAGTTGAAGGGGGCACTGGAAGCAGGTGTGTGTTTGAGGTGACTTTGCCGATGAAGTAAGAGGCAACCCAAAGATGAAACGCTTTGGGGAAGAGTTGAAGGGGGCACTGGAAGCAGGTGTGTGTTTGAGGTGACTTTGCCGATGAAGTAAGAGGCAACCCAAAGATGAAGCGTCTTTGAGAAGAGTTGAAGGGGGCACTGGAAGCAGGTGTGTGTTTGAGGTGACTTTGCCGATGAAGTAAAAGGCAACCCAAAGATGAAGCGTTTTGGTGAAGAGTTGAAAGGGGGCACTGGAAGCAGATGTGTGTTTGAGTGCATGTGCTTTCAGGCGTGCACATGTGGACCGTGTATTCGCCCATGTGTCCGTTAATGCAGGTGTGGAGGTTTTGGAGGTATGGAGTGTATTAGCTACTGAGGTAGCTATTCCCCTCTCCATGCAGCTGAGCACAACCACTGACAAGTCACAACAATTTGGGTAAGACGGTCTGCAGTGCACTTAATGGTAGTGTGACTTGCACCTCTTGACTGCATGCTCTCCCCCTCCCAGACTTCCTGCAGTCCAGACCTACTGAGGCAGAGCTAAGAATGGTTTGCTCTAAAGTGGGAGGCAGGTGGCGGGCGGTAGCCACTTGTCTAAATGTCTCAACTCCAACGGTGGACTATACTGCAGTCGTTGGGTCAGACTGTCGTGCACTTACACCCCTTGACTGCATGCATGCTCTCCCCCTCCCAGCCTTCCTGCAGTCCCAGTCCACTAAGGGAGAGCTGAGAAAGAAGTCTGGTCGATAGTGCCCAAGTGGCGGGCTGTCTCAACATACCCGGATGTCCCAGATACACTATAGGTCGCATATCTTCTAGAAAGCCACAGGTATGACGTGGAAGGAACTTTCTTCAAATTTCTGTGCTTCTGGTGCAGTAGCCAGAGAGCCGCTAGCACTTGGGATGTGCTTATTAAGTCCTTGAGGACGGCAGACCTTAACGCTCAAGCCAATGAACGTACTGCAGGAGTGGGGGCAGTCTCTGATGCATACTGCAGTGAGAGTGACTTCCTGTTATAGGACAGCAGTAAGGATCACATTCAGTGTACAGAGTCACTTCTGTCTATATCAGCTTGTACTTGCTTCCTGCAATTTCGGAACCAATTTAATGCAGGTGTGGAAGTCTTGGAGAGCTTTCTTTAAGACGTTCTTCCAGTACATGGATGCACAGGCTATTGCAGAAGCTCTACTGTCCAGGGAGGTTATTCCTAAGCACATTCAGGCAATGATAGTAGCTGCTGGCAGAGAAGAAGCGAATGAAATACTTTTTCACTACCTACCTAATGTATCACTCCACCAAATCCTCTCTATTGGCACTGAGTGAGGTGGCCAGTGATTTACTGGGTAAAGGAGGTGAGGACTTGTTGCACAGGCTGAACAAGGCATGTGTGCACATGTGTTTGCGCACACGCACACACATGAGCAACATTAGCAATAGCCAGGTGAAGAGACTGCTGTTGATCTCACTTCCCATCTTTACAGAAGTTGAAGAGCAGCAATTGACCTATTCATTACACCACTGTTACTGTTACCATGTGTCCGTGTACAATGTGCAAGCAGAAGCAAGACAATGTTCCTCCATTGGTGGTGGCAAGAGTGAAAGAATACAAGCATGATTATCCTAAACTGACTGGGTGGCAATGAAACTACTGGAGGACAAAGTATTCAGAGAGGAAGAGTTACCACTGACACTGCTGAGTGCCATATATAACATATCTCAAGCAAACGTTTAGAGTCTAGGCTTCTTTCTATAGCAATATCTAGGATCCATCAACTTTGCATCTTGATTTCCACTTCTGGCCACATCCTCCGATGAGGCCATGAGGCTGCCAAAGCTAGATCCAAGACCAACACGTGGATGTATGGGTTAAAGAACCATGCCTCTGCTTGCCCAAAGGTGAAGACCTGGCTGCAGGCAAAGATACGGATGCAAACACAAGTTGCCAAGACACTCCTCCTAAATGACCTTTGTTGGATCCCATTGGGTATTCAGTCGCAGTCTGTTGGTCAAGAAGGAGGGAAGCTGTGTCTGCAGCCCCCAATGAGAATATGAATATATTAATATATGAATGAGAATATGATCCAGAAACCTTGTATCTCCATATTCTCTGTGTAAAGTACTCTTAAAATACACCTGACACTGCTGCTTCAGTGAATCACCTCATGCAGTACAGCAGTTGACAGAAAAAGACTATTCTGAGGTTGCTGGAGAGGGACAGAGATGGGCAAATTATTTGTCCTTGTCTTGGCAAGCATGTTGATGAGGAGACACATCAATTGCTTGAAAAAGTCATTAAAGTACTAAAGTGTCCTGTACAGAGAATGTTGTGATTGTTGGCTTAATCTTTATCATTTCTTGTACTAACTTGACTCCTCTCCTTTATTGACTTGTACATGTACAGATCAAACCAGCTCTGCTACCAATGGAAGTTAAGCACAATGAGTTCATGACTGCTGATGTTGCAATAGCCTGTGACC
Organism: Ianthella basta; assembly: GCA_964019415.1. NCBI lineage: Eukaryota > Metazoa > Porifera > Demospongiae > Verongiida > Ianthellidae > Ianthella > Ianthella basta. Next base: position 6,480,668 of record OZ025885.1, on the reverse strand, counting down.
TGTCAAAGGTATGTGTGAATATGATGAGTAACTACTGCAGTGAATTTGAATATGGCAGGAACACTAGAATGGTTGTGTTATTATGTATATGTCCCTCATGCACTTCAGATGAAAAAGAGCTTCCCACACTCTCAAGAAGATGTCAGAGCCATTCAGTATTCTCTCCGAGTGTACATGATGATCATACAAGCCATCTCCCCCAATGATCTCCTGCAACCAGCTAACTCCCAGAAGAGAGACATCTTTTTACTCTTCTTTGAAACATTGGAAGAACAGAAGGTTGACATGGAGCTGTACAAGTCCCACCTCAGAGGGGAAGTCCCTGTCTACTACCAACAAGACCTTGAGCAGGCTTTGCTTCTCCTGCTGGCACTGTTGCCATGGAGACGTCAGCAACATCTAGCATACGAGTGCTAGGTAAGTGACAGCTGCACACAGTGTCAGTGCATGCATTCTTTAGTACAGCAGCAGCAGCAGAAGTCCTGTTAGCACTCAGGTTTAGGGCTATATAACCCATTCCACATTCATTCACTACTGTAGGCTGTGTAATGGATCCATCCAGGGCATGCTTGTGTATAATGGGGTTGTGGAGGAGTTGATTACATACCGTATTGTTCCTAATTTTTCGGCAGAAGAAAATGCAGATCTAAGTCGGCACTCAGGGATAGTTGGGTTGCAACTGGAAGCATGACAAAACATTAGGAAATTATGATGACTAATTAGAGTACGTGATGGAATAATATGAATTCTTGAATTCTCGCTTTTCGGTCGAGGCAGCTGTTCGTGCATGGGTATTATGCTTACATGGAGCAGTGGGAGGCTGCAGTTAATACAACACTCTACTTCGCACGTCAATTAGGTGAGCGAGACTTCAACAAATAGCCTATGTGGGCAAAATTCAGAAAACGATCGCCACAAATGCAGCTAGGCTTTTCATTGAAGTCGCGCTCACCTAATTCACGTTCGAAGTAGAGTCTCTATCTGTGGCGATCATTGTATTGGCCGCAGCAGCCAACAATTAATTGGACTCTGCATGAGACGACGACTTATTAGAGTCTGAGACAAACAATAAGGGGCAACCATTTTTCGTCAAAAATTCGAGTAAGATCTGACCCTGTTTAGGCGGGTGCCGAACACTTAGGAAGCTGAAAAATTAGGGACAATACGGTACACAGCAGTTTTGAGAAGTGATAGTGTATTGCAACAACTTCGCACTTCTTTGCACCAAACTATATACAAGTTGACCTCTCCAGATTGTACCATTGGACCCAAAAATGGTACCTTCACCTTAAACATCAAAGTGCAAGGTATTATGTATATCTAACAGGAAAGCACCACCTGATGTGGCATACACGATCAACAATGCAACACTCAATTGGGTTAACTCATTTAAGTATCGATCTTGGCATAAACATCACAAGTCACCTGAGATAGAATGAGTAGTGTCGTGATGCAGCATCAAAGGTAATGAAAATTCTGAACCTGTTCTGATCTATGCATGGCACTAGCACTGAGGCCAAGAAACGAGCCCTGCTGGTGAGACCGATACTTGAGTACTCAGCAACTGTGTGGTCCCCCCCACACAGAAGGACATTGAGACAAGCACTTGAGCGAGTGCAGAGGAGAGCTGCTCATTGCATCTGTTGCAAAAGGAATAGGTCCAACCACAAATGGAGCAAGTCATATAAAGAGGCTCGAAAGGAGATGTGTCGGCTTTCAGTCCACAAATTCCTGACACTAAATCATTCATTCCTCGGACTGTATCCACTTCGACTATTACTTTAATTTCCTATTCTCACAGACCATCTCATAGCCACAATCAAATCCTCCACTGTGTACCATCTAGATTAAATCGATTTAGATATTCTTTTTGTCAATGCTCCTTTCTTCATGGAACACACAACCCTCCCAAACTGTTAGCGCTGAACAATACATATTATTTAAGATTGGCATGCTCCAAATTTTATTCCAATCCAATTAATTAATTTTAATGAATTTATCCCCAATGGGGAAAGGATCACACAGAAGGCAGACCTATAGGCGTGCTCCCCTGACACAACTACAGCATAATGTATGTGGCATACAGTTTCATGAGTAAGGTTGAGAACAAATACAGCACAAAATCATAAATGAATTCATGGGGTGAGAAGCAGTAAATAATTAATAAATAAATAAATTTAAAAACAAAAACTGTCAACACATGGTTCACACGCTATATATGCAAGGAGTAAGAGGTAGCATGTCCCTCGGGGTCAAATCAAAGTAGTGAACTAGTTAACGCCACAATTCGGGACACCTTTGCTGTTAAAACATTTTTGTAGCTTCATGTCGACCCAACACATAAAACTGTTTCATCCAAAATGCAATGTCGCCAAGCTGAAAAGCGAAGCAAATGGCTAACGGCGGTGTTTACGTCGGCGTGTATTTGTAGGCATCAGGTCAGGTCAAAAATGCCTAGAGAATGAAGGTCTCTATTCGGACAAATCGGGCATCCACTTAGCTAGTTAGCAATAACGTTAATGTGTGCTCTCTGAAAGTATCACGAAACTGTAATAGTTGACTGGCACTGAGACCATCAGCTGCATCAGTAGCAATTTAGATAGTAAACCAGCTAGTTAGCAATTCACCTATACCTGTCGAACTAGCTATCGCCCGGAACGATCTTGTCGCGACGTAAGTTCTTAGCTAGCTAGCTAGCAACAAAATCAATGGCCATTCCAAACCCACCTTCTCTTTTGAGCTAGCTTGCTTGCCCAGTGACTGAGGGTAGCTATCCATTCACTTCTAGAGCGGGCGGAGCTAAAGTCATCAATAGTGGGCTCGGTCTTTAATGAACAGACTACCATCTGATCACCATCTGATCATCACATCGTGTTGTCTTGACTGCTGCGCATGCGCAGTTTCGCCTGGTCACCATATATGGACTGTCACGAAAACGGCGAGAAACGTTGCCGAAAACGATCTGGCGACGGTATATTGGTGAGCCACAGGACACCATGTGTTGCCCGTACGTACGGGTCGCCAGCAGTCAACCCATGGACTTCGCGCTAAACAGTTGAGTAAGGGAATTCCCCTTCCGTTCCTTGAGCCACACCCCGGTGTTACTTAAATTAATGGCGGCACCGACGGGGTAGTACTCAGTATGGACCTCCGTATGGACTCACAAGTTGCTCACTAAACATTGTGGTACGTTCATGGTCTACTTCTTGCTGCTTCCCTATTCGGATGGAGTTTGCCGTACAAATGATCTGTCAGAGCTGTGTGGACGAGGTCAAGAAGAGTCTCCAAAGTTATCTAGGTGATTTGGAGTGTGGAGCTAGTGATAATGATAGGAGTACATGATGTTGCTTCTTGTGTGCTAAGTGTTAAACAGGTACGTAGTTCAGTGTAACATACACATGCACACACTTAAATTGATGAGTATTTTAAAATTAGTATCATACACATGCGTGCGTACACATGTATGTACACACACACACACACACACACACACACACACACACACACACACACACACACACACACACACACACACACACACACACACACACACACACACGTTAGATTACCTGTACCTAATCTACCTACCATGCACCTCCTGCAGCTGTTGCCCCCGGTCACCATGGAGCTGCCATAGCCATAATGTCTGGCGGTGGGAGGGTGAGAGGACTGGCCCGACTGGTATAAGTAAAATGGTCTGTAAATTTTATAGTGCTTTGGTACTGATGTTTTATAAATGAAGGCAATTTTTACTGTATAATTGTAGAACTTAACATTACTGAATTTGCATGGAACATAATTATATATTTGTATTGCTTTAATTTGGGCTTGTACATTCAAATTCACACACACTTGCCCAGTGTAAGTGATTCCTGATCAGTGTACATGTATGTGTGGTTGATAAAACTTGCCTCACATCAGGAACAACGTTAACACCTCGAAGTACACATACTCTAGCTAGTGGAAGTGACATAGTCTCATTCCCAGTCTTCTTTCGGCTGCCATTTAATGGCTTGGGTGTGCCATTAAAAATGACGGCCGGAAGTGGGCTGAGAATGAGGTGAAGTGGCAGGTAAATGTGTAGGTCATGTGACCATCATGTTCAATGTACATGTGTGAGTGGTTGTAGTAATTATGTATGCATCATAGTAGATGAAACAGTAATTTAAGTATTTGTGTGCACTCAATGTAGTGCACACACAGTGTGTGAACTCTCTCCTTTGCAGTTGTGGTGATGTGTTTGATCTACCAAGTCAAATGGCTCTGTACCATGCAGTGAGCGTAATTGCACACGCATGCATGCTAGCACACACACCAAGCACATGCACTGCAAGCATACACACACATAGTATTGTTGCAATTGCCTGTCATCATAACCTGTACTTCTTCCCTTAATTTCCCGGCCTCTCTTGCCCCCTCTTCTCCCAGGAGACCTTGGCTCCATCACATCTGACAGCAGTGGTAGGACGTTGGGCATTGGAAGAGGGATGTTAGTGCACTCCATGGGGCCCACCACAACCTTATCCAACAGGTTAGACATTACCAGGTCTGCCTTCCAACTAAAATGGTGATCAGTGAACAGAATTAGGTATATATGAGACTGGTGACAGACACTGGGGATGGAGTGTACATCAGTCAGTTGGAAGGTGTACCTGCATTTGTGGAGGACCTAGAATGACGTTGACTCTAGTATAATTATATGATTCATGTATATACTTTTTGCGCTTTCTATCACCTGTCGCACACACTAATACTGTGTCTTCCCTTCCCACCTTCTTTACCTCTCTACTGTACATTATCCTCACCTGTTCCACCCTCTCTCACCTGCCCCTCCCACCTATCCTTTCTACCAGCCCTACCCCTCCCCACAGCCACATCCAACAGGTTGTATTCAGGCACCAGGGGCAACAGTCCAAATTAGTTTATGTTTCTCCTAGCTAGCTAGAAGGTACAGCCTTCGAAGATTCGTTCTTCTCCATCATCATTCACACACTAGTACGTACTGTCCCTTGCCTTCTCACCCTCTGTAACATTAACATATGCATCCTGCTCACCCTTCCCACCTTCCCCTCCATCTGCCTCCTAGCCCCAGACAGACTGATCTATGTATATATGGTATTGCTAAGTCAGCCGGACACCAAGAAATGGTATGTGGTGTGACCATCTGGGAAGAGGAGGCAAGCTAGGAGAATTCAAAAGGGAAATAGTGTACAAGAACAGCAACCGGCAGTAGCAGATAACAAACAGCCAATGAATGGAGACTTGGTTGTTCTGTAGATTGGTGTTTCATTGTTGTCAATCTGTTTATAATTATTGGGGCGAGCGCAGTGAAGCCCCTCTCTTCTGGGTGGTGCAAAGACCGGAAGTTTTGGTACGTCTCATTTAATTTCCATATATGGGGCGTCAGCTGTTTATGGCCCCGAGGAACCAATATTTGTCTGACCATTGAGCAATAGCTTACCTTGCGCAAGTGCATGTTGCCTTTCGGCTCAAGTCAAGTCAGGAGTCTGCCATGCTGTCGTCGTTTAGCATTTTGCCCACTAGCTGTAGCTTGCTCCTTGTGGCTGAAGTTGACTCGGTCCAGTAGTGCTTCACATACTATATGATTCTGCTGGAGGGCGGCCTGTCAGGATCAAGCGTGAGGGTGCACTGGACCAGTTGGCTCTCAAGGACTGCATGGGCCAGGTGCGCAGTGTGCTGTAGCTTTGACATTTGCCTTCTCTTGCTCACTGTAGCTGTAGCCGACTTTGCTTTCCTGGACATTAATTTCACACATGGCCATGCATGTGCTGTTCCTTTGTCCTTCTGAGTTTCATGATGTTGAGTTTCTCTTATAATAATTGCTACTCATTCCAATGCGCCTTAACATACAGCAGTCGTTTCCACTGACACCTATAACGTTGCCCATCACAGTCATATCGCTTCTTCCTGCATGCTCTCACACTTGCACAAAGCTAGGCAGCTCATAATAGCCTCTGTTGCCTCCTCTGGGCATTCCAGCTATAGCAATAATTGCTCACTACAGTGCCAAGTAGGCACATTCCCTAGCCACACCCCATTGACGGCTAAGCATATACTTCTATCCAGGGCCTGCTGCCTACCGTGCTATTCATCCATCATGTCTGACTTTGCACTTCATGGTAGGACACATACACTGCTTTGCACACCTTAGTGCACATCATACTGTCTCTATCATTATTTGCCAACATGCCCCTTCATACTCCCACTCGCCCCCACAATGTTTTACATTTGTCTAGTTATAGTTCTGAATTCTATGATCATGATGTGTATACATTTAGTGCAAGTTGGATTATAATACTGTTTATAAAATTATGTATATAAACATCAATTACAGCACAAGTGATAATAGAATTCATACATTTTGCATTAATTTTACAATAATTATCAGAATTTATAATGAACTTGTCAGATATAATTGTATAGTTAGTTTTAATTGATACAGTGCACTATGCTTAACCAATAGGATAAACTATACGCTGTAATACCTGAAATAACTATACAAAAACATTTCCAACAGTTCATGTGTATACATATTATAGTTGTTTTAGGACATATGTAGCTATAGCAACCATCCACATTGACTGTATTCATAATTTCACTGCTCTGCTTCTCCTCCCCACCTATTCTCATTTCCCCCTATGCCTTTCACATCAAGTGCTTTCAGAACTTTACTTATGCGATTTGCATAACCCAGTCGTCCAGGCTGATATCCACCAGTAACCAGTCCCAGAGGGGGTAGGTCATGATCATTTTCGTCCCCTTCGTATGGTCTGAGAAGAGAACCAGAGTCACCCGGTTGCGCTTGACCGCTAGAGAATTTGATACAATCTGAATAACAATATTCGCTCACATCTTTTGCAGCACCAGAGAACTGCCTGCCAACCTTCAATTTGAGAAGCCCTGCATGTTCACCATCTGGACCCTCCCACACAAAGTCGGCAGTGACCTCCTTACAGCTTGGAATGGTAACAGTAATCTGTTGGGATGCTTCGTCATATGTAGCTGGACCCTCAACCTCAATTGTCACGCCTTTGCACAAATTGCCGTCTCCATTTCTTTCAGCTTCGACTGTTACTTGACACTCACATCTACCTGCGGCCCATCTTGATACACTGTTAAACTTGCCTACAAACTTAATAAGTTCACATGTAATCTCATTGTAGCCTTCCAATTCGCAGGAGGTTACTTTATTGTTATCTATTGGTGTGGCTTCCACTTCACATGTAAAGTAGGGCCAGTTGAATGCACAATCAAGAATACGCCCTTTGGCAAGTTTGTTTGACTTCCCAGTACAATAGCAGACAGGCTGATCTTGCTGCAACCAATTCATTTCCTCCTGGACCGTTAGCTTGTCAAAATTACAATAATGCGGTTTTGTCTTCATCTTTGGTGGTATGTCAACCAGATCTTTCCGCTTCAATTGTGCAAATGCTGCATCCACATTGAAATTAGGTTGTTCACCCGAATAATTGTCAGAGCCAATGATTTTGACAGTGGCAATATCATACTTATCCTTTAAGCTCTGATCCCTCTCATTCTCATGATCTTCATAAAAAACCAACCCACAATTGAGGCCCTGTGCTACATGTTTGCAAGTGACAAAACCAATATACTGCTGTTTCTGACCGTCTTCCATGCTTACTTCTTTTTCTGCAAAGAAACCCAGAGTGCCACATCCATCATCCGGATATTGCCTGCATTTTATCTTGTGCCCACCTTGTACCTTGCTGTATTCCGTAAATGGATCTTTATCACTGCCCTAATGTAGGGAATACAAGGATCAACTAGCTTTTAATCCTACCAATGAATGTCTGGCCACTAAATATACACTGCATGTCAATTTCTAGGATACATCTGCAGTTCACAGTTCATTCTCCACAACACATGTAATGCATGCAATCAAAAATCACTTCATGATGATACATCACTGCCAAGCTTAAAGAATGGCAAATAATTGTACTGCTCAAGTCGCTGTGTTTGGGACACTGTGACTGTGCAAGAGTCATGTAGTGCCTTGTGAACTGGGAGCTGTTGAACAGTTCTATTTTCAGCTGTCGCCAGACATCTGCTGGACATATTACGCTTTGTCTCACTCTTCAGTGCTGTTGTCTATTGTTTTTTCAAGACTTAGACATCTGATTCACTTCTGCCACTTCAGGGGACATCTATAGTAAGGCAAGGTCCAGACCCCATACACCAAACCAAGGGATGCATGCATGCTCTTCATGGTGCATCTCTCTGTGTACAATACAATTCAGGCTAGGTTTTAGCTTGCTATACTGTACCTCATCTGTCTGTCATCCAGACAAATCAAGCAAGACAAAAAACCTTTGTGGCTATAGGCAAAGATATTTCCTGATCCAGCTGGCTATATACTGATGCCTCATTCGCTCCACAGCGGGTAGTTATATTGATAAAGGCATACAGATTTTGCTTCAGTTCATGCTCTATGTCCATTATTAAAATGTATGCAGAGAGGCCGCCTGCATTTTAATACATACCCACTTGTACATTAAATTGCGTTCACCATTATGTTGTGTATTCATATTAATCTTATCAGATTAAGTGCAACCTGCTATACATTCGTGTCTAGCATATGTAAAAGGTTAACACATGGGCTGTAAAGACAGTTAAACCCATACCTGGTGTGCAGGAGGTTGTTCATCAAAAGTAGCTTCTTGGTAGGAATCTAGAAAAGATCCTGGTCCAAAACATTGAGGATCTTCTTCTACCACATCAACCAGATGCCTATACCATCCATGCTGTATCATCTTTGGAAGCAGCCGCTGCTCTTTCAATTCACTTTCTTTCTTCTTCTTCCTCACTCCAATCACCAAGCAACGCTGGTTGGTCTTCCTGCCTCCAATTATCTTGTTCGATGTGTAGAAGCATGTCACATCAGGATGGTGAATGAGATACTCCCGGTTGGCCTCAAGGCAAGCATGAAGGGAGTCTGCAGGCATCAGATGTACAGCATCATCACCCAATTTAACAACTGTGGGCAATCACACACAGTTACTGCTTTAGTACCAACACTACTGTATTTGCCCTAAGCGTTCACATCACTTGCATGCATACACGTACATTAATCGGTAAAGAGGGCTTTGGTTATCATGTAAAGCTGTGCATTCTGCCTGGCTGAGCATGACAATAGTTAGATTATTTAGTGAGCTAGCATCAAGAGAGCTTGCAGGCATTCTGCATATCTGGAATGTCAACATCTGACAGCTGGATGAATGTGGGAAGCCATTAGCTGCATCCATCATGTGTGATACTTAAATGCAATAATGAGTTTGTCACTGAGCAAGTCCTAACAATTAATCTGCTAATGCCGCAATGAACAGTTATAATTGAAGAATGTGCCAGAATTTAATAGTACAAGACAGGAATTAACTTAGTAATAATTCAGAGGGAAAATAATCCTCTGAACTATGTCAGATTGACATATGCTATTTCATATTGACGTAAGTGACAAGCTACACTATAGCTAGCTATAGAAGCTGCATGCACATTAACCTTCAACTGGGATTCTTCGAAGGATGTCATATATGGCACTCAGTGGTGGTAAATTGTTCATATTGCACACTCTATCCTCAAATAGCTTGGTACGAATCTGTTGCCCTGATAACTCAGGGCTATTGTCCTTGTACAGCTTCACATTTGCCACCACCCTTGGAGGTACCCATCTCTGTTGCCAAGGGACCTTGTTTGGCTCCTGTCTGCATGCTATATACAGCAGATACATGGAAACAACAACGATGTGGAGGTAATTAAACCAATTGTGGATGCTACTACCAAGGGTCAAACGAATACTCTATTGCAAGTCCAAATATTTGGTGTTTTCAATGAACAAATATTCGAGTATTAGTTCCACTGGAGTGATTACCAAATATGGCGGTCTTCTGTGAAGCTATTTCCGGAAGTGGGAAGAGAAAGACAAATGAAGAGACGTACGGGCGCATTTGACCTGACAAAAAGCATTTTTCTGTTGTCTCTGCATAATCCATGATAGTTAGGTATTTCGTTCCATAGATATCAACAGCGAACGAAATGAGTTTTATGTGGTTAGAGGCCATTTTTATGGCATCATAAACCTACATGAATACTCGAAGAATTAAATCCTTCCAATATTTGGCAACCGATCGAATATTTGACTATTCAGACATTCGTTAAACCCTTAGATATTTTTTATCAGAATACAAAGTGTATGATCAACAGTAATATATACATTCCCCTTATGATCAGCAATGACTATAGCTTTGTCCCACACTCCCTCATATATACACCATGAAAAAGAGCTTGGTAGCCACTGATTTGATGTTGTCCCTATATATGCATGTAAGATGCACTGTTGATGAAGTGTCCACAAAGGCTTTGTACTGTACTACGTGTGAGTTCATCCACTTTTGCTTCTACCCAAATACTCTACTACATAGCTCAGCCAAGCGGGGCCAAGTGATTACATTCCTGGGTACCATAGCATCTCCTCTTGCTGCCATACATGGAAGATGAGGATTTCCCATTGTATGCTTGCGGGAATTGCCAAGTCACAGCTTGTGAACAAGAGCAAACTGCAGAAATACCATGTGGTAGCTCAAGAAAGCTTCAGCAACACACGAAGACTTAAGAAGTAATGGTAACACCTTGGTGCAAATGGACATAATTAAGCTTCCTGATTCCACTTAAATAGCAGCTATAAGACCCTATCCTTTCCCATTGTACAGGAATTGAATGGCAGTTATAAATGTTCACACTTCAGTGGAACGTCTAGAATTCCACTGCATGACAGAGTAAATAATACACCTTCAGTCACTGAATCTCAGCCTCTGTACAAGGTGTTCTCCATTTTTGGAATAATGTATGGACTTATCAGATTCCGCTTCAAATACATTTGTGAGCAGATTTGACAAAAGGGGCCATGCACTTGTCGTTATGCATAAAGTGTCACTACTGACTAAAACATGCAACCGAGTTATGTTTTCTGTAAACTCAGGTTTTTGCATCTTCATACTTGTGGTATCGTCCCAACACCCTGGCCAAGTTTAAAACCTGTAGTCCTTTCCTGCACTTCAAACCAGGAAGAATAATTACGCTGCTGTCTGTGAACGATGACAACCTTGAACTGACAGACATGGCGATTGGTTAACCTCGCGGCCAAATATGGGCTCATCAATTACCAACGGTTCCCAAACTTCCGGTGGACTGCCATAACAAGAAAGAGGGAGTTAGTCCCCAGACCGTCTTTTGGGAGGCGGAGTCTGCACGTGACCAAAATGGCAGTCTGGCTACATAAGATTATACTGCTGCTATGTTTACGGATATAATAATGTATAAGTTACGGGCCGTTTTCTCATAATTGCACCTGGCGTACTTTCGTACTTTAAGCAAGTGTATCTCAGGAATGGGAGCAGCTATTAAATTGCAACAAAGAGGTCTTCTGTGCTTACACCCAGTACTGCTAACTCAAAATCAACAAATGCAGACAAGTGGACCCTTTTGTCAAATCCACTCAGATTTGGGAATTTTGCGCATGTGCAAACAGTGGGTACCAGGCCATTCTTCCAACCCCCACTACTTATCATGGATGATCTGGAGCGGAAGCTACAATGCCTACACATGGTTGTGCACACACACACACATGCACACAAACACACACACACCTTGTTCAAGCCTACGCAACATCTCTTTGCCTTCTTTACCCATTTTCTCACTGGCCACCTCACACAGTGCCAACAAGGAGGACTTGGTACAGTGAGACATGAGGTGGTCAAAAAGAACTTCATTGGCCTCTTCTCTACCAGCAGATGCTGCCATCTTTCTCTGAATGTGCACAGGAATCACCCTTCTAGACAGCAGAGCTTCTGAAATGGCCTGTGCATCCATGTACTGGATGAAATTGACCTCAAAGCTCTCCAAGACTTCCACACCTGCATCAAAATGGATCCAGATTGCCGGAGCTACTGTAATAAGTACAGAGCTCAGACGAAAGTGCTTAATAGAATGAACTATGTACCCTCTACATTTGTGTGTATCTGACTGTGTGAATGAGTAGCTTTGTTGCATAATGCTTATGCACAAGTGCACATACACCACAACGCCTGTATTTCTATTTCTTGGAATGCTTGCTAGCTAACAAAGGAAATTGGTTAAGTCCAGGTTCCATACCAGGGTTCTCCCTAGGCCTGTTTAGCATGTTGTCACAACACTACATTTCTTTATTTTTCTGTCATAGTCACGGTTTTATCAGGATGCAAATTTTGGGGGGGGGGAAATGGTTCTAATATAAGGAGAGCGTGAGAGCTAGGGGTCTGAGGGCATGCTTCTCCAGGGAAATTTAGGATTTTTTATTCCCTGCGATTGATTCTGACATCATCTGAGAGCAAAATGACATTTCTGGAACCATTTTGCACTCATCTTGTCAGCACTTGTGTGAGTGAAATGTAATAAATTCCTCCACCCATAGATTTAGTGTTAGCTATACTAGCAGCCAGGTGAGAAGTTAATCTATAAAAATTTTAAATAGCAATTGGGTAAAGTTTTAGGGGGAAGCTGGACTATTTGAGGGAGAAGTTCCCCCCTCCCCCTCCCCCCCCCCCCCCCCCCAGTAGATTGAACCCTGATATTATTGTCCTTCTTTTTCTTTTATTGTTGATTCTGGTGTTCGACGTTTGCATTATTTAGACAAACTTTAGTTAGAAATTTCACTGACAGCCAAAGCTGATGTGTCAGTCAGCTAAGCAGCACCATCTTTGGTAGTAGTCAGGCGTCGTGTGACCCCTCCTCGCAGAAGGATCAGGTTAAGTCTAATATATTGACTTGTGCAGCATGCCACAATGGTTGCTTGCCCAATCAGATTGCAGGAAAGGTGTGAAATATTTATTGCTCACGTGTCCACAAATGGCAGCAGACCAGAGCATGGACCAGAGAGTGTTATACGCTGTGACGGAAGCCGTCCAACGACTTGGTTATTCTACCATGAAGCCAGAGCAACTTCAGGTAGTGTCTGGCATCGTTTCTGGGAGGGATGTTTTGCTGTTTGGCTAACCGGCTTCGGCAAGATCCTGTGCTACGCGTGCCCACCAACAGTGTTCGTCCTGGTATTGTCGGTCGAAGGGAGATCGATAGTCCTTGCTGTCGCTCCTTTGACGGGTATTATGAAAGATCAGGTAAGTGTCACGAGCCGTTGCGCATACTTGTGGCCACAAGCGAGGCATAATGTTGCGCAATAATTACATTCCACAGTGCACAATTGCATTCTGCTTGGACAAGTCAATGTATTAGACTTAACCTGACCTTTCCATGAGGAGGGGTCACACAACACCTGACTACTTTGGTAGTACAGTCATACCAGTCTACTTCTTTCCCTGGGGAGAACCCTGAACACACTTTGAAGTTGCACCGATATAGGTTTTTACCGATTATCCGATTTTTAAGTGCCGATACCGATCCGATATTCCAATTTTTGCTTCACAATGTGTACCTTGGTTTCTTTGATCTATTGCCTGAAACCCTGGTCCTCAGCCACAAAGAACGGCTGACAATAATCGAGTGCAATCATCTCACCCGTTCTCCCGTGAATACGCTGTGTGCGCGTATCACTAATACAGCTTAGCCTACAGATTCATATGCGATCTTCACTTTCAGGCTCGAAGCAATATTTGCCAGAAAGGCGCTGGACTACTTGATAAAGTTGCTGCATCCTGCACCTCAACTATTTTGTTGAAACTCTCTGTGTAGTTGAGCGTGCTTGTCCTTCAGATGCTGCACCAAATTCGTATAATCGACCCAAAATATAACTCGTGCACGCAATTCCTACTGCTGCGCGGATTCCTTCTTGTTGCAGGCCTGGCACACTACGAAGTTGAGGTCCTCGTCGACAGCGAAGTAGTCCCATGCTGGTGAATCTTTCTTCCTGGCGATTCCATGCGCCGCAGACCCCAGAACAAACCAACGGCAAACGCTGCAACAACGTAACCACTCGCATAACACTTTACTCGCAAACGTCACGTGCTCGAGGTGACATAATCGGTAGGGGACGAAGGAAAAACCCAATTACCGATAAGGTTACAGAGACCCAATATCGGCCGATACCGATTGCCGATTCGATTATCGGTGCAACTTTAATATAAATGACTAACTCAAAAGGGGTTGCAACAGCAAAAGTTGTTTAACCCTTTGTGTATGAAACAAATATTCCCACCATACCCGCTATTACAAAATAAAATGGCCATACGTGCTTAGCACATGCAAGACATATTTCTGATCTCGTGTTTAGACAACATGGGAATGCCAGCTGCTGGAACATCAAAAAGAAAGAAAAGGAAGCCTGGTGCTTGCTATACTCTAGATCGAAGACACTTTTTGGCTTGGCATTTTACAAACTTAAGATGTACGATATACAGGAGATATACAAGTCAATGTAATCTCACACACCAATGTCAACAGACTCTTGGATTCAGTGGTAAAAGAGAGACTGAACTCCTGGCAAATCTGGGCTGTTGGTAACAAAAAAGGTACCATTCTTCTACCCAGCAGAAAATCTTGTGACGCAAACCTTTCATTGATGACCAGTAAGTGCTCATTCATTTTACGGTGCATTGTGCACACAGGGTAGTTATAACTGGAAACCTCCACTTTGGATGTACGGTGTAGATTACTACCATTTAACACCTTTTTGCAATAACATCATATGACATCACTACCCAGCACAGTGCATAAGCTTACAAATTGAGTCAGTATTTCCCTTAACAATGTCTTTTCATCCAGAAGGAATCACAAATCCGCACCACAATACGTGAATTACGCATTTGTTCGAAGATTGTATCTTTAATATTCGTGCAGACCAGCAGTATCACTCAAAACTGACACCAAACAAGCATCGGTATCAGGAAAGTGGCGTTAAAGTTACTAAACTCACCTTTCACCTTGATCCACCCTATCACATGCTTAGCAGAATTGATGTCTGAGCCACTTCAGGTCACAATAAATGATGTGATCGTACGGTAAGAAGCTTTTCACTTCCTTTCACGCATAGATCGCTAACGGCGGCCATTTTAGAAAGGACATTATTGCGCAATCGGAAGTGACATGTCTGGAAAATGGCTGTTTTCGCTACTGGAAGATTTGTATAAAAAAGTGGCATTATAAGAGCACATTGATCGCAGGTTAGTTCTGCATAAATACACTTTGTTGACTTTATACTTACTTATTTGCCGTTGCTAGGTGGTTGCTATGTTAATTGAGTGACTATAAAAGTGCTACTTGCAGTGAGAGGTGACAATTTGTTATCAGACAGCGATTATATCTTATTGGAGGGCGATTATATCTTATAGGAGAGCGATTATATCTTATTGGAGAGCAAGAATATCTAATCGGGGTTCACGAAAATATCTAATCGGGTTCACTGTGATTCAATCAATAGCAACAACACTTCACATGCAAGTGCTTGCATTCAGATGAAACACAAGAACAGTTCAATGAAGCATACAGTAACTCGTACACTACCAACTATTAATATGGTTGGGTTTTGAATATCTATGGTGCCACTGTAGTTTCAGTCACGGAAAAGGGCGCAAAAAGCTTCATCCTATTGGAAGAACTGCGCAAACTGATTACTGCCGTTCTACCGTACTGCAGCTGTCGAAATTTGTGCGCCGATTCTTCCGCACGAGAGGACCCGGTCATGGCGGAAAGACATCTCAAGTAAATAGCTAGCTACCGAACGAACAGAGACTCAAATCACGGCCAGTTCCGCCGCAGCTGATCACCAATCCACCCTCCTGTCCTGCCGTCAGATTCCTCTGAGCCAGCTTGGCTCCCTCCGCCTCCAATGCCGTCGGACTAAACTTCCGCTGATGGACAATTCACCAGCCAAGTCTTGTTTGCACCTCCGATCACGTTGCAGGAATGGGGCAAGACGTCTCCTCCGTAGAGGAAGAGGCTTCCGAAGGTGTAGCGTACCAACGTTTCTGCCTGACTCGCTTGGCTCCTAGCTAGCTAGCTCTCCTAAAGAATTAAAATGCATTGGATTTGCCCACGCTCCCCTAATGCTTTCCTTATTTGGCAAGAAACCAAATAACATTCACCCACGCTTCCCTTGGTTTGGCAAATAAATCACTTATAACACCTCCTTCAAGGAGGTGTTATAACTAATACATATTTTTCTAAGGGGTTTAAAGAATTGCAGTCCATTGCGAAGAAAATAACGTTTCAAGTGTGAAAATGCACTGTAAATGGAGACGAAAATGTGTTTTTCATCATTTTCTTCGTAACGGATAGTATTTCTTCAAACCCCAAAGAAGATTATGTTAGTTTACTTTGTTCTGCACCTTGCGTAATCACTGATTTGTCTCTAAGGCAGCTCGATATAATGCCACTTTTTCGTTGAAAGTTGCCGAGTATGCCATCTTCAAAGGTGTTACATTTCTTCCTCGAACTGATTGTTGATCGGTTGTTTGCTTTTTCTGATAAAGCAATGAACGTATTTTACTATTTGATTAGTCAAACTTTGTACAAACATACACAGAATGAGAATATAAAGTTTTAAAAAGGTGCAAAATAGCGGCCATATTTGAGGTTTCCAGTTATAACTACCCTGTGCAATATGACCAATAGGCTATCGTACACAACGGGTCAACTCAAATTGCTCCCTACACAGAATATGACTATCACAAATAAATCATAGAAATGGCTAAAAGGAAGCCTGCATTCTAACCTTCAAATGTGATTCCTCGAATGATGTCATATATGACACTCAGTGGTGGTAACTGGCTCTCACACCACACTACATCCTCAACCAGTTTCGTCCGAATCTGTCTCCCAGTACACTCAGGGCTATCATGCTTGTATTGTCCCACTTTTGCCACCACCAATGGAGGTACCCATCTCTGGTTTAGGGACTCATTGCCTGGCTCTTGTTTGCATGCTATATACAACAGACACGAGGCAACAGCAATAACAGCAGTAACACAGTGGAGTGGGAAATTTGTAATACCACAGCAAAGACTTGGCTACGTACCCCACCCTCACACACACACCTTGTTGAAGCCTGCGCAACATCTCTTTGCCTTCGTTACCCATTTTCTCACTGGCCACCTCACACAGTGCCAGCAAGGAGGACTTGGTACAGTGAGACATGAGGCAGTCAAAAAGAACTTCATTGGCCTCTTCTCTACCAGCACATACTGCAATCTCTCTCTGAATATGCACAGGAATCACCCCTCTAGACAGCAGAGCTTCTGAAACGGCCTGTGCATCCATGTACTGGAAGTAATCGACCTCAAAGCACTCCAAGATTTCCACACCTGCATCAAAATGGATCCAGATTGCAGGAGCTAAGTACGGAGCTCAGACAAGTGTCCACTGCATGGAGTGAATCACTCTCAACCCTTAACAAAAAAGCTACCGTGTTAGTACATGCGTGTATGAATGTTAAGTGCTTGCACTGTATGATGTGTGCAGTGTGTTGTGCATGCATGTCTATGCGCAACAACAGTGCAACAACATGCACACACCACACTACATGCACTTCATTTCATGGATTTTTAATGCCAGAAAATATGCAAAAATTTGTGTAAGCCAACTTTTAGTATACTTTGAGTGAAATCACAACTAACTGCAGTTTGGAGGTGAAACGGCTGTTTGAGATGTCATTCACAGTACTTCAAACCGAGAATATAGAGATCACAAAGTTAATGGATCATAGGTGTTGTTACAGAAAGAAGCCTAGATTCTAACCTTTTGCTTGAAGGATGTCATAGATGGCACTCAGCCGTGGTAATGGTAACCTTTCCTTGCTGAATAATTTATCCTCCTTTAGTTTCATCTGGATTTGTCGTGCAGTCAATTCAAGACACTCATCTACTTTTGCCACCACCAATGGAGGTTTCCACTGTCGAGGGACTTCGGCTGGCTTCTGTTTGCACACTGTACACAGATACATGGTAACAGTAACAGTGGTGCAATGAATAGGTCAATTGCTGCTCTTCAATTTATGTCAAGGTGGGAATTAAGTGTGAGATCAATAGTGATCACTTACAATCTCCACCCCACAATCCTTACTGCACCTGACAAATGTTGTGCACATGCTCATGCATTGCATTGCGTACACATGCACGCACGCACACACACACACAAACACACACACCTTGTTCAAGCCTGCACAGCATGTCTTTGCCTTTATCCATTTTCTCACTGGCCACCTCACACAGTGCCAACAAGGAGGACTTGGTACAGTGAGACATGAGGTAGTCAAAAAGAACGTCATTGGCATCATCAGTTGCTGCGATCTTTCTCTGAATGTGCACAGGAATCACCCCGTTAGTCAGCAGAGCTTCTGAAATGGCCTGTGCATCCATGTACTGGAAGAAATTGACCTCAAAGCTCTCCAAGATTTCCACACCTGCATCAAAATGGATCCAGATTGCAGGAGCTATGTACAGAGCTCAGACAGAAGTGTCAATAGCATGGAGTGAATCACACTCAACCCTTGACAAAAGGCTACCATGTTAGTACATGCGTGCATACACACACAAATGTGTACTGATGTAATGTGCCTGTCCTTGTATGCCCGTGTAGTGTGTAGTGTGTTGTGCATGAGTTTACATGAGCAAGAGCACACACTACACTGCACGCACTTTCATTCCATGAAATTTCTACTAGCTAATTAAACCAATATTCAATATACTTTGAAATTCATTGACTACACTATAAATTTCTGCAAAGAAGACAGTGCTGCATAATAGCCTTATGTGACAGACGTTCCTGTGGATTTCTGGTTTGGGAAGGAATGTCTAGTGACTTTTGCTAGGTGCTTGCAAACATTGCCAAAAAGTTGGCACAGCCAACGTTTCAGTCACTTGACCTGCCAGAATATTCTTGTGAGTCAGCACTCTGTTTCAGGGATTAAGATTGATAGACTATGTGCAAAGGTAGTGAGTCAGATGGGCTATTTTGAGCTTCGACTCAAGCATGAGGAAGTGATCTTGAACTTCATAAGTCAAAGCGACATCTAAGCAAGCCTCCCTACAGGAAGAGGGATGCCCCACTGCCTGCGCACCATCAGTAGATCTCTGCCTTGGCTTGCGCTCTTCAGCGCCCACTAACAGAGCGAAAAAATGTCCATTCCAACGAAACTGAGTTGATGAGACACAGACTGCAGACCTCATTGTCAAAACACAATGTGAACTATTTCCGCTGCATGTAAGTACTATGATTTCTTACAATAATTACATTCCAACATGCCACAAGTACCTGGCGAAAGTCACCAGATATTCCTTTCTTCCCCAAGCAATAGGAATGTAGAATGTCTGGTGCTCATGATTAGCTGCACAATTTAATATAATTTGAATGAGATGAGGCGAGGTGCCTGTACAGTAGATGCAAATATTAATACATGGAACAAAGATATGGTCATTTATGTTAAACAGGGACACGTGGTCTATTCTCTTAAGGTAGTAGGTACAGCTAAAAGCTTCCTTTAGGGTACATTACTTTTGCCTATGCAACTCTCAAACCATAAGTCCACCAATGATGATTGTTACAAATGTGATAGACAGGTAAATTTCCCATAATTTGGTGCCACTTGTTAATTGATCGGTGATTCCCTTATTGAGATAATCTAAGTGAAAGTGAAAAATTATCACCTTGATTGAAGTCAAGCAACTCCAGGGAAATTCGATCTTCTTCTACCCCCAAAGGCTGAGATGGACCAAACCTGGGATATACAATCTATAGACATGTGTGCACAAACCTATGGCAGCGATTTACTAGTTTCCATGTCGTTGTGGAGTTATTCTATATCCCTTTTTAATTTACGAAATTTGCGATAACTCGATCACAGAAACAATTTTCCGTTATCGCTGCCATAGGAATCTGCCCACCATAATGCTCTACATGATGAAGCAAACCGCGTTTGGATTGGTTGTAATGCTTCAGACTAGATAGCTCTGCAACACCTTTAGCACGCACAGTGGTATGCCAGAGTAAGTGCCATTGAAACGTTTCGTACTCGCTACCTAACCCAATGCTAGGAACAACCTTTATAACGCAGAATCCAGTAACTTTCAAGTAACTTCCAGTAACTTTCAAGCTTTGCAAGTGGAACGATTGCCCACAAGAGGCCGAAGCCTGCTATACTTCCCTCGCCGTTGATTTGGAAGGCCAAATAGTTGTGGTTTCACACCTCATTTCACACCTGTCACCTTCCGTACTGTAGTATAAACATCCTTGCTGCCAACAGTCAGCAATTACAATTCAGACCATTAACACTTAGAGTTTGCCACAAATCGCCGAATTTTCATTCTTTCATAACTTGTGACAGCGTGAAAGTACAGACTTGGAACTTTCAGTTAAGACTTCTAATGATGAAGATAACTCAACCACTAAAAATGAAGGCCAACTGATTTGGTCACTTTAGCCGTACCTACTACCTTAAGGTGGTAGGGAAGGCTCAAGCGACGAAATCAAACCTGCACCATTTTTGGTACAGAGGTTTGGCTATGGGTCTAAGTTATATATCTGAAGTTTTGCGGCGGTCATTACTTGCCTGCATATTTTATGAAAGAAACAAAATAACAAAAATCGTGCGAAGTTTCAAATAATAACTAATTAATTGATGGTCTACAATGTAATAGCTGCACGACTGGCAAGAGATATGGCTGAGGCTGAAGCAGAAGGAAAGTCAGGATCACCCGTTTCCAGAGCCGTCATTTGAGGAAGTGCGAGGAACTCCTGGACGTCCAGCAAGCTCTTGAAGAATCGTCCAGAGGAAGAGCGATACCTCAGCTTAGTAGTCAAACCGCTGCGGACGTCTTCGATGATCCAGTTTGACGGCAGTACGAAGTCCTCTGATGGTCTACTGGCTAGGCCTACTCCGCGGGTAACGTGACCTCAACTGCTTATGCTCGCAAGGTGAGAGCGTCTCTTCTCACCCTTGACTTTTGGCATCGCACAATATTTCTGTAGCTGCTACTTGTCCAGGCAGGCGTATCCCAACTTCCAGAAGCTAGCGGTTAGCCGATGAAGTTAGGGATACGCCTGCTGGGAGCAGTGGATTATAGCGATTAGCTGCGCAGGAATGTAAACATACGTATGTTATACACGTTCCTTGGGTGACGGGTGTGAAATGAGGTGTGAAAACCACAACTATTTCGGCTTACTAATCAGTGCGCAAGGAGTTTTCCAAACTTCGGCTTCTTGTAAGCGAACCCTTTGGTTGTAAAGATTGCTGTGTAGTTGGCAGTGCGTTACAGAAATAGTTCTTGGCATTCAGTAGGATAGAAGGCACAAGGTCTTGTGCAGGTGGATCTCCTAGCATACTAGTGTGTGACACCAAGGTGTTGCTGGGCTATCTAGTCTGAAGCATTGTGAACGTTTCAAATGCGGTTGCCTTCACCTTGAAGTACACAACCATGTGCAGAAATGTATGGCAGGCCACCTGTAAAAACGCAATCGCACTTAAGTTATCGCAAAACTCATAACTTTTAAATGAAGAGGGAATATTTCCACAATGCAAGCAGATATGGAGGTGGCCTGCCATACATTTCTGCACACATGCCTTTAGATTCTATATCCCAAGTTTGGCTCTGTTCAGCCATTCAGGGCAGAACTAGATAGAATTTTCCTGCAGCTGCTTGACTTCATCTGAGGTGAAAATTTTTTTTGACTTCCAATTACATTATTTCAATAACGGAAGTGCCAATCAATCAATGATTCACACCAAATTATAGAAAATTTACTTGCTAATCACATCTGAAGTAATAATGATTGAGTTACATATGCAAAAACAATGTACCCTAAAGGAAGCTTTTAGCCTTGAAGTTCCCTACTACCTTAAATAGCTGGTACTGCAGTGCATCCACATAAAAGCATGCACTGCATCCCATATGAAAATTTCACAAACCTCTCTTCAACTCCTCTGCCAAGGACTGTCCTAGTGCCAACATCTCCTGTGAGTGTGCCATGCAGATCACCACTTCACAGACAGCAATAAGGGTGTCCTCTGTGCCATATCGCAGCAGGTCATCATAAAGGACTTTATTCTTCTCCTCTCTGGTAACAGCATTAGCAATAGCTTCTGCAAGACTCTTCATGATGACCCCCTTCTCCGCTAGAGTCTGTCCAATGGCACCCGCATCTAAATTAGTCTTGAACTTCTCATAGTTTGCTTGAAGAACCTGCAAGACTACATAAATGGAATATATAGTTAGTACATTGTGCCTGTTGTATCATAATTTTGCACAAGTTTATAGATTTTTAAGTTTAATGTTGGAGGATATGTATGATCAGTACATTCAATATATATGCAGTTGATGTGTGGATGTGCCCTAACGAAATATTAGGGCTAGCTTCTGCTTGGCCCACACGTTCTCAATGATTAATTTGCACCGTTTTGCTGTTCTGACAGTGTCCTGTGAGCATACCAAATACAAGTTACCACTTGGCTGGAAATTTTGGCGGGAATTTATTTTGGCAGATTGCTGATATTATTGTGCACAGGAATCACCTGTCTAGACAGTTTATACTGGAAACCACACGACTGCACAATACTGACAAATCTTGGCAGAATAAATGTTGGTGGATAGCTATCAAAACTGCCAATCCACCAAAATTAATTCCCCGGCCAAGATTTCCAGCCATACGGCAATTAGAAACCTTCCTTCACAAATTTATTAAATTTCACAACAACAGCTAAGAATTGCTTGCATTGCCAGTAATACTATTCATAGTGGTGGTAATTTAATAGCATGCTCTGCTCTGCAAATACTTCCAACAGTAGTCAATGACACTGTGGTTGTTTTGCAGGAGTTGTGTTGTTTGCTTGCAAGCAACATACAAACATAACTGCCGTATATTTTCCCAACACCATCTATCACTGCAGTACAGTAGTAGCAATGATAAAGGAATAGTTGATTATATCACACGCTTCTTATTATACATAATTATATATATCTGTGCTAATCCATTAACTTTTTCAGTGAAGGGCAGCATAGGCAACCCTGGAAGCTACCGTGCATTGTACATACAAGTAATAACCTGTGGCAACCTGTGGAAAATTCTGCACACAGTTTGGTAGCTAGCTTACACGAATAGGGTATAGACATGCATTCTGCAATCTTACCAAAAAGGGTTCCACAAAACTGAATTCATAATTAGTGATTACGCACTTGCATAAACATGCTGCACAAATATGCATGCCAGTCAATTATTCACATGATACTGTTAGTGTTTCACAGGGATTAAGAGTTGCCCACATACTATTGCAATATCCCCCAGATCTCATGAGCTTGAGTGCTAGCAGGCTATCATGTAGTAACAGTGAATGATAGCAAGACATTTTTTTTTACCTTGAAGGTCTTCATCAGTTACTGTACAAACCTATTTTGTAACTTATGAAGACATTTGTGATCAAATTGTCTTGCTATTGTTCACAATTACTATGTGAAAGCTGAAAGCTACCACTCAGATAGTCTGGCTAGCTAGACCATCCCTAAGTGCCCAGGGTGGGAAGGCACGAAAGGAAGGGACGATCTAGCATACATAGCGATTAGTTCACACATAGCTGGGTGGCTCCAGACCAATGAGATGCTCGATTTGGCTGCTATGAATACTATTGCCAAGGAATCATGGCAATGGTCATTGCTCTTGTGAACATGGCCGTCACTAGTGACTCTATCGGTGAGGAATCAATGTTTATCCTATCAAAGATAGAACTGAAGGACATTATTTTATAAACACAATTGGCAGAAGTGTTCATATAGTTGCTGTTGCATGTGCGCCCACCCATCGTCGATAGTTTGTTTACTACTTCACACCTTTTACTTCGCGGTAAGTGGAACATGTGAACTAATCACTATGTATGCTAGACGGTCCCTCCCCTTCCACTCCGCCTGTGTTTGTTAGGTACAGTCTAGCTAGCCAGCAGGTTCATACCATTACCATAGCAAGAGCATCTACAATACAACATCATAACCTGCAGATTGTCCACACAGTAGATGTGGCATGCAGACATTTAGCAATGTTAAGTGAGAAACCTGCAACATTGAACATAACTTCACCTTTCAAGTCTTTCCCACTGCAGCCATGCTTCTCAAGCACTTCAGTGACTTCCTGTACTACCTTCACAGGCTTATTCAACAGAAGCCTAGCGACACATTCACCCCATGTGTGGCCTGCTGTAGCAACCTCACAGCACCCATCTCGAGTTAGGTACCCCTTGTGGAGGAGTTCATTCAATACTGTAGAGTGTAAGACAAGACTTAGAAATTGCTGTAGGGATAATAGCTATAAACGCTGTTGCCATGGAAAAAGCATAATGATGTATCGCATAAACAAGCCAGTTAGGCGATAGCAAGATTTAAGAAGCATAATATCACCACAGTGGCACTTACACCCTGTTATATAATGGCTATATCAGTGGTATAGCTCCATATTTTTCAGTGTTCTGGCCAGTCACCAGTATTTTAGTAACCTAATCAATATAGCTAATATCTTCAATTTCAAATGGATTATGTTGCTCCCCAAGGAGATGGCACAGCACAGCCCCATCTATGCAATACGAGCAGTGTGCAAGGCTGTAGCAAATTTGTGAAGTGGAATAGGGGGGAAGTGTTTGTGAGCATAGGGAGGGAAATTTTAAGCAGTTCCCTATTAGAATTTATTACAGTAGGCATCATACTGAACCACCTTTCATATGGACACACAAAACTGGTTCACCAATACTTTAACCAGATAAAGAGACAGTTCTAAAAATGTTGAATATTGTCAGAGTCTTCAATTCAGTATTTACATAGTGACTGGACCTTTGGCAATTCAGCACAGTGAGCAAACGAACAGTTGTGAAGGGAAGTGCAAAGGCAGGTAACATGGACTAACAAGTAAAGGTACACGTGGGGTACAGGTGTACATAGAGTGTGGGGTCTGTACAGTGTGGGGTCTGTACAGTGTGGGGGATGCACAGTGTGGGGTGTGTACAGTGTGGGGTGTGTACAGTGTGGGGTGTGTACAGTGTGGGGTCTGTACAGTGTGGGGGATGCACAGTGTGGGGTGTGTACAGTGTGGGGTGTGTACAGTGTGGGGTGTGTACAGTGTGGGGTGTGTGTACAGTGTGGGGTGTGTAGTGTGAGATGTGTACAGTGTGGGGTCTGTACAGTGTGGGGGATGCACAGTGTGGGGTGCGTACAGTGTGGGGTGTATACAGTGTGGGGGGTGTACAGTGAACAGTGTATACAGTGTGGGTGTGTACAGTGTGGGCTGTGTACAGTGTGGGGTGTATGCAGTGTGGGGCTTTTAGAAGATTGGCAGGCCTCATCGCCACCAAGTACGGACAATCCTACAGCACAACATTGAGTTTCAAGATTGGATACTCGCTCATACAATCAGGTATCATGTGCAGACCAAGATCGTCATTCCATGATTAGATCTATGATTTGAGATCGTCATTCCATGCCCCTACCAAAGCCATCAGCCTCAAGGAACACCCCCTGGACCTCATCCACCAGGAGGTGCACCTGCTTTGATTGACCCAACAATCTTTATTCACATCACACACATTATCCTTACCATTACATTGACAAATAGTTGCCTCATAACATCATCTTTTGCTATCACCAGCTATCCACTATGTTTCTTTCTTTTCCAAGGCAGTGCATATGTGTGCCTTATGTATTATTAGAGAGATTAAAATTTCCTGTAATGCATGATGCGTAACCTCTAACCGCGGTTAGGCGTTTACATGTCACCTTTTCATGTGATTTAAATCGTCCCGCACGTGTAACCTGTAACGCCTTCGGCACTTCAGTTACTTGGCTTATAAAGCTAACAGAGGTGTATCTATTGCAGATGAGATGTAGAAGACAAGTTGCAAGTCGTCCTATACAATAAAAGTGGAGACAGCAGTGGCAAAGAGGGCATTTGAAGTCTTTCTGGAATGCCTTGCATGGGCCCAAGGTCCCATTGAATGAAACTCGTTTTCACTCCAAAATCATATCTACCCAGTCTTGAAGCTTGCTGCGACGGCAGGAAATCACTTCACGGGCAAGAGCCAGTTCATGCTTCATTTTTGGCCACCAAAATGAAGGCACGTTCCAGGTTTACTGTAAAAAACAGCTTAACAAGTTGCAGAAGGGATCTGAAAGCGCTTTCTTCGATCGAAGGGTCGGAGCAACGTTGGGCTGTACTATAAGAAGACCGTATGTGGAAACGCTGTGCCATCCACAGAGTACATGCACAGGTAATTCGCCTGCGCGTAGAAGCTGAAAACGTGTAGTGTGTACCTATGGCTTGTGGTTTGCAGTCGCGCACGTGACTTTCCCACACGTTATAGGTTACGTGTTCGCCCAAAAATCGAAATTTTAATCTCTCTAGTAATAATTAAAGAATCACGTAATAAACAAAATACAGTGTGGGGTATGTACAGTGTGGGGTGTGCAGTGTGTGGGGTGTGTACAGCGTGGGGTGTGTACAGTGTGTAGTGTGTACAGTGTGAGGCACGTACAGTGTGGGGTGGGTACAGTGTGAGGCGTGTACAGTGTGGGGTGAGTACAGTGAGGGGTGTGTACAGTGTGAAGTGTGTACAGTGTGGGGCATGTACAGAGTGGGGCAAGTACAGTGTGGGGCATGTACAGAATGGGGTGAGTACAGTGTGGGTGGAGTACAGTGTGGGGTGCGTATTGCGTGGAGTGTGTACAGCGTGGGGTGTGTACAGTGTGCAGTGTGTACAGTGTGAGGTGTGTACAGTGTGACGTGCATACAGTGTGGGGAGTGTCCTCGAACATTATTATTAATCAGGCACACATATGCACTGCCTGTGATAGAGTACATGATAAACAATGCAAAGTACCCATTACATAAAAAGGGGGGATATTGGATGACCATTCAGACAATTATGTAGAGTTATCTGTTAAATTAGTATTGTCATCTAGCTAGGGGTGAATTCAGTCCCATAGCCAGACCTCTCCCTGGATGAGGTCGATTGGGTTCTCACTGAAGTTGATGTCCTTTGCAAGGGCATGGTAGGAGGATCGGGGGCCCCGTAGACACATTGAAGCTGAATCGATGAGTGAGTACGAAATCTTGCAACGGATAAACTGCAGGGTTCTGCTGTACGATTGGCCTGCTTTGCAGCGATTAGCCCTGCTAATCTTCTAAATGCTACTGTTGACGATGGTCCCCATTCCCCACTGGTTGACATGACCAGTGGGGTAAAGGTTCTGTGCTCCACTTCCAGAATTCTTCTCTTGTACTCTCTCCTCTTCTCCTTCTTATGTCTCCTGTAGCAGGCCTTTGTGGAGGTGCATAGGAATTGAACACCTGGACATCAAAGTAAGCACTTCTCTTGCTGCTGTCCCAGACGTCCTGTGCCCTTATGTGGATGTAAGGGCGTAGGAGAGAGCAGCAAGAGAAGTCTTGCCCCTTCCTCAATATTAGTGGACCTCAATGGAAAGCTCTCACTAATCAGAGGCTGGAGAGAGTGGGCTCTATCCCGACATTTGGGCACACTTCGGTGAGCAAGTGAGTCGTGATGTCCCTTCCACAGTTGTGCCTGATTGAGGGCAAGGCTCCTTTCAGACAGCTGAAAGCATGCTCCACCGAGAACGCTTTCCCACATGGGCAGTGCAAAGGCAACCTCTCGGGCGTCCATTTGTACCTCAAGCAAAGCACGTCTCTGAAGGCCTGCTTGTGAAGCTGAAAACCATATTTTGCCATAGGAATGGCAGTGATGCTCCTCGCTCACTAGCCTGCTCCACTGCATTCTGCTGACCTTTTGTGAGTGTTACTTTCACAGTTTCTGCTTCCCCGGAGGCTTTCTCACAATGTCTTGATTCTATTGTGGCCTTCATCTTCCTCTGCTCCTGCTGGACACTTCTGGGGTACTCCCTGATCTTTTTGCTGATCAAGTCAACTAGGGGTGCTGTTATCTGCTCACATGACTCCTGCTGCCGCTTGGCAGAACATGTCAGAATAGGGATGCCCAGACCCCCCAACCATTCTGGCAGTGCAATTAACTCCCTCTCAGCATCACTGAAGGCCAACCTTCCAGTTAGTGCAGGTAAAAATTGATGTCGTATTGCCTCCTCTAGAGGCTGGAATAGCTCTTCTACATCTGGAATGGTTCACATCAGGAAGGTCCATCTATGCATCAGACCATGAGTAAGAACAGTATGAGCTGCTTGAGGTTGGAATTTTGCAATGGTCAATAGCTCTTCAATCTCCTTCACCCATCCTGAGACTTTATTCACAACATATTTTTCAACAAAGGTCCTGTCACCCAACGCAGCCCCAAGGTGCCTCTGTCCACGAGTAGTGATCATCACACCAGTGCCTTGGAAGTGCAACTCCGCTGCTTTCAGGTGTTCAGGCTTCACAATCAAGCATGTCTTGCATGCATTTGGCTGATATCCAAACTTTGGACCCACTGTGTTTAGCTTGTCCCACCATCTGCGAAGAGCTCCCAGGCTACCGCCAGCTGACGCATAATCCGCGTACCATGACTGTGTCACTTCCCATCCTAGCTGATGTATGAGGGGAAAGGTGGCAAGTGCATACATCGCCATTGCTAGCGGGCTGCCCTGTGTTGTTCCTTTGCGTGTAGTGATGTACTCTCCTCCAATGAACTATCTTGCTGGATTGCGGTAGGAGTTGGTTAGAATGGGGGCTATGGTTGGACATAGGACATGGACATTCAGTGTGGGGTGTGTAAAGTGTAGGGTGTGTACAGTGTGAGGGGTGTGTACAGTGTGAGGGGTGCGTACAGTGTGACGTGCGTACAGCGTGTGGTGCATACAGTGTGGGGAGGTGTACAGTGTGGGGTGTGTACATTTCGGACTCCCACACTGTACACAGTGTGGAGACTCAGTCTGAAATGTGCTGAAAAGAGAGTAAAATACCTTCAATAAAAATACAATGGTTCCTTCACGCTGCAACCAAGGCACCCTAACCCTAACGAGGATGCACTTAACATAAGTATACTGTAGCTTTTTCAGCCTCCTTGAGAAACATTGCTGAAGTTCTCTATGTGAAATTCTTCATTTCAAGGTGTTACAAGAACTACATAGTGTAGGAGGAATTTATAGCCTCAAACCATGATATACTCCATCTCTGTCCCTCTCCAGCAACCTCAGAACAGTCTTTTGCTGTCAATTGCCCACTTTCATAATAGCTCATTCAGCATTATAAGTACAAGACACATAGAAATATCAATGATTTCGAGCTGGTCACACATAGCAGAACTGCAATGGATCAGCTGATGTAGGCCAAGGTGGCCGAAGTGTCCTGACCCATTGCAGTCCTGCTACTGTACGTGTAGCCAGCTCAAAAGACTATCATTGATCTACAGCTACATAGCAATGAGCCTCTATGCTATCCATGTAGATATATAGCAAATGACCAACTGTTCCACACCATTACAATTGCAGTTATATGGGATGTGTTACGGGATGTGTGACGGGATGTTATATGGAACAAAACAGAACCAAAAATACAATACTACCCCACAATCATGTCGTCACAATCCCCCTAGTCTAGCCACTAGGCCATACTTCTCAATACGTGCAGGGGCAAAAGAGAAATATGGTCTTGCAACTATTGTAAATTTCACACCTTAAATCAGCCAATAAAATTACTGCCAACTCAGACCACACCAGCAATTATTGTGGCCAGGCAATCTGCGGGCATTAATTCACAGAGAACAATAATGTCCCTAGTCTGCTTTCTGCAGTCCTTCCTTCAGTCAACAGAGCCCAAAATTCCGGAAGAATACCTAATCATAGTGGTGTGGTCTCTGGGCTATTCACACCTGAAGCCCAATTATCACTGTGCCGTGACCGAGCTGCTCCGTGGCAGAGACACCTTCGTGACTCTCCCAATTGGCTACGGAAAGTCGCTAATCTATCAGGTCCTGCCTGCTTGTGCCAGGAAGATTTTGTTCAGTTTTCAACCAATATCGGTGAGCGCAGAGGGCGAACCGCGCTCGTAGACCCTTCTCCACTCCTTGAGAGCACTCCAGCAGCAGCACTGACGCAGCATGTAGCTCCGGAACTGTTTGAGCGCAATTCCTTCAACATCTGACCTTTGTCCACCACATCAGGGGACTTCGCTGGGTCGAATCACACCTAAGCCTACCTCGTATCATTGTTACTGATAAGGCCTACGTGCAATTATAGCATGAGGTGTGAAATTGACAATAGTTGCTAGACCATATTTCTCTTCTGCCCCCGTGCGTAATGAGAAGTATGGTCTAGCAAGTAGACTACATCCCTCCCCACTCCCACAATCATTGTTTTGCAGTATATGCAGGTGCTGATCCACGCGTTCAATGCTGGTATATAACGTGGACTGGCTGAGCTGTCATGCACTAGAGTTGTTTGTCTATCTCACTAACCTCTCAACTCGCTTGCTTCCTGCTTGCATCCAAAATTGTCCAAAACAGCAGCAGTTTTGTATACCTGGTCTTCAGGTTTGGTGCAGTGAACAAGGATAAGCCTGGTAGGCACGTTACCTCTTTCATCTTTCAGCCGCTTCATGTCATCCTCAGTTACCAAATGGTCCTTGAACAATTTTGACAGCACTGGGTGGGAGGAAAGGATGTAGTACAAGCACACAATCACCCAATGGCACTGACAGGGTTGGCTCTGAAGTTAGTCACTCCTACTACAGGAAGCATTTCCTCATTTGAAGTTATTACGTAGGAATCACCGTATATTGGTTTTTCTAAAGTGATTTAAAGGTGCGATAAAATGGCTACCAGAAGAAAGAGTCGTGGGCAGATTTGGAGTGGACGTGTGATGCAAGCATTGATCTGGTGAAGGACTGACTTTTGTTTCTGACCCAGAGCACTGCAAGCCTTACATCGGAAGAATTGATCAGTAGTGATCCAAGCAACATTTTTGTAAAAAAGCGAAAAATCCTGTGTGGCTAGGTACCGACATACGTATCTATCCCCGACTTCACTAGCCAAAACTTTGAATTAATGAAGCCAAACATTTCGACAACTATGCAGTTGTCATCGTCAGTGGCGAATACAAAACAAAGGATAATCTCGCTTTAAGTACACAAAAAAGGTGGAAAAAAAGGTATGAAATAAAAACAGGAGTGACAGCTAATGACATACATGAATAAATTAACCGTTGAAATTAAGGGGGGCAGAGTTAGTGATCTAATTAGAAAACAATGAATTGTACAGCTGGGGCATTGAGCCTTTGTCCCTAATTAATGGTCTGACCTGTGATCTGATGTGTATCGATTAATATAATAATATAATATATTATATTATATTATTTACTGTAGATTAGTGGTGTATATTGTTAACTTGCACTGTATTTAGATTAGTGGTGTATATTGTAACTTGCACTGTATATATACTTCTGTCATTGCAAATGGTGGCGCTCACTTCGTTCTTTATTGTGTATCTAAAGAAGGAAAGGTATTTCTAGAACATGTTCAAGTAATAGTATTGCAGTAGAAAGCTTATCTAACTATTCTCCTGCGAGGTACAGCCCCAAATACAACAGTGGTCGAACGATCGGTTGGCCTATGAGAGACAATTGAATCCTGGCATTACCACTTAGAGTAGCCTTTTTAACCAGCACACTCCTCCTCCAGGCACAAAGTAACATGTACATCCTCATTCAGAGTACATGTTATGTAGATTAAAAAAGCATCAGCAAAGCATTTTGACAGTTTGGTAGGGGTGCTTTTACAGGATGACTTGCTGGTCTGGAGACTTGAAACTCTTGCAAACCCAAGAGTGTACGGCATCGTGATGTATCTTTTAGGCCATCAGCAATGCTGCATCTCCACCTATGTATCTGAACTATTGAACATACACGGAGTAGTTGCTAGCAAGTAGTTGGAGTTCAGGGGCACCCTGGCGCCCCACGAGTTATTAACTTGAAATGCTTGTTAAAATGGTTTTAAAACCGGTTTAGGTTCGTCATGTGGAAGGGGAGATAAAGTACTATGTAGGCCACTACAAGTACAGTTTGCACTAGGCAAATATCTTCGAATTATCTACCAGTTATTCCAATTAATACATATACAGCTCCTCTGAGAGACCTACTTTGTGAAAGAAATTACCAGGGCCAAGGGAACTAACACCAAATGTGCACATGTCCTTCAATTGTACACACCAGTTATTCTAAATGGACTGCAAATTACACACGAGTACCTCCAATATTGTGCTCTGAAAATATTATCAGTCTTCAATTCAGCATTTACAGTGACTGGTCCCTTTTAGCACAGTGGGCAAAAGAAAGGTTGCAAAATGTTTATGAAGCAAACACTTCCAGTAAAGACCAGTAACATGCTCTAACAAGTAAAGGTGCAGGTGTAGATTAAAATCATATACTAAGGACAGCAGCACTGACGCAGCATGTAGCTCCGGAACTGTTTGAGTGCAATTCCTTCAACATCTGACCTTTGTCCACCACATCAGGGGACTTCGCTGGGTCGAATCACCCCTTAGCCTACCTCGTATCATTGTTACTGATAAGGCCTATGTGCGATTATAGCATGAGGTGTGAAATTGACAATAGTTGCTAGACCATATTTCTCTTCTGCCCCCGTGCGTAATGAGAAGTATGGTCTAGCAAGTAGACTACATCCCTCCCCACTCCCACAATCATTGTTTTGCAGTATATGCAGGTGCTGATCTGCGCATTCAATGCTGGTATATAGCGTGGACTGGCTGAGCTGTCATGCACTAGAGTTGTTTGTCTATCTCACTAACCTCTCAACTCGCTTGCTTCCTGCTTGCATTCAAAATTGTCCAAAACAGCAGCAGTTTTGTATACCTGGTCTTCAGGTTTGGTGCAGTGAACAAGGATAAGCCTGGTAGGCACGTTACCTCTTTCATCTTTCATTTGATTAATGTCATCCATAGTTAACAATTGTTCCTTGAACAATTTTGACAGCACTGGGTGGGAGGAAAGGATGTAGTACAAGCACACAATCACCCAATGGCACTGACAGGGTTGGCTCTGAAGTTAGTCACTCCTACTACAGGAAGCATTTCCTCATTTGAAGTTATTACGTAGGAATCACCGTATATTGGTTTTTCTAAAGTGATTTAAAGGTACATTAAAATGGCTACCAGAAGAAAGAGTCGTGGACAGATTTGGAGTGGACATGTGATGCAAGCATTGATCTGGTGAAGGACTGACTTTTGTTCCTGACCCAGAGCACTGCAAGCCTTACATCAGAACAATTGATCAGTAGTGATCCAAGCAACATTTTTGTAAAAAGGCGAAAAAACCTGTGTGGCTAGTTACTGACATACGTATCTATCACCGAACTTCACTAGCCAAAACTTTGAATTAAAAAAGCCAAACATTTTGACAACTATGCAGTTGTCATCGTCAGTGGCAAATACAAAACATAGGATAAGCTCACTTTAAGTACACTAAAAAGGCGGAAAAAAGGTACGAAATCAAAACGAGAGGGACAGCTAATGACATACATGAATAAATTAACCGTTGAAAATTAAGGGGGAGCAGAGTTAGTGATCTAATTAGAAAACTATGAATTGTACAGCTGGGGCATTGAGCCTTTGTCCCTAATTAATGGTCTGACCTGTGATCTAATGTGCATGAATTCTACGATTAGTCTCTGGTGTAAAAGTGGCTGATGGTCTAGTACCTTGATGTTGTCCCAATCCACTGGGTGGTGGGCTCCCCAGGCATGCTCTGCCAGTGCAGAGGTGGCTGCTTGCCCTGACTCCACTGCCCGCCTGTGCTCACTCAGCCGTTGACCAAGGCGCCTGCCGGTCTGATCGACATAGGTGGCAGGGCAGCCAGCACATGGCACCTAGTACATCACACCAGTGAGTTCCTTCTCTGGGATGCGGTCTTTTGGTCTTGACAGAAGCTGCCTGAGTGTTGTGTGTGGCCGGAAGGAGACCCTGACACCTACTGGAGTAAGGATGGTCTCACTGCCTCCGACACCCCTCGCACGTAGGGTAGTGTGATGACTGGGCCCTGAGTGTCATCTCGGTCCACTGGTCTGGTGGACTGCACCGTCAAGTGGCGTTGGATCATCCTTTGGGGTAGCCGTTAGCAGTGAGGGCCTGCCTGAGGTGCCTCGTCTCTTCATCCTTGCCTACCACAGACGAGTTAATGGTCTCTGCTCTGCTGTGTAGCATTCTGACAACTGCGATTTTGTGGGCAAGGGGGTGGTGGGATGCAAAGTCTAAGTACCTATCAGTGTGTGAAGGCTTCCTGTAAACTGTTGTCGACACTGAGCCGTCATGGTTATGTCTTAGTAGCACGTCGAGGAATGGCAGCTTCCCGTCTGACTCCACTTCTACTGTGAAGCGGATGCTAGGCTCCAACCCGTTCAGATGGTCCAGGAACCTCTGCACATCGTCGGCTGGTAGTACTGTGCATGTGTCATCAACATACCGTTTCCAGAACCGGGGGTGCACGTCTGTCGTTGCCAGAGCTCTCTGTTCCACATCTTCCATCGCTAGGTTAGCAACTGTCACCAATACTGGGGACCCCATTGCTGTGCCAAATGTTTGTCTGTACACCATCCCACAAAAGCCTAAGAATGTGGCAGTGAGGCAGAATTCTAGGAACTCCATCACTTCCTTGACACTCAGGCACGTGCGGTCACTCAGGGTTGGCTCAATCACTATGTCAGTCAGACCGGCAGGCGCCTTGACCAATGGCTGAGTGAGCACAGGCGGGCAGTGGAGTCAGGGCAAGCAGCCACCTCTGCACTGGCAGAGCATGCCTGGGGAGCCCACCACCCAGTGGATTGGGACGTCAAGGTACTAGACTACCAGCCACATTTACACCAGAGACTAATCTTAGAATCCATACACATTAGATCACAGGTCAGACCATTAAATAGGGACAAAGGCTCAATGCCCCAGCTGTACAATTTATTGTTTTCTAATTAGATCACTAACTCAGCCCCCTCCCTAATTTCAACGGTTAATTTATTCATGTATGTCGTTAACTGTCACTCCCGTTTTGATTTCATACCTTTTTTCCTGCGTTTTAAGTGCACTTAGAGCGAGCTTATCCTTTGTTTTGTATTCGCTACTGACAATGACAACTGCATAGTTGTCGAAATGTTTGGCTTCATTAATTCAAAGTTTTGGCTAGTGAAGTTTGGCGATAGATACATATATTTTTGTAAAATCTTCCTCCTGCTGGTTGTAAAAGGCTTGCAATCACCTTAGCATCACTACCATCCTTCATATGCAGCATTTGCCACAAAACAAACAAACATAATAATGAGTTCAGTCACTGCCATTTTACTACACACTTATAATCTATAAAACAAATAATGTGCCAATGATGTCATTGCCCTTGAACCGTTTCCATGCCCATCTGAACGCAATCAACAAATGTAACTTGCCTAAGGGCATGCCATTGAATTTCTTCCCATCACCCTCAATTCAATGGCATGGCCTTAGGCAAGCTTGCATTTGCCACTGCAACTTGCACTGGTGGTCTTTTTCTATGACCAACTAGCGCAGATACTCTACTGGCACAGGCATGCTATTGAATTGAGAGTGCATGGGAAGAAATTCAATGGCATGCCCTTAGGCAAGTTACATTTGCTTGCTGCAGCGTGCACTGCAATGGCGGCGGTGCAGGTTCTGACCGGCTGTAACTTGCGCTGGTGGTCTTTTTCTTCAACTATTGAGCGCATTTACTTTCTGGCACATGTGGTGGTGTGAATGGTGTGTGTGGTGGCTTGGGGCCACTGTAACTTGCACTGGTGGTATTTTTCTATGACCAACTACCACAGATACTCTACTGACACATGTCGTGGTGGCTACTGTAACTTCCACTGGTGGTCTTTTTCTATGACCAACTGACGCAGATACTCTACTGGCACAGGTGGTGGTGGCTGTGATTTGTAACTTGCACTGTTTGGTGGTGGTGGTGGTGATGTTTTTTTTCTAGAGCAATGGCGCGTAAACTTCAAAGCCATACCTAGCACATGTTCCTGAGAGGCACCAACCCCCCGGGAATTATATTATATGTATTAGTTATAACACCTCCTTGAGGGATGTCACTGATTTATAAGCACAAGGCCCGAGGACGTGAAGCGCCCAAGGGGGGAGTGCTTATAAATCAGCTACATCCCAAAAAAGAGGTGTTATAAGTGATTTATTTGCCGAACAAAGGGAAGCGTGGGCAAATGTTATTGGTTTCTTGCCAAATAAGGAAAGCATTAGGAGAGCGCGAGCGAATCCAATGCATTTTTATTCATTACGAGAGCTAGCTAGCGAGGAGCCAAGTGAGTCAGGCAGAAACGTCGGTACGCTACACCTCTGGAAACCTCTTCCTCTACAGAGGAGACGTCTTGCCCCGCTCCTGCAACGCGATCGAAGGCACCAACAAGACTTGGCTGGTTAATCGTGGTCGGTGGAAGGTGCGCCCGACGGCATTGGAGGCGGAGGGAGCCAAGCTGGCTCAGAGGAATCTGACGATGGGACAGCACAATGGATCGGTGATCAGCTGCGTCGGAACTGACCGTGATCTGAGACTCCATGTTCATTCGGTAGCTAGCTAGCTAGCTACGTACTTGAGATGTCTTTCCGACCGGTCCTCTCGTGCGGAACAATCGGCCACTCATCGACGCACAAATTTTGTCGAATTGATGGCTGTAGTATAGTAGAACGGCAGTAATCAGTTTGCTCAGTGCTTCCAATAGGATGAATCTTAAGCTTTTTTTGCGCCCTTTTCCATGACTGAAACTACAGTGGCACCATAGATATTCAAAACCCAACCATATTAATGGTTGGGTAGTGTAGAGTTACTGTATGCTTCATTGAACTGTTCTTGTGTTTTGATCTGAATGCAAGCACTTGCATGTGAAGTGTTTTTGCTATTGATTGAATCACACTGAACCCGATTAGATATTTTTGTGAACCCGATTAGATATTCTTGCTCTCCAATAAGATATAATCGCTCTCCTATAAGATATAATCACTCTCCTATAAGGTATAATCGCTCTCCAATAAGATATAATCGCTCTCCAATAAGATATAATCGCTGTCTGATAACAAATTGTCACCTCTCACTGCAAGTAGCATTTTTATAGTCACTCAATAAACATAGCAACCACCTAGCAACGGGAAATAATATATTATATTATATTATTCACTTTAGATTAGTGGTGTATATTGTTAACTTGCACTGTATTTAGATTAGTGGTGTATATTGTAACTTGCACTGTATTTACTTTAGATTAGTGGTGTATATTGTAACTTGCACTGTATATACATTTCTGCCATTGCAAATGGCGGCGCTCACTTCGTTCTTTATTGTGTATCTAAAGAAGGAAAAGTATTTCTAGAACATGTTCAAGTAATAGTATTGCAGTAAAATCCTTATCTAACTATTCTCCTGCGAGGTACAGCCCCAAATACAACAGTGGTCGAACGACCGGTTGGCCTATGAGAGACAGTTGAATCCTGGCATTACCACTTAGAGTAGCCTTTTTAGCCAGCACAATCCTACAACAGGCACAAAGTAACATGTATATCCTCATTCAGAGTACATGTTATGTAGATTAAAAAAGCATCAGCAAAGCATTTTGACAGTTTGGTAGGGGGGCTTTTACAGGATGACTTGCTGGTCTGGGGACTTGAAACTCTTGCAAACCCAACAGTCTATGGCATCGTGATGTATCTTTTAGGCCATTAGCAATGCTGCATCTCCACCTATGTATCTGAACTATTGAACATACATGGAGAAGTTGCTAGCAAGTAGTTGGAGTTCAGGGGCGCCCTGGCGCCCCACGAGTTATTAACTCGAAATGCTTGTTAAAATGGTTTTAAAACCGGTTTAGGTTCGTCATGTGGAAGGGGAGATAAAGTACTATGTAGGCCACTACAAGTACAGTTTGCACTAGGCAAATGTCTCCGGATATTCTACCAGTTATTCCAATCAATGCATATACAGCTCCTCTGAGAGACCTACTTTGTGAAAGAAATTACCAGGGCCAAGGGAACTAACACCAAATGTGTACATGCCTTTCAATTGTATACACCAGTTATTCTAAATGGACTACAAATTACACACGAGTACCTCCAATTCCAAAAAATAAAATGTAACTAAAACAGTCAACTTGATTTTGTGCTCTAAAAAATATTATCAGTCTTCAATTCAGCACTTACAGTGACTGATCCTTTGCCAATTCAGCACAGTGGGCAAAAGAAAGGTTGCAAAATGTGTATGAAACAAACACTTCCAGTAAAGACCAGTAACATGCTCTAACAAGTAAAGGTGCAGGTGTAGATTAAAGGCACATAGAAATAATAAAAGTTTTCTACAAAAATTGTAAGGATGTAGGGATGGCATAAAAAGGATAGAAAGAAGTAAAGGCTGTTACACAGTGGAGCATTAACCATGGTCCCTACATGCAAGAATGTTGCACCTTATAGTCCTACATCCTTGAATGTAGGGACGATGGTTAATGCTCCACTGTGTAACAGCCTTTACTTGTTTCTGTCCTTTTTATGCCATCCCTGCATCCTTACAATTTTTGTAGAAAATTTTTATTATTTCTAGTTTCTGTACTTTTTATAGTGGGCAGCTAAGCTTAAGCAACACAGTCACTTAGTCTCAACCATAGGGCATTGATGCAGGCATTACCGTATAGCGGGAAACTTTCGCAAGGTTTAATGTTTGCGATTTTCGCGATATCAAATTTGCGAAATTTTCCTTCGCGAATTTTCTCAACCCATCAGTATAATAATATGTAAATGTCATAATAAGATGGCCGCCGCATAGTGCAGAAGTGGGTTTAGCCATTTAAGTGCTATCTTACGGTTCTGTGCTCGAACATTCCCTTCAACTCAGTAGTTTGCCTACCAAAGAGATGTTTTGGAGGTTGGAAATCGCGAAAATAAAACCACGAAATGTTTGGTTTTGAACAAAATCGCGGAGTTTTCTTCCGCAAAATTTTCCCGCTATACGGTATACCTCATTTCTGTAATCCTGAAGCTCAAGGTGTGGGCTAGCACCTAGGTTCCGCGTTAACCCAGCGAGGAACGGCGACCGGAAGCCAACCATGGCTGGGAAATGCACGCACGAGCGCAAAAGTCCTTCAAACGGCGCGCAAGCTAACTGCTGCAGCTGCTAACAATGGCACCAGTCACTCCAGTTTCATCCAGTTTAATTACATAACTTGAAAATGGCATCCGTCCCGCTTGGCCAAGCAACACGACAGGAGTTGTGGCAAGCGCCGTCTTCCACACTAACTCGCGGCGCCTTCTAACCTACAAAGGAATGCAACCAGCCAACAATGGTGCAATATGGTGTGTGAAGTATTCTCCTGGTCCCTCTGGTTCGTGCGCTACGGCTGTCAAAGAAGAAGAAGAAGAAGAAGAAGAAGAAGAAGAAGAAGAAGAAGACGAAATGCAGGAAATGCCGAGGGTGCTATCTATGTGTAGGCGCACCTTCGCTGTGAAGTAAGGTTATATATGTGCACTGTTTAGTCCCGCTTCGTCATGGTAAGGTTTGTTCGCCGGTTCCTGTTCAGGAGTAGCGCAACTTTTCGTTTGTATTACAGCATACAAACAACCACCGCCATCCCTACATAGACAGCACGGTATAGACAGCACTACCGTGCTGTCTGACACTATGTACATATGTGTCGGGAATGGAACTTATTCTTAGTGGAGCACAACAATTGCTATATACCCAAATCTTTAGCTCTGGATCAGCGACTAGCAAGGACATGCTAAATCAAGCAGCTTACATATACACTTGGCGTATGCACTCATCTTCGCGTAACTGCCAGAACCTACACTTCAAGTCCTTAACATGGCAACCATGTTTCTCCAGCACTTCACTGGCTTCCTCCTCAACAAACTTGCTTGCCAGGATTAAGGTAAGATATTCACCCCACCTATTCCCTTCCTCAACAACCTGAGTGCACTCTTTTACTGTCAGGAGTTCAGTGGTCAAGAGCTCGTTCAGTGCTGCAGAAATTAAGTGACCAAAATGCAATGTACTGTAGTACACGAAGCATTCAAACACAATATGCAAGTAGACTGAGGCAAGTACAGTCATGGCTGGTAAAGGATGCATGGTTAGGGTGGATTTGTCTCAGCTACTGAGTTTACTGTTAAGTAATCATACTACCAACCTCTCAACTTGTTTGCTGCTTCCTTGTATTTAAAGTCATCTAAAACAGTGGCTGTTTTATTAACTATGGATTCCCTTTCACGTTTGTTGGACAGCTTGACAGGAACACCAAGTCTAGCTGACAGGGATCCGCTTTGTTCTGCCATCCTCTCCAGATCTTTCTCAGATATCAACCTCTTCTGAAACAATTCTGACAATACTGGAGGGAATAGCAACACTGGTTCACAGACTATGCATGACTAGACAATGTTGTAAAGTGGCTATAACACAACTACTCATTACATACACATCACAGATATTAATAGGCAAATACATACATGCAATGTGTTTGGCAAGAAGTGCTTGCGTGGGTAGGTGTGGGTGTGGTCGGTACTAGGTGGGTGCTGGCATTTAAGTGGGCATAGATGTAAGCGCTTGAGTGGGTGGGTGGGCATGGGTGTGTGGGTGTAGGTATGTGTGTGACAACATCAAGCTAGCAGATGGGAGGCCAAGTGGTAGTCTCGTCCCAGCCCATTTCAAGCCGTCATCCTATATATAATGAAGCTAAGCCCGAGTATCCGCATTCCATATTCTTGGCACCATTTCATATTCTTAGGGCGTTTCAAACTCTTGACTGCGTTCCGTATCCCTAGCAGTGT
Organism: Ianthella basta; assembly: GCA_964019415.1. NCBI lineage: Eukaryota > Metazoa > Porifera > Demospongiae > Verongiida > Ianthellidae > Ianthella > Ianthella basta. The sequence goes on along the minus strand of OZ025885.1, from coordinate 6,439,897 downwards.
TTAGGGGTTTGTGCTGCACATTCGGCCAACTCCTTTCTTCTGCACTTCGCCCTACTTCAGTTCGGCACAATGGGACCGTGAAAACAGCGACGTTCAGCTCCGGCGCAGAGAAGAAAGGGAAGGAGCTACTGGGTAGTGGCCATTTTTCTCAGATACTGAAGCCACTTTGTATGTTGCCAACCGTGGTGCGAAATGCCTCTGAAGTTCAGCAATTGAATCGTCACAACTGCCGAACAAAACCAGCTACATGCAATGCAAGTGCAGAGCAGAAGAGCAAGGATTCCCCATGGCGGTCTTTTCTCATTGACAAAATTTGCCAAGGAAGGATTTGGTATGCACATACCAACAAGTTACGCGTTACTACGGAAACGATAGGGACTCTGAGACAGTCAGCGACAAGAGCAATGGGAAACTGAAGCTTCTGACCAGCGACAACATGTACAGCAACATGATCATGTCATACTCCATCTCTGTCCCTCTCCAGCAACCTCAGAACAGTCTTTTGCTGTCAATTGCCCACTGTCATAATAGCTCATTCAGCATTATAAGTACAAGACACATAGAAATATGAATCGAGAAAAAGATGGCCGCTCGCGTGCTAGTGGTGTTGATAGCGTCGTTTTGGTTTGCAGTGTTTGTGGAGAAGTCTTGGATCTTTTGTGGAGAAAGTCATTGGCATAGCTACGAGGACAGTTTTAAACCTAGCGAGAGCTTCACAACCTGCTTGCTGCCGAGGTATCCCACCGTCGGGGTTTATTCACACCTGGCGTGCTTGGGGAAGCGAGCCACTGAGTCCGTGAGGATTCTCCAGAGGCTCAGCCAAAGGAACAACAAGCTACTTCTCAGAAGTGGAGACGTGGAACAGAACCCAGGACCCTGTGCTGCTGCCACTACTACTACTGAACCCCAAAAGCCGTACGCTATACAGAAATGTGAGAAGATGGTACAATTTGTCCACCTGAATATGCGCAGCCTCGTTCGCCACTTTGACGACGTTGCCTACCTAGTGTCCTCTATCCATCCTGAAGCCCTGGCTCTCTCCGAAACCTGGCTGGACTCTTCTGTTGTTGATTGTGAGCTTCGCCTGCCTGGTTATTCCTTGTTTCGTTGTGATCGTTCTCGTTGTGGTGGTGGTGTTGCCGTGTACTGTGCTGACTGTCTGTCCTGTTCCGTACTTTCTTGTGGTGCTTCTTCATCTGGTATTGAGTACTTGTGGCTTTCTATTGATACTAAGCCCTTCTCCTCTCCGCTTGCTTTTGGCTGCTTCTATCGTCCACCCAGCTTGCCTTCTCAATCCGTCCAAAACCTGTTTACTAATATCGAATCAATGATGACTTCCAAAAAGAATGTTATTGCTTGTGGTGACTTCAACATTGACATGAGTGATTTGACCAAACCACACTCTAAAGCTTTTCAAACCTTTATACATTCCCATTCTCTGACCCAGACCATCAATCTCCCTACTCGTTTCTCTGCCAAGTCCCAATCCATTCTTGACCTCTTCCTTACTTCCTCTGACATCCCCATTGCCAAGTCTGTAGTCCTGAGCTCTCCAATCTCTGATCATCTTCCAATGTTGCTTGACATTGAATGTGGTGTTTCAAAGCCCCCTCCATCCATGGTTACTCGCTGGTCCTTCAAAAACTTCTCCAAATCTACCTTTGAAGCAGATCTGTCAACAGCGCCCTGGTCCATCATTGACATCTTTGACTGCCCTGATGACAAAGTCAGCATCTTTAACACACTGTTTTTAGAAGTACTTGACTCACATGCACCGTTAAGAACTGTCCGAGTGAAGAAGAACCCTGCTCCATGGATCACCAAAGTCATCAGAGATGAAATGGACCGACGCAATGCACTATACAGAGTATTTCGAAGAAACAGGCTGACTGTATCATGGGAGGCATTTAAGGCACAGCGAAACCGTGTCACATCTCTACAGCGCAAGGCCAAGAGAGAGTACTTTCACCATCTCATCAGCAACAATGCTCATCCATCCAAGCTTCAGAAAGCTCTTAAGGCTGCTGGTGTCTCATCTCCGCCTGTGGACAACTGGTCTTCCTTCAACAGTAGCCTATCTGTGGTTGCTGACACGCTGAACAACCACTTCATATCTGTATCTTCCTCTGGCTCAAATGCTTCTCTTTCTCCTCCCTCTTCTGTACCTTCTACTGAATCTACTCTGTCTCTAGTTCCCACCACTCCTTCTTGGTGTGAAAATGCTCTTGTTTCTTTAAGGCCTAAGTGTTCAGCAGGTTTAGATGGCATCCCTGCTGCAGCACTCATTGCTGGCAGATCGGTTGTCTGCTTTCCACTGTGCTCCATCCTTAACTCTTCCATCACTTCCTCCATTTTCCCTACACCTTGGAAATGTGCTTGGGTGAAGCCACTACACAAAGGTGGTGACCGTGTCTCTCCCTCCAACTACCGGCCATCTCCCTGCTTCCGGTTTGCAGTAAACTTCTGGAAAAATGTGTCCAACAACAGCTCTCATCTCATCTTAACTCTAATGACCTTCTCTTCCCCTACCAATCTGGATTTCGACCCATGCACTCCACACAAACACTTCTTCTCCACTGTCTGGAGGACTGGTACAAGGCCCTAGACAGGAAACAGTATGTCGGTGTTGTGTTTCTGGACATTTCGAAGGCTTTTGACACTGTTAATCATGAACTTCTCTTAGCTAAGCTCTCCCAAATTGGTCTTTCTCCCTCCGCCACTGCTTGGTTTAAATCATACTTGTCAGATCGCTCCCAGGTCACTCGTGTAGGTGATTCTTCTTCTTCCTTTGGTTTTCCAACTTCTGGTGTTCCCCAAGGCTCTGTGCTTGGCCCTTCTCTCTTCTCCACCTTCATCAATGACCTGCCCTCTGTCTTACCTCCAGACTCTACTGTTCTCTTCGCTGATGACACAGCTATTTACATCATCAGTAACAGTATTCCTTCTCTTAACTCTTCCCTCCAAATCTGCTTAAACTTAGCCAACTTGTGGATTGCAAAGAATGGACTCAAACTAAATACCTCCAAAACCAAGTGCATGCTTCTGCACTCACCTAAGAAGAAACTCGATGCTGACCTGAATCTAGAAGTAGACGGCACGGCTGTAGAACAGGTGCAGGTGTTCAAGTACCTAGGCGTTCTAATCAACGATACTCTCACTTGGAGCGATCACGTTGACATGGTCAGTGGGAAGGTCTCCCGTTGTATCAATCTCCTTAGAAGACTTTTTTGGTTTCTCCCCCAATCTCTTCTACTACTTTATCTCAAATCCTACATTCTTCCACATTTTGATTATTGTGATGTTGTTTGGGCTGGATGCACACAAAAGGACTCTCACCGGCTGGAAACTCTGCTGGAAACTTTGGCTGCAAGATAGTTCTTCGTAGGTGTCGTGCCTCTTCTTCTGCTACTGCTCTTCGAGACCTTGGCTTGACGACTCTCTCCTCGAGAAGAAAACTTCACATGGCCCAGTGCATGTTCAGGTGCTTATCTTCCCACTCTCCGCCTTATCTATCACGGCTCTTCTCTTCTGCTTCCTCCCACTACACAACTCAATCCTCTTCTACTTGTCAACTTAATCTCCCTCCGGTCAAGACTTCGTTTGGTCAGAAAGCCTACAGCTTTGCCGGTGCATCACTTTGGCGGACGCTGCCAGCACATATTCGTAACACCAAAGACTATTATTTATTTACCAGACTATGCCAGAATTTCATTAACACCACAAATTAACTATTCACATATTTACATGAACCACTGACACTGCATGTGTACTCTGCTGACATCTCTATTATCTTCATTCATTAAAATTCATTTAATCATTATTCTCTTTTCTTCTTCTGTCTTACTCCTTTGTAATTTGTGTTGTTCTTTCTGGGTGCCTTTGTAGTAGCCTCTGGCTATTGGTTCCCCAGACTAATAAAGATTTCCTATCCTATCCTATCCTAAATATCAATGATTTCGAGCTGGTCACACATAGCAGAACTGCAATGGATCAGCTGATATAGGCCAAGGTGGCCGAAGTGTCCTGACCCATTGCAGTCCTGCTACTGTACATGTAACCAGCTCAAAAGACTATCATTGATCTACAGCTACATAGCAATGAGTCTCTATGCTATCCATGTAGATATATAGCAAATGACCAACTGTTCCACACCATTACAATTGCAGTTATATGGGATGTGTTACGGGATGTGTGACGGGATGTTATATGGAACAAAACAGAACCAAAAATACAATACTACCCCACAATCATGTCGTCACAATCCCCCTGTCTAGCCACTAGGCCATACTTCTCAATACGTGCAGGGGCAAAAGAGAAATAAGGTCTTGCAACTATTGTCAATTTCACACCTTAAATCGGCCAATAAAATTGCTGCCAACTCAGATCACACCAGCAATTATTGTGGCCAGGCGCTCTGCGGGCATTAATTCACAGAGAACAATAATGTCCCTAGTCTGCTTTCTGCAGTCCTTCCTTCAGTCAACAGAGCCCAAAATTCCGGAAGAATACCTAATCATGGTGGTGCGGTCTCTGGGCTTTTCACACCTGAAGCCCAATTATCACTGTGCCGTGACCAAGCTGCTCCGTGGCAGAGACACCTTCGTGACTCTCCCGATTGGCTACGGAAAGTTGCTAATCTATCAGGTCCTGCCTGCTTGTGCCAGGAAGATTTCGTTCAGTTTTCGACCAATATCGGTGAGCACAGAGGGCGAACCGCGCTCGTAGACCCTTCTCCACTCCTTGGGAGGCACTCCAGCAGCAGCACTGACGCAGCATGTAGCTCCGGAACTGTTTGAGTGCAATTCCTTCAACATCTGACCTTCGTCCACCACATCAGGGGACTTCGCTGGGTCGAATCACACCTTAGCCTACCCCGTACCATTGTTACTGATAAGGCCTACGTGCGATTATAGCAGGAGGTGTGAAATTGACAATAGTTGCTAGACCAACCCTCCCCACTCCCACAATCATTGTTTTGCAGTATATGCAGGTGCTGATCATCGCATTCAATGCTGGTATATAGCATGGACTGGCTGAGCTGTCATGCACTAGAGCTGTTTGTCTATCTCACTAACCTCTCAACTCGCTTGCTTCCTGCTTGCATCCAAAATTGTCCAAAACAGCAGCAGTTTTGTATACCTGGTCTTCAGGTTTGGTGAAGTGAACAAGGATAAGCCTGGTAGGCAGGTTACCTCTTTTATCTTTCATCCGCTTAATGTCATCCTCAGTTACCAAACGGTCCTTGAACAATTTTGACAGCACTGGGTGGGAGGAAAGGATGTAGTACAAGCACACGCATGTGGGACATGTCCATTGTGTAAACAATGTGGTATTCGTGCGGCCGATTTTGACCTTCGTATTTTGCTTATATTTTCTACCGGCTCAGCTGTATCAGAGCGGGACAAGTACTAAAGTAAAGACAAGAAACCCGTCTATAACTCCATGCATAAGCGTTGTTATTAGTTCTTTGTTAAATCGAGTTACAGCGACAATTACGAAGCCACCGCAAAAGCAGAAAACGGCGAAACCGATGGAAGGGCACAGCCGGTAGAGAATGGCATCATTGGGTGTGCAACAGTACTATCTAACTTTTGCATGAGGGATTAGTCGATCAACCAATCTACTGAGAGCTTACACTAAGAAAACTACCACTACGTGCTAATCTAAAAAAGTTCGGGTCGCCTAACACTAGATAGGAATGGTGCAAAGCTTAATCCCTCATGGAAAAGTAAGATAATTTGCTTGACTAACCATTTCAATCTTTATCCGGCCAATACATCGTCTGAGCGATTTCTGTAACGGCGGTTTGTGAAAGCAATGGCAGTAAAGCCTCTTCACCAAGCACATCACATGACATTCTCGTGACAAACCATATATGGAGTACAAAACGGAAGCAAGCAGATGACGTCACTCAATGTGCGCCGAGTTCGAAGTGCCTGATTTCTTCGTATAAAGGGTTGAAACGTCGATCCCTTCAAAGTTTGAGAACGACGCTCTGTTTCCCTCTTAACAGAGTTCTTCTTGTCTTCTTAAATGTTGTTTCTTGCCACCGCCGGATATGACGTTCGATCTCTCAATCTCACAAATCATGCGCACATCACATGCAGCAAATGCGTAGTCATGGCAACACAGGAATTTCACACCTCAAGGTGTGAATACCTCAAGGTTCACACGTTATGTAAACGGACTGGACATGTCCCACATGCGCACAATCACTCAATGGCACTGGCTACCAGAAGAAAGAGTCGTGGACAGATTTGGAGTGGACGTGTGATGCAAGCACTGATCTGGTGAAGGACTGACTTTTGTTCCTGACCCAGAGCACTGCAAGCCTTACATCGGAAGAATTGATCAGTAGTGATCCAAGCAACATTTTTGTAAAAAGGTAAAAAATCCTGTGTGGCTAGGTACCAACATACGTATCTATCACCGAACGTCACTAGCCAAAACTTTGAATTAATAAAGCCAAACATTTCGACAACTATGCAGTTGTCATTGTCAGTGGCGAATACAAAACAAAGGATAAGCTCGCTTTAAGTACACTAACAAGTATTTAAAAAACTCGTGGGGCGCCGGGGTGCCCCTGAACTTGAACTACTTGCTAACAACTTCCCTGTGTATGTTCAATAGTTCACATAGTTGGGTATGCAGCATTGCCGCTGGCGTGTAAGATACATCATGATGCCATAGACTGGGCTTGTACGAGTTTCAAGTCTCCAGATCAGGAAGTCATCCAGTGAAAGCACCCCTACCAAACTGTCAAAATGCTTTGCTGATGCTTTTTGATCTACATAACATTCTGAATGAGGATGTACATGTTTATTAGTGCCTGGAGTAGGAGTGTGCTGGCTAAAACCGCTACCCTTAGTGGTAATGCCATGTTTCGATTTGTCTCTCATTCGACCTCTGTTGTATTTGGGGCAGTACCTCGCAGGAGAATAGTTAGATAAGCTTTCTTCTACAATAGTATTACTTAAACATGTTCTAGAAAGAGTTTGCATTCCTTGGGTACACGGCGAAATACGAAGAATGACGATTATGAGCCTAGCAAACAGAGAGCGTCGAGCGCGGCCATTTTACAATGTATGTCAGTGATAATTGGAGCTCTTTCTTGCAGAAGAGACATTCCTTAGGCTTTTTATTAGTATCAATCTATTAACACATGTTCATGACCACATTTCGTTCGATTTAAAGACGGAGAAATGCCAATGGAGATGGTTTTAAGCTTTGTAAAGATTGACATGAGTGCCGCCATTTGCAAAATGACAGAAATATATATATATACGAACATGAAGCCATACGAATACCTAAATCTGAAAAAATATAGGGCCGCCTTCGGCGCCCCAAAAAGGCAGGAAAAAAGGTATGAAATCAAAACAGGAATGACAGCTAATGACATACATGAATAAATTAACCGTTGAAATTAGGGAGGGGGCAGAGTTAGTGATCTAATTAGAAAACAATGAATTGTACTGCTGGGGCATTGAGCCTTTGTCCCTAATTATGGTCTGACCTGTGATCTAATGTGTATGGATTAATATAATAATATAATATATTATATTATATAACAGAAACAATTACATAGAAGACATAGTAGGAAATGAAAATGTCCTTATCATGTGACATTACATATCGTGTCATAATAACATAACCTCAAAATCTTAACAAAAATTAATTACACAATTACTTAGATAATGGTTACATCCTAATTGCACTTAATAATAATAAATGATTGAAACAAACTAAAATCCTAACAATAAATCATGCAGGCTAGCAATTAATAACTGGTGCACTAGGGTGCACCTACATGCAAAAATAAGTGTCATTGAAAATAGATTAAATCAAAATTTTCTGGGGAGGAAGTGCCGAGCACTACCGCCGCGTTCCCCCACTGCACAGCCACTGAAATTCTCTGCAGCAGGTATTGGCGGGCCTGGGGCTCGCCTGACTCATCTTTGATGCGGCGGCCAAGCTCACGAAAGAACATCTGCGCCTCCGAACCGAAAACACCAGAGGTTTCCACCGCCAGTGGGACGAAATGATGGGTGGTGGCCAGCTCCGCATATTTGCCTTCTTCCTCGCTTCCGCCTGATCAGCCACTGTCCCCGCTCCCTGAGAAGCCAGGTCGAGGTGGGATGGGGCAAAGGTATCTGGACAAGTGGCGTCCCAAACCAGGATTCTCTCACTCCTCCAGGGCAAGACCGTAGCCCTGTCAGGCCTCTTGCCGTCTAATCTGCAAATACCCGCTGGTTCCAGGTGTGCTGTGATCTTGGCAGACCCCGGCGATCTCTTGACTAGGTCATTTATCGCTGAATGGCGTGGATGACGTCCTACGCTCTTCCGACAGTGAAGTCCGTGGATGCCCAGGCAATCCACTGGTGTCCCACGCTGCTGGCATGTATGTGGCTGACAAAGTGGCATGCCTAGGCGGAGGCCAGTGGCCACACGAAAGACCTCATTCTCCATACGTAGGCCAAGAGCTGACACAGGGAGGGCCTGCAGTCACGCCCCTGCCTCCTTCCTGCAGGCCGCCAGGAGATGAGCTTGGGTGACTGAGTCTGGGGCTGCTGCCTGAAGGGCCTTGAGTGAGGCTGCCATGCGAGGGGCATCCCACACCTTTTGACTGGGAGCGTCAGCTGCGAGGGGAGCAGAGGCTTCAACGCCCTCACTCCACACCTGGAGAGTATCGTCACACACGTAGTAGGCAGTTTCCCGCAGTCTGGGAGGAAGCAGCTCTAGGATGATGGTGGTGCAACCCGCAGCTGAAGCCAAGAAGGCAGACGGGAGCCAGCTGGGTTGCACTCCTGACACCTAGGCCACCAGACCCAACAGGAAGGGAGGCTTGTGTCCAAGCCGCATCGTCATTAACTATATTGATGTTCGTGATCTGCCCTAGGAGTGACCGAACGAGGGCATCAAAACACTGGAGATGTGATGACCTGGAGCAGGGGGAAGTTCTTAAGGTGTAGAGGAGCTTGGGGATTGCACAAGAGTGCCGCAAGAGGCAGTAGGCATCATGTCTCTGGAGGTGGCAGAGCCTGTTGCCCATAGTCTCCAGAGCTGGGACCTTCTCACTGATGGAACTGTCAATGCCTTCCTCTCCACCAATGGGTGAACCCAATAGGTGGGCATTCTCGGGTTGACTGGGCAGAGGTCTGGGAAAGCTTTGATCATTGCTGCTCTTGCACTCAAGTCGTTACTGATAACCTCAGACTTCGAGTGGTTCACTATAAAACTGATACCTCTTCTGGCATCTACAATGGATACTGCACATGAAATTAGCAAAATGCTGCAGTATTCCCCCAAACGTGCAGCTATCTTCAAAGAAGTAAAGGCACAAATCTCTCCAGACTCGGCTGGGTTTTGGCTATTATGCCCTACCCGATGGACTGTCCGCAGTGAAACATTTGGTAGCATTATTGACAACTATGATGCCTTCATGGAATTTTGGGAGTCTGTCCTGGGCGATCAGCCAGACTCTGAGACTAGAGCACGTGTGAATGGTCTTGCCAGCCAGATGAAAACATTTAACTTTTTCTTTGGTGTGTGCCTTCTTCACACTGTGCTCAGACATACTGACAATCTGAGCAAGACCTTGCAGCATACTAAGCTAAGTGCTGCTGAGGGACAACACTTGGCCAAGATGACAGTTGTTACCTTGAAGACGATTAGATCTGAAGAAAACTTCAAGCTATATTGGCAGAAGACAGTCAAGCAAGCTGGTGAACTGGACATCGGAGAACCTGTTCTACCAAGGAAACGCAAGGCACCAAAACATTTAGAGGTAGGAAGTAGTGTTGGAACTTCATCCGCTTTGCCTGAAGACCACTATAAGGCCATTTACTTGGAGGTTGTAGACACAGTTACTACTTGTATTACTGACAGGTTTGCCCAAGAAGGATATCAAATGTACAGTAAGGTGGAACGACTTCTTGTTGAACAAGATCAAACAGAGACCAAAGTTGCTGAAGTTTTGACATTCTATGAGGATGACTTCGACAGAGCCACACTCCTAGCTCAGCTGCAGCTTTTCGCACTAATTTCCCAGTTGAACAGAAGAAAACCATTCATGATATTGTTTCTGTAATGCAAGGCATGTCAGTAGGGGAGCGAGCCATGTTGTCTGAGGTTGTGAAGCTGGTACGTTTGTTGCTAGTTATGCCAGCAACAAACGCTGTCAGTGAGCGGTCATTTTCAGCAATGCGGTGAATCAAGACCTATCTACGATCAACAATGTTGCAGGAACGCCTCAATGCTGCAATGACCTTACATATACATAAAGACTTGGACCTTAAATCCTTAAGTAATGACTTCGTTGCAAAATCTGACTACCGCAAATCTAAGTTTCCTATGTATGAAAGCCTGTAACACTTCTGATTACTGGACTGTTCATTGTTTTATTAATATTTATGGATATTGGAACGTCATTGTGTGTATTATGTATAGTTGTGAATGTAAGTTTTTTTGTAACAAAAATGTGTAGAGTATTATAATAGAATGCTAAAGCTGACACAGGTGTTTGAATAAGAATGTATTGCGAGCAAAGCAAGCAAAAAGGATTTTTTGGTCCTGCCAGGCCAAAGCTAATCTCACTGCTACACCCCTGCAAACACTGGGTCCTTTATTGTGCATTTTCCATCCATAATTTTCCATCGCCCCTTCAACCTGCCAAATGCTTGCTCCACTACTCTCCTTGTACGTATCAGATTGTAGTTGAAGCTGCATCTGTAGGCTGGTTGGCCCACATCATAGCACTTCATACAAGATGCTGAGAGGGGAAAAGCAGAGTCTGCTACAAGGAATGGTTTGATGTTCACTCCTGCAATGGACCTTGTAGGATGTGCCAGCCACTCACCACTTGCAATCTTCTGGTGCATGATGCTGTTCCGATACGCATAGGAGTCACCTACTGAACCAGGCCTACCAGCATTGACATAGGTGAAAATCCCCCTTGCATCTGCACAGGCTAGGACAATGATGGCAATGAACTTCTTATAGCAGAAGTAGGTGTCCCCAAACTCTGATGGCTTTTTCATAGGCATGAATGTACCGTCCAAAGCACCACCACAGCATGGCAACCCACACAAGGCTTCGAAATCTATCATTACACGATCCAACTCTTGTCCAGTGGGGAATAGAATTACCTCTGGAACAAGTCTCTCCTGAAGAATAGTGATGCCTTCATGTACTACCACTGCAACCGTGGACTTTCCAATAGCATACATAGCTGCCAGTTCAGAGAAGCTGCTGGCTTGAGCTAGCCAGTGCAAAAGAATGGCCATTCTCTTTGCTGGGACAAGTGGTCGTCGCAATTGGGTAGTTTCCTTTCTGAAATGCTTGCCAAACGTTTGGCAGAGATACCAGAAGGTATCTTTTGACATCCTGAAATGTTGTAGGTAACAATTCTCCTCCCAGTCGGGGTAAATCTTTCCCATGTTCCACCACAAGAGACACACATCCTTCTCCCAGAAGCCCTGCTCTCGAGGTGCTGCCCAAAATCTCCTCGGAGCTCAAAGAGAGCAAACCATGTCCTGAAAGGGAGGCAGAACCAAGAGCGACGACCAAGAAAGCAGACGCGACAATGATCCGCGGCTGCTGGGTGGACGGCGCTGGTCCAAAACGTTGTAGGAGAGTCTGCGAAGACGAATTCTTCGAGCACGGTAGGCGCTAGATGGCTGCGCTAGCGAGAAAAGGTTGATCCACATGAGCACAATATCCACGGTAGCCATTTTTCCTTCATTTACTACGGATAGGTGTGAACGGTTTGGTTTTCTACCGTCACCGTCGCCGCTACCGTCTCCATCATTTCTACCGTAGTGTGAACGCCGCCTTACGCTGTTGCAAGCACACTTGGCCACCAATCTGCGTAGGGTGCACCCCACTGTTATTGGTCTTACTAACCTGTCCTTCTTTCCCAGGGCTAGCAGGGTGGCTCCAAAGAAGAAATGCCTTGCGGGTGGGGTAACCTTTCCCTCCAACACCAAGTTTATGAACCGTGTCAAGGCCTGCAACAGGATGTTCCCCCTTTCACCCGCTGCAGCACCAATCATGTCCTTCAGATGCTGAGGGCATAGGCCATCCGGCCCCACTGCCGAGGCACAAGGGAAGGAGCGGATAGCCTTGCTGACCTCGTCTGCTGACACCTGGAGAGGGGGGATCTGACTTGTGGAGAGAAGGGAGGGAAAGTCAGTGTCGGGATGGGGTGCTGGGTGTTTGTCCCTGAGGGCCGAGAGGGTTGCCTCGTCCTGTCGCCTGATGGTGTCATCAGAAGATGCCAAGCGAACAGCGCCCTTAGAATCCCCTTCCTCGAGTTTTGAGGAGATTCGGGCTGCCAGGAATTCTCAGGACCGATGGATATGCCTCTGCCAGTGTTTGCCTGTGGGGTGCTGATCTGGGTCAGGGTCAGTCTCCTCCCTTATCAACTGGGATGTCAGGGTTGCCAGACTTCTGGGATGGCCCGCCCTTTTCGGGGCCCAAAGGCAGCGAACTGCGTAGCAGAAAAGACGATCCCAGCAGATGGTTGTGTTTCCCTCACCACACCGTCTAGAATTGAACCAAGTCTTCTGGCCGCTAGATCGCGGGCGGCCCGGGGAATTCGCTTCAGGATCTTGATGTTCGTGATAGGGTCTGAAGGGCGAGGAGCCTGTGCCGGAGCGCTTCTTCGGTTCGTGGAGTGGACCGAAGAGTCAGAGGCCTGGGCAGGCGTGCATCTCGAGCCGGGGCAGCGGTTTGTGACTGGGCCGTGTGGCCGAATCAGCCCCAGTCTTGTGACAGGCATCTCCCGATGGCACACTGAGCAGGGAGCGCGTTCCGTTCTTGGGCAGGTTAGCCCATTCCCTGCCTCCCTGGTGACTCTTGTCGGGGATTCCTCGCTCTCTGTGGCTGGCATCAACAGGGATCAAGCTAAGCAATCTTCGATCAACTTTAGATAACTTTAGACAATTGACAAGACAAACAGGTCAAACAAACTTCGCTCTATAAGTGCTAAGCAAGTACTAGCAAGATCACTAGCTCGATCACTAGCTCGATCACCTAGACATCAAGACCGCCATCTTTTTGCACTTTGGTTGTATTATATTATATTATATTATTTACTTTAGATTAGTGGTGTATATTGTAACTTGCACTGTATATATATTTCTGTCATTGCTAATCGCGGCGCTCACTTCGTTCTTTATTGTGTATCTAAAGAAGGAAAGGTATTTCTAGAACATGTTCAAGTAATAGTATTGCAGTAGAAAGCTTATCTAACTATTCTCCTGCGAAGTACAGCCCCAAATACAACAGTCTATGGCATCGTGATGTATCTTTTAGGCCATCAGCAATGCTGCATCTCCACCTATGTATCTGAACTATTGAACATACACGGAGTAGTTGCTAGCAAGTAGTTGGAGTTCAGGGACGCCCTGGCGCCCCACGAGTTATTAACTTGAAATGCTTGTTAAAATGGTTTTAAAACCGGTTTAGGTTCGTCATGTGGAAGGGGAGATAAAGTACTATGTAGGCCACTACAAGTACAGTTTGCACTAGGCAAATGTCTTCAGATATTTTACCAGTTATTCCAATCAATGCATATACAGCTCCTCTGAGAGACCTACTTTGTGAAAGAAATTACCAGGACCAAGGGAACTAACACCAAATGTGTACATGTCCTTCCATTGTACACACCAGTTATTCTAAATGGACTACAAATTACACATGAGTACCTCCAATTCCAAAAAATAAATGTAACTAAAACAGTCAACCTGATTTTGTGCTCTGAAAATATTATCAGTCTTCAATTCAGCACTTACAGTGACTGGTCCCTTGCCAATTCAGCACAGTGGGCAAAAGAATGGTTGCAAAATGTTTATGAAGCAACACTTCCAGTAAAGACCAGTAACATGGTCTAACAAGTAAAGGTGCAGGTGTAGATTAAAGGCACATACTATGTACATATGTGTCGGGAATGGAACTTATTCTTAGTGGAGCACAACAATTGCTATATACCCAAATCTTGAGCTCTGGATCAGCGACTAGCAAGGACATGCTAAATCAAGCAGTTTACGTATACACTTGGCGTATGCACTCATCTTTGCGTAACTGCCAGAACCTACGCTTCAAGTCCTTAACATGGCAACCATGTTTCTCCAGCACTTCACTGGCTTCCTCCTCAACAGACTTGCTTGCCAGGATTAAGGTAAGATATTTACCCCACCTATTTCCTTCCTCAACAACCTGAGTGCACTCTTCTACTGTCAGGAGTTCAGTGGTCAAGAGCTCGTTCAGTGCTGCAGAAATTAAGTGACCAAAATGCAATGTACTGTAGTACACGAAGCATTCAAACACAATATGCAAGTAGACTGAGGCAAGTACAGTCATGGCTGGTAAAGGATGCATGGTTAGGGTGGATTTGTCTCAGCTACTGAGTTTACTGTTAAGTAATCATACTACCAACCTCTCAACTTGTTTGCTGCTTCCTTGTATTTAAAGTCATCTAAAACAGTGGCTGTTTTATTAACTATGGATTCCCTTTCACGTTTGTTGAGCTTGACAGGAACACCAAGTCTAGCTGACAGGGATCCGCTTTGTTCTGCCATCCTCTCCAGATCTTTCTCAGATACCAACCTCTTCTGAAACAATTCTGACAATACTGGAGGGAATAGCAACACTGGTTCACAGACTATGCATGACTAGACAATGTTGTAAAGTGGCTATAACACAACTACTCATTACATATACATCACGGATATTTAATAGGCAAATACATACATGCAATGTGTTTGGCAAGAAGTGCTTGTGTGGGTAGGTGTGGGTGTGGTCGGTACTAGGTGGGTGCCGGCATTTAAGTGGGCATAGATGTAAGCGTTTGAGTGGGTGGGTGGGCATGGGTGTGTGGGTGTAGGTATGTGTGTGACAACATCAAGCTGGCAGATGGGAGGCCAAGTGGTAGTCTCGTCCCAGCCCATTTCAAGCCGTCATCCTATATATAATGAAGCTAAGCCCGAGTATCCGCATTCCATATTCTTGGCACCATTTCATATTCGTAGTGCATTTCAAACTCTTGACTGCGTTCCGTATTCCTAGCAGTGTTTAGGGGTTTGTGCTGCGCATTTGGCCAACTCCTTTCTTCTGCACTTCGCCCTACTTCAGTTCAGCACAATGGGACTGTGAAAACAGCGATGTTCAGCTCCAGCGCAGAGAAGAAAGGGAAGGAGCTACTGGGTAGTGGCCATTTTTCTCAGATACTGAAGCCACTTTGTATGTTGCCAACCGTGGTGCAAATGCCTCCGAAGTTCAGCGATTGAATCGTCGCAACTGCCGAACAAAACCAGCTACGTGCAATGCAAGTGCAGAGCAGAAGAGCAAGGATTCCCCATGGCAGTCTTTCCTCATTGACAAAATTTGCCAAGGAAGGATTTGGTATGCACATACCAACAAGTTACATGTTACTACGGAAATGATAGGGACTCTGAGACAATCAGCAACAAGAGCGATGGGAAACTGACGCTTCTGACCAGCGTCGAAATCACATGCAACAACATGTACGGCAACATGATCGTGTCAGGTTGCTTCTCCATGCATTTCTTCTACACCCAACAAAATGCAAAGCTGCACAAATGAGACTGTGCTCCTTAAGAGCCTCCCACCAAGGTCAACACTTGCTACAGCAAAGACAAGAGCAAGCACCATGTTAAAGATATTAACTAGCTCTGTTGTGAGACATGCATGATTCATTTTTGATAAAGACCATGTGCATGACCACGTGATTCACTGATTGCTGTTTTGTTCTGTTGAGTGCATATGCATGCATGCTACCAGATGATGCGAATAAACTGTCATCACACACTCTGGCATTGCTAGACCAGTGCTGAGTAGCTGTTGCGGAAGCGCCACCTTGGGGGCGCCAGAGCAGGGAAGCCTGCCAAAGGCGGGCTTTCCTCCTAGTTTTATACATGGTCTGAAAGGTGATCTGGTATCTTTGGGCTGATTCCTAGATTGCAAGATGCAAGTAGGAGATTGCAAGATGCATCGAGGCAAGCCAAGCTTGGCTCGCCTCGATGCATCTTGCATAATCCTGGCCAATCAGTCACTTGGTCAAGTGTCTACCGAAAACCACATGTGAGCCTCGTATGTGAAGATATAGGGGATGAGTCTCAAATGTTCATTTTAGATCAGGGCCAAACCAGTTTTATCCTCGAAGACAAAAGAGGCTTTAAGAGACTTTCAGACTTGGGGGGAAGGGGGGCACTAAACAAAAGCTTGCTATGCTCTGCTTTCTGATTGGTCTCCATACCGTGAGCGGCTGGTTGAGTTTCACTTAGCTACTAAGTAAAATAGCACTTAAATAGACAATCATTTTCTGCGCTGTGTGGCAGCCATCTTACAATGACGTCTGCATAAAATTATAAGAACTTTACATTATCCTGCAGAGCACCTTACTATACTGTAAGGGGGATCTTCTATGCTCAAGTGCCTGCTGTTCTATTGTGATACTCCCACAATGTGAAGTGATGTACTACACAGTCAAGCTGTCAAAATGCAACAGCTGTTGCTACATAGTGTGAGCATGACTATTGCAAGATCTTGTTTTGACAGCTAAATCAAGACTGATGCAATATTATTCATCACATGCAAGAAGGCCACTGACAAGCTTTAAGTCTAGGCTTGCTGAACACATGTGAGTGGGATAGTCCCAGAAATGCCCCAGAATTGATCTTAGAGCATCTAGATTTCAAAAATTCCTGGGGGCATGCCCTCAGACCCCCAAGAAGGTCAGGCACACTATGTCATGGCTGGACCAGTTTCTATCCTGGTGCTACAGCCCTGTAGATCAAGGACATTGCATAGAGCATGAACTAAGGAATCAGCTCAAAGATACCAGACCACCCTTCCATGGTCATTTTGCTAGCAGAAATTGTGGGCTGGGAACGAGACTAGCCTTGTGGCTGCTAGAGGTAAGCACAGAGCTAGTGCCTCGAAGCCATACAACAGGGCTAACCTTTGACACATGTAGCAACCCAACTGTGCTCATCTTCTAGGAACTTTAACGTCTGCTGCACCACGCCTTCTGGTTTTGCTGCTACAGCCACAGCAAGATCTACATCCCACCAATCGTCTCGTGCAACCTCTTCCTTCCCAACTCTGCAGCACTCCTTGTCAGTGAGGATAGATTTTTCACTATGAAGAGCTGTCAGGACTGCACATGCAAGCAAATTGGATGAACAAACTGAAATGAGGCCCTGCATTGTATGGCAGCCATAGCTACCAATAACATACCGCTGTACACTTCCAAGCTGGCAGGAAACTGCTTCTTGTTTGTGCAAGGACAATGGTTACCTTCCTTCTGGGCAGATGACATCTTTGAGTCTGTGGGACAGTTATGTACAGGTAAGAAATGACACAGGTAAGTAACAATACATAAGAACTAACCATTATGACTCAACTAAAAAGGAATGGAACATGAGATGGCTATTGACTGTGTTCCCCTTTATGAATAAATTAAACTAACTACCCTTTCCATGATTGTTACAATTGAGAAACTATTCCTATTATGCACAGGTATTACGTGAGGGTAATTTACTGCAGTTCCTTAAGTGTAAAGGGAGAGGCTGTGAGACGATCGTGCTCAAGTCATAATGTGTTGGTATGTATGTACATACAATTATTGGGGCAAGCGTGAGCAAGCCCCACACTGATCAGTTGTACGGCAATTTGTCTGTATATATTTGTCGTACGTCCGTTTGGGCCACAGGGGAAGATTTGGCACAATAATTTGGGCATGGAGGACTGCAACACATGCAGTAGATGTATACATGGTATAGATCTCTTTGTGAATGCTATTTATACAATTCATTTGGCATCTTACAACCATTGTGGTCGTGCTATCATGCGTATCATTATGCCTGCACTGTGCGCGTACACGGCATATACGTCGTAAGAAGCTAGTCTGGCTTGGTTGCAACACTGGTAGTTCTACTGGAAGGAATATTTTAATTTCATTCATCATCATCTGTCACATCAGCAGCTGTCACATCATTAGCTGTCACCCTCACCTATTTAACCACCACACACTCAGTAAGCCATTACCACTGAAGAAGACAGCAGTCAGCTGCCAAAACATTTGGTAAAGAAATCAAATCTTTGGCTAGTGACTTCCAAGAGAACTACCACTAGTATTCTATTGGTAGATGGCACATTTACAGTTCTATTTGGCGCCAATAAAATGGCTGCCAGTCGCAAACCTCTAGAACATTCACCAGGGAAAGCTATCAACGCTGGTTTAAAGGAACAAAAAGAAGACAAATTACCTACCTACTATCGAGCTAACAACCACTGGCACCCACAAGACCACACAGGAGCTACAAGAGCTGAAACCAGCTTCAACAACAATAGCACAGCAGGAGTGCTGATTGCACCCTAGCTACCCCCGCATAGGCCCACTGCACAGAATGTCACACTAGCTAAGTGCGCTGCTCCGGTGCGTTTGCACAGCCTCAGAACTACTATGGATCCCACAGAAAGATACAGCGCTTCCAGACTCTAATCTCGCTCAGACTCGCCCCCACAATGATGATCATCTGCCTAGTATATATACTAGCAAGGTGTCTTCAGTGGGCTTCTGCTGTGGTGAGTCACACACCAGTGAGTTGAGCCCATGCCACTTTTGAAAAATTTGCACTGGCAGCAACAGAGGGTAGCTGCTATAATGACAGTAAGTTTAAATTCGATTGTTGGACGACAGTGAATGAAACTGTATGAAAACTGGAAGTCAAAGAGAACAATAATTAAAAATGGTCATTGGCTGCGAAAAAAATGGAAATCGAAGGATTTCTCCCAAGAATAGCAAGACTGGCAATTCTAACTCATGGAGGACACTTCCTGATCATACTTCATAATCTCTGAGAGTTTGGTGCCCTTTATGCAGTACATTTTGCCCAAATCGCGACCAAACAGACAAACAACCATACGAACTGAATCAAATATATTATAATTTATGAAATTGTTAAATGCCTATAAAAGAGAGATCTGTAGAATGTAGAGCACAAGATATGAAGGCGCAAAACACCCGAGTACCAAGTGGTCTAAATTCACAGATACGTACTAATTGGACAGCATTCAACTATTCTAGATCCTTATGGATTGGCCAGCAAATCACCTTACTACCTGTTCTTGGCAGTGCTCATGTCTGTAGTAACAAGTTTGCCACTG
The DNA here is from genome assembly GCA_964019415.1 of Ianthella basta. NCBI lineage: Eukaryota > Metazoa > Porifera > Demospongiae > Verongiida > Ianthellidae > Ianthella > Ianthella basta. The sequence goes on along the minus strand of OZ025885.1, from coordinate 6,420,706 downwards.
AATGGCCGAGAAAATGTGCTTCGTGCTGGCAAAAAAGTTTGATGTTGATTCCTGCACTGTTTGCAGCAGTCCAGTGTACAAAGCATGAGCCAGTATTGCTCAAGCCATCCAAAAAGGACCTAGAAGGACTGCTTACCGACTTTTGAGAAAGATGATCCAGTATATTTGATAGCAACGCACACCTTACTGTATAAATGTGTTTTATTATAATATGATTGGTTGGTGGCTATGCACAGCTGAAATTTCTCTGCTATAAACTCCCACCATTAATACCAAACACGTTAGCTGGACTATGCTGTGTCTATGTTAAATCTTTCCTTGACAAAATAGGTCATAGTACAAAAGCGCAGAAGACAGAAGACATTCTTTTGGCCATGTCTGTGAGATTTAGAAACAGTGATTAGATGCTCATTACCATGGCAATAGGTACAAGTGCGGGACTTGCACAGTGTAGGCTGTGTACAGTGTTGGGTATCTACGGTGTGAGCTGTGTACAATGTGGGGCATGCACAGTGTGGGATGTGTAGAGTGTGGGGCGTTACAATGTGGGGCATGTACAGGGAAAGGTGTGTACAGTGTGGGGCACGTACAGTGCGAGACGCATACAGTGTGGGTGTTTACAGTGTGGGCTGTGTACAGTGTGGGGCTATCTACAGTGTGGACTGTGTACAGTGTGGGGCGCATACAATGTGGGGTGCGTACAGTGTGGGACGTGTACAGTGTGGGGCATATGTAGTGTGGGATGTGTACAGTGTGGGCTGTGTACAGTGTGGGGTGTGTACAGTGTGGGGCATGTACAGTGTGGGGAACATACAGTGTGGGGTGTGTACAGTGTGGGCTGTGTACACTGTGGGCTATGTACAGTGTGAGGTGTGTACAGTGTGGGGCATTACGATGTGGGGCATGTACAGGGTGGGGTGTGTACAGTGTGGGGTGTGTACAGTGTGGGGTGTGTACAGTGTGGGATGTGCACAGTGTGGGGTGTGTACAGCGTGGGGTGTGTACAGTGTGGGGTGTGTACAGTGTGGGATGTGTACAGTGTGGGGTGTGCACAGTGTGGGATGTGTACAGTGTGGGGTGTACAGTGTGGGGTGTGTACAGTGTGGGGTGTGTACAGTGTGGAGTGTGTACAGTGTGGGGTGTGTACAATGTGGAGTTAGTACAGTGTGGGGTGTGTACAGTGTGGGGTGTGTACAGTGTGGAGTGTGTACAGTGTGTCCAGTCAGGTTCCAGTTCCCAGTTTGCATGTAAAGCTAAACTGCCACCTCAAAACTGCCATGGACACCACAAAATACCATCTGAACATCCCACACATACTGTAAATCATTGTAGTCAAGTCACCATACCCATAATTGCACTCTCAAAGAGTGCACTCAGAAAGAGTGCATGTACACATGCGGATCCTCGTCCCTGATAAATGCATCAATTCATACAGCATACAAATGTGGTACCAGAACAAAACACACACCTTCCGCTGAAAATAAGACAAAAAGATAAGTTATGTACATACTTGATCCACACTGAACTCATTGTAAAAAGCAATACTGATTATGTGTAGGGCGTGTACAGTGAGGTGTGTGTACAGTGTGGGGTGCATACAGTGTGAGGTGTGTACAGTGAGGGGTGTGTACAGTGTGGGGCGTGTACAGTGTGAGGTGTGTACAGTGTGGGGTGTGTACAGTGTGAGGTGTGTACAGTGTGGGGTGTGTACAGTGAGGGGTGTGTACAGTGTAGGGTGTGTACAGTGTGGAGTGTGCACAGTGTGGGGTGTGCACAGTGTGGGGTGTGCACAGTGTGGAGTGTGTACAGTGTGGGGTGTACAGCGTGGGGTGTGTACAGTGTGGGGTGTGTACAGTGTGGGGTGTGTACAGTGTGGGGTGTACAGCGTGGGGTGTGTACAGTGTGGGGTGTGCACAGTGTAGAGTGTGTACAGTGTGAGGTGTGTACAGTGCGGGGTGTGTACAGTGAGGGGTGTGTACAGTGTGGGATGTGTACAGTGTGGGGTGTGCACAGTGTGAGGTGTGTACAGTGCGGGGTGTGTACAGTGAGGGGTGTGTACAGTGTGGGGTGTGTACAGTGTGGAGTGTGCACAGTGTGGGGTGTGCACAGTGTGGGATGTGCACAGTGTGGGGTGTGTACAGTGTGGGGTGTACAGCGTGGGGTGTGCACAGTGTGGGATGTGTACAGTGTGGGGTGTACAGCGCGGGGTGTGTACAGTGTGGAGTGTGTACAGTGTGGAGTGGGTACAGTGTGGGGTGTGCACAGTGTGGGGTGTGTATAGTGTGGGGTGTGTACAGTGTGGGGTGTGCATAGTGTGGGATGTGCACAGTGTGGGGTGTACAGCGTGGGGTGTGCACAGTGTGGGATGTGTACAGTGTGGGGTGTACAGCGCGGGGTGTGTACAGTGTGGAGTGTGTACAGTGTGGAGTGGGTACAGTGTGGGGTGTGCACAGTGTGGGGTGTGTACAGTGTGGGGTGTGTACAGTGTGGGGTGTGCATAGTGTGGGATGTGCACAGTGTGGGGTGTACAGCGTGGGGTGTGTACAGTGTGGGGTGTGTACAGTGTGAGGTGTGTACAGTGTGGGGTGTGTACAGTGTGGAGTGGGTACAGTGTGGGGTGCAAACAGTGTGGGGCGTGTACAGTGTGGGGTGTGTACAGTGGGGAGTGTGCACAGTGTGGGTGCATACAGTGTGGGGTGTGTACAGTGTGGGGTGTGTACAGTGTGGGGTGTGTACAGTGTGGGGTGCATACAGTGTGGAGTGTGCACAGTGTGGAGTGTGCACAGTGTGGGGTGTGTACAGTGTGGGGTGTGTACAGTGTGGGGTGTGTACAGTGTGGAGTGTGTACAGTGTGGGGTGTGTACAGTGTGATGTGCGTGCAGTGTGGAGTTGCACAATGTAAGGCATAAACAACACTTTAAACTGATCCAGAAAGACACATTGTTCACTAACAACCCCACTTTTCAATTAAGTACTTCTGGCAATTTTGTCATCGTTCAAGAGGTATAAGACTAAAAATGCCTTCAGCCAGTCAGGTTCCAGTTCCCAGTTTGCATGTAAAGCTAAACTGCCACCTCAAAACTGCCATGGACACCACAAAATACCATCTGGACATCCCACACATACTGTAAATCATTGTAGTCAAATCACCATACCCATAATTGCACTCTCAAAGAGTGCACTCAGAAAGAGTGCATGTACACATGCGGATCCACGTCCCTGATAAATGCATCAATTCGTAAAGCATATAAATGTGGTACCAGAACAAAACACACACTTTCCATCCACTCCTCTGGCATCTCGGATGACTTTAATTCTTGCCAATAGACATTTTCTGAAAATAAGACAAAAAGATAAGTTATGTACATACTTGATCCACACTACATTGATTTTAGAAAGCAATACTGATTATGTGTAGGGCGTGTACAGTGAGGTGTGTGTACAGTGTGGGGTGTGTACAGTGTAGGGTGTGTACAGTGTGGGGTGTGTACAGTGTGGGGTGTGTACAGTGTGGGGTGTGCACAGTGTGAGGCATAAACAACACTTTAAACTGATTCAGAAAGACACATTGCTCACTGTCAACCACACTTTTCAATAAGTATTTCTGACAATTTTGTCGTCAATCAAGAGGTATAAGGCTAAAAACGCCTTAATCCTTCCTTATTATCAGCCAGTCAGATTCCAGTTCCCAGTTTGCATGTAAAGCTAAACTGCTACCTCAAAACTGCCATGGACACCACAAAATACCATCTGCACATCCCACACATAAATCATAGTCAAGTCACCATACCCATCATTGCACTCTCAAAGAGTGCACTCAGTTAGAGTGCATGTACACATGCGGATCAAAGTCCAAGATGAATGCATCGATTCATAAAGCATACAAATGTGCTACCAGAACAAAACACACACCTTCCGTCCAGTCCTTTACCATCTTGGGCGACTCTGCTTCTTCTTCGAGATCAGAGTACCTCTTACTGAAGGCTTTTACTGAAAATAAAACACACAGGTAGGTTATGTACATACTTGATTCACACTGCATTCATTGTATAAAGCAATACTGATATGTGTAGGGTGTGTGCAGTGTGGGGTGTGTGCAGTGTGGATGTGTACAGTGTGGGGCGTGTACACAGTATTGAGTATGTACAGTGTTGAGTGTGTACAGTGCGGGGTGTGTACAGTTTGGGGTGTGTACAGTGTGAGCTGTGTACAGTGTGGGGTGTGTACAGTGTGGAGTGTGTAGTGTGGTGTGTACAATGTGGGGCGTGTACAGTGTGGGGTGTGTACAGTGTGGGGTGTGTACAGTGTGGGGTGTGTGTACAGTATGGGGTGTGTACAGTGTGTGGTGTGTACAGTGTGGGGTGTGTGTACAGTATGGGGTGTGTACAGTGTGTGGTGTGTACAGTGTAGGCTGTGTACAGTGTGGGGTGTGTACAGTGTGGGGTGTCTGTACAGTGTGGGATGTGTACAGTGTGTGGTGTGTACAGTGTGGGGTGTGTACAGTGTGGGGTGTCTGTACAGTGTGGGATGTGTACAGTGTGTGGTGTGTACAGTGTGGGATGTGTACAGTGTGGGATGTGTACAGTGTGGGGTGTGTACAGTGTGGGGCGTGTACAGTGTGGGGTGTGTACAGTGTGGGGTGTGTACAGTGTGGGACGTGTACAGTGTGGGCTGTGTACAGTGTGTGGTGTGTACAGTGTGGGGTGTGTACAGTTTGAGGGGTGTGCAGTGTGCGGTGTGTACAGTGTGGGGCTTGTACAGTGTGGGGTGTGTACAGTGTGGGGTGTGTACAGTGTGGGACGTGTACAGTGTGGGCTGTGTACAGTGTGGGGTGTGTTCAGTGTGGGGTGTGTACAGTGTGGGTGTGTACAGTGTGGGGTGTGTACAGTGTGGGATGTGTGTACAGTGTGGGTGTGTACAGTGTGGGGTGTGTACAGTGTGGGGCGTGTACAGTGTGGGGGTGTACAGTGTGGAGTGTGTACAGTGTGGGGTGTGTACAGTGTGGAGTGTGTACAGTGTGGGGTGTGTACAGTGTGGGGTGTGTACAGTGTAGGGTGTGTACAGTGTGGGGTGTACAATGTGGAGTGTGTACAGTGTGGGGTGTGTACAGTGTGGGGTGTGTACAATGTGGGGCATGTACAGTGTGGGATGTGTACAGTGTGGGGTGTGTACAGTGTGGGACGTGTACAGTGTGGGTGTGTACAGTGTGGGGCATGTACAGTGTGGGCTGTGTACAGTGTGGGATGTGTACAGTGTGGGGTGTGTACAGTGTGGGTGTGTACAGTGTGGTGTGTGTACAGTGTGGGTGTGTACAGTGTGGGGTGTGTACAGTGTGGGTGTGTACAGTGTGGGGTGTGTACAGTGTGGGGTGTGTACAGTGTGGGGCGTGTACAGTACTCTCTCTGCTCTCTAAAACTCTAACTCTAAACTCTAAAACCATATTACCAACTTGCTTGAGTTTCACAAATGTGATTGTCATGTAAATTGATTGACACTTTTGTTATTGAAATAATCTAATTAAAAATCAAAAATTTCGACCTTGGAAGAAGTCAAACACCTCCAGGAATATTCTATCTAGTTGTGCCCTGAATGGCTTAGAACTACCAAACTTGTCTACAGACATGTGTGCACAAAACTGTGGGAGGCCACCTTCAATTTTCTTCTTATTGTACAGTTATTCTCTTTTCATTCTGAAGTTACAAATTTTGCAATATCTTGCTTGCAAATGCAATTTTCCAGGTGGCCTCCCATAGTTTTTTGTGCGTGGTTATATATGTTACGATGAAGTAAACTGCGTTTGGATTGGCTGTAATGCTTCAGACTAGATAGCTCTGCAACACCTTAGTCCCACGCAGACTAGCCGTGTAAGGAACATTTCCTGTCTACTACCTATCCAAACACTAGCAGTCACTTCTATAACACAGAATCGTGCACCTTTCAAGCTTTGCAACGTGATCGCCTACAAGAGGGCGAAGTTTGGAAACTTTCCTTCGCCGGTGATTAGGAACCTAAATATAGTTGCAGTATCAAACCTCATTTGACACCTATCACTTCACGTACCCTATGTTTATCCTATGTATCAGGCCGACTGACTACGGAAGAAGATCGTACTGCAATCACGTCTAAAGTTCGTTTGAGGTATCGCTCTCCCATGGGGCAGTACTGTAACAGCCTAGCGGCCGTCCAGGAGTTTGTTGCTAACTCAGAGCCGACGGCAATTGGTAGTGACGCTGGCGCTTCATCTATTTCGATGATGGACAAGTCTGGGTTGGAGTATTATCCCACTCACATTGTGCAGGTTTGATTTTGTCACCTTAGCCGTACCTACTACCTTAACTGGAAGACAGCACTGACTAACATCCACCATAGTTGCCCCACTATTGCACCTGCTCTGATAAACACATACAGGCAAGTCTCATCACCTGATGAATCAGAGACCAGCAACCAACCCACAACCTCTGGATCACAAGAAGTTGATTGTCAACCTCAGCCAAAGACCACCGTCCACACAGGAAGATGATAACCTTGCCCTGGGACTATGTTTTGCAATCACCCCCAGACAAATCCCCTACTACTAATTCATCTCTGCCACAGAAGCAGTCACAGTCACATGATTGCATTGTCCAACAGATGCCTGCTTTAATGCCATACAGACGTATTACCACACTGACAGTCTGGAAAAGGTCAATATAGTTTACTAAGGATAATACAGTTGAAAAGATTAATGCCAACCCCTCACAGAACCAGTGCTCAACCTATCATGTACCCATGTGAGGGTGAAGATAACACACTTATGCTCAGAATATGTGCAAAAGGCCAATACACAAAGCATGCACACAATGTGAGCTCATATCTAAGTTTCTGTCATGCCACAAACGTTTCTCTGCAAAAAAGGCTCCACCAGAGGACTAAAAAGGCAAAGAAAGGCTGCTGTAAAGGTTACACTAGTCTGCATGACAACATCCCTTTGGCCCTTCAGTATTCATTGTGATGGTATATCTTGAGCACACAACAAAGAACCAAATCCATGTTACCGTGACCATGAATGAGGCAAAGGTTACGACGGAGGTAGACACCGGAGCATCTATCTCTGTGATGAGTGAGCACACTTTCTGGGACACGTGGAAGGGACATGGCCCGCAACTGCAAACCTCCAGGGTACGCGTGAAGACCTACTCAGGTGAAGCCCTGAAGGTCCTTGGCTCCTTTGAGGTAGACGCATTGTACGAGGAACAAAAAGAGTCACTTCAGCTTCGGATCGTCACGGGAGATGGTCCTACGTTGTTGGGACGTGATTGTTTGCAGAAGTTGAGGCTGAATTGGCCTGCCATTTGTCATGTATCAGATCTCCAGACCTTGGAGAGTGTGCTGGACAGGCACAACGCGGTGTTCAAGGATGAACTTGGCAAAGTCGAGGGAATGACAGCCAAGATTCACATAGACCCACAAGCATCACCATGTTTTTGTAAGCCTCGCACGGTTCCCTATGCCCTGCGAGGTAGGATGGAGCAAGATCTGGATCGTCTGGAGAGGGATGGTATCATCACACCAGTAGAGTTCTCAGAGTGGGCAGCTCCCATTGTGCCCATGGTGAAAACTGATGGCTCTATTCGCATTTGTGGCGATTACAAGGTCACAGTGAACCAGGCAGCCAAAGTGGACACATACCCCTTACCTTGTGTGGATGAATTGTTTGTCTTTCTAGCTGGTGGAGAGACATTCACAACCTTGGACTTGGCCCATGCCTATCAGCAGATTTCCCTTGATGAGGAGTCAAAGAAGCTTGACTGTATCAACACACACAAGAGCTTGTATGCCTACAATCGTTTACCTCTCGGGGTAGTGTCCGCCCCTTCAATCTTTTAGCGCACTATGGAAGGTGTCTTGAAAGGGATTGACCAAGTCTCCATCTACATTGACTGCGCAGGAGCATATGTGCATTCATGCAATCAACTGTAGATTATCTGGGTCATCGCATTGCGGAAGATGGTCTTCACCCCACACCAGACAAGATTAAGGCAATCATGGAAGCTCCAGCACCCACCAATGTGCATCAGTTGAGAGCATTTCTTGGCACCGTTATTTACTATGCCAAGTTCCTCCCTAACATCTCCAGTGTGCTAGCCCGTTTATACCGGTTGTTGAAGAAAGACAGCAAGTGGTCATGGGGTCGTGCCAAGAACATTGCAATCCAAGAGGCAAAGTCAGGGTTGACATCATCCAGTGTGCTAACCCATTATGATCTTGCGAAGGAATTGTTCCTGGATTGTAACGCATCTCCGTATGGAGTTGGTGCAGTCTTGTCACACAAAATGGAAGATGGATCCAGGAACCCATCACCTACGCCAGCAAGTCCTTAAATCCAGCCGAGAAGAGGTATTCCCAACTTGATAAGGAAGGATTGGCAATCGTGTTCGGTGTCAAGAAGCTTCACTACTATTTGTTCGGTAGGAAATTCACAATCCACTCAGATCACAAGCCACTGCAACATCTCTTTTCAGAGTCATGTCCCATTCCTCAGTTGGCTTTAGCACAAATTCAACGCTGGGCTTTGACACTTAGTGCCTATGATTATACCATTGTTTATCGCCCAGGCACTGAGATGGCAAATGCTGATTCGCTCAGTCGATTGCCACTACCAGAAGCACCGGTGTCAGTACCCCTACCAGGTGAAACCATTCTTCTCATGGAGACTTTGCACACTTCGCCAATTTCTTCTGAGCAGCTCAAGAATTGGAGCGCTCATGACCCAGTCCTTTCGTGTGTCTTGGAAACAGTGAGGACGGGGTGGCAGCACTTAGAGGGTGTTGAGTTCAAGCCATATAACTCTAGAGGGGAGGAATTGTCAGTACAAGATGGTTGCTTATTGTGGGAAAATTGTTTGGTGATGACAGCAAGACAGTGAATGCTGGATGAGCTACATGCTGGACATCCGGGGGCAAGCTGGATGAAGTCTATTGCTCGTGGTGTGGTTTGGTGGCCAGGCATAGATGCAGAGATAGTGACCAAAGTGCAGGGTTGTTCTGAATGCCAGCTGAATCAGAAATCACCTGTAGCGGCACCAATGCACCCATGGAAATGGCCAGCTCGACCATGAGTTCGCATCCACATCGACTATGCTGGACCTTTTCTAGGCAAAATGTTTCTGATTGTTGTCAATGCCCATTCAAAGTGGATGGAAGTGGAAGTTGTTCCAGCAGCAACGTCAGCCCACACCATTCAGAAGCTTTGGTCCATGTTCGCCATACATGGCTTGCCTGAACTTTTGGTGTCAGATAATGGGTCAGTGTTCACCAGTGTAGAGTTCCAAGAGTTCCTCAGTCGTAATGGTGTCCGACACCTAACCTCAGCTCCTTACCATCCGTCATCTAATGGACTGGCAGAGAGAGCAGTCCAAACCTTCAAAGACAGCATGAAGAAGGGTTTGGATGATGATGTACAGAAGCAACTCTCTCGGTTTTTGTTTCATTATAGATCTACTCCACACACCACAACAGGTTTGACGTCAGCAGAAACATTGATGGGTCGTCGCCTAAGAACTCATCCAGATGTGATGCGACCTGATGTTTCTGCTTGCTTGCGTGCACACGAAAGAGAGACCTTTTTCTGAGGGAGAGTTGGTATTTGTTTGTAACTTCACAACAGGACAGAAGTGGTTGGCCGGTATCATCGATTCCATCAATGGTCAGTCATCCTTGACGGTGGAGTTGACTGATGGTAGAATAGTCTGCTGCCACGTGGACCATGTTCAGTCTCATTCTGTTCCTCCTTCCTCCATTGTCAGCCATGATAACGAGTTGCTTGACATTCCCAGTCCCACTGACAATTCAGCAGAAGAAGCGATCCCTGCTGAAATGCCTGCAGCTGAAACAGTTCATGTGCAGCGTCGGTCTACCCAGGTCCACAGACCACCAGACCGTTTCAACTTTGACACTGAGGTTAACTAAGTTTGGTTATAGGGGGGAGGAGTGTTGTATTCAGTGTTGTACTCAGCATTGTAACTAATTATGGTTACTTACCTTTTGTGGTGCTTGCTGTAAGTTGATTGTGTCTATGTTTATTATCACGTGCTTTTTTACGCATGCGTAGTGTAGCTTTGTTTCTTTTTGACTTGAGTGTACCTTGTTCAGGTGGTTAGTTCTTTTGACCTGTTGATGGTTGCCTTGTATTGTTGTCCCTAATTGATTGGTTGTGTTGCACGAGTTCCAGTGTCGTGGTCGACTATAGTGTGTGGAATTACCTTGGTTACTATGACATTTAGCAATGACGATGATTACAAACAACATCAACTAATAAACTTAAATCAAGTGTGAAAACATCACTGTCATGGATGAACAAGGATGTCCAATGAGTCAGAGTTCAATCTTTGGACGAACACTTGTTATGTGTGCTCTGCAATGCGATTGCCCTCCCACGGAGTGGAGAAGGGTGGTTCAGTTGTCCAAGTTGATGCCCACGTTCACCAATCTCGGTCGTAAACTAGATGAAATCAGTCAGATTTCGAGGAAGGTTCGGGTTGCCACTTGTAGTCTTCCTCAAGGATTATGGGCTCCATAGCCTGCAGCAAATGTTCAAGCACCATTTTATTAATTTTTCTCGATAGCAACTGTCGGCCTGTCCCTCACAATAAGCACCAGTGTCTTTATAATTGCTCTGTGATCTGAGGCAGCAGCAATCTCATTGGTCAGTGTGATGTGTGGAATTTACATATTCTACTAGACCCTTCTTTTCTTCCACCCTCATGCGCGATGACAAAGTAGGGGCTAGCGACTAGACTAGCATAATCATCAAACTGTCATCAGATCTGTCTGGGCTTACCACAAAAGAGGACAATTTTTCTGATTTTGGTTGCAAGAAAATAGGGTCAATAATTATGAGACTATTGAAAGAAGCTTATCCATGGAATTCATTTGTTCATTTCGCCGCTGTTTGGTAGATAACAGTAAAAACTGACACTCTGGGTACAAAACAATGGCATTGCTCACACCTGTGCCCACAACCATCTGTGAGTGTGCTGCTGCTCCTGTCTCCTGTACTGGGAATGGACGTTCCAAAAGCTCAAGCTCGATGTCAAAGCTGCAAAACTGAAAAGTGGTGTGTATGTATGTGTGTGTGTGTGTGTGTGTGTGTGTGTGTGTGTGTGTGTGTGTGTGTGTGTGTGTGTGTGTGTGTGTGCAGAGGTACGGAAGGGTGGGGGATCGGGAGGTGGGGGTTAGACACATACAAAAGAGCATTAGCTGAAAACATTTCAAACTCTTAAACAAATTTTGTACACACAAGACACAAACAAATAAACAGAGACTGTCTCTACATAAATACATCCTCAATCGTATCATTGCAATTACATATGCAGTGTTTGTGCAGTGTTCATATAAATACTCAGTTTGAGTACACATTATTTAGAGAGGCAGTTGCATAATCACCTCTAAATCTCAACTAAAGCACTAGTTTATATTATGTCAATAACAAAGAAAACAGTGACACGTAGTAAGGTGTAGCTCACAGGATTTAGCACCTGTGCATTGGACATAAGGCTGTACCCATTAGCCTAATATGGACACGTGACACATTATCATAACAACAGTGGCCCTGAGTACAGTTAATGGGCAAACACACCACACCACAGCAGTAGTGACTTGAAACAGACATTGGAAAATTTCATTTTAAATTAGAGGTCACCACAGAATGGCAATACAACAACCCTAGCTATGGAGTGACATTGCACATGCGTACATAAACATAAATTACTGTACCTACAGAAGGCATTTCAGTGACAGGTTTAAGATGATGCATATACTGATTAGCGAACATTACCATTACGGTCTATAGCCTATATGTAGTCCAGAGATGAAGACATGTGCACCCGATTGAGCTTTATATGGTACAAGTCTAGTACAGCCGATTTCGCAGTGGCTGTCAAAATGGCACAAGCACTACAAATACATACATACTTCTAAAAATTTATGTGCTTCATCATCCGTGCATCCAAAGAGTTCCTTAACCTTCTTCTCTCTGCCTGCCTAGTCATCCAGAGCCTAAAGGTTGTCAACAGTGGGCGGTTCAATGATAAAATACATAGTTAAAGAATGAGTTGCACTCACCTCCATACCCTCCTTGCCTATTCTGTACATGTGGTGAAACTAGTCAGAGGATTATAATTCGGAAACTAGCTTTGGGTGGGTCTCTCTGCATGCTCAGCGTGCACCGGCTGGTAATGCCCCGGCTAGCCATGCACCAACAAGTTCACGGACTGGGCACCAAGTAGATATTGTGTAAGGAGTAATGGAAGTGCAATGACAACATGTGTCATAAGCAAAAATTTTGATACTTCAGCGTAGCTGTGCCTTATGCAAGTAGTGTATTGTTGGGTATCCCATATAGTAGGGGTGGGCAGTATTTCGGTATAGTTAGTTAACTTCGGTGTGTTTACTGGATACCGGATACTATCGGTAGGTTGAATAGGGATACCGAGATACCGATTCGTTTCGGTTATACTTGGTATGAACTACATTTGTAACTAATACTTCCATACTTAGGAGTGGTAGTCCACAGCAGCAGGCAGGACAGGCAGGAATTAGGCCTACAGCAAGAGGCCGTTTCACATTTAAGTACGTAGAATGTGTCCTCACCTCTCGCGCTTCATCGCTTTTCGTTCTTCCCGAAGCGCCACCCTTCATCTCTGAAATGAAACTTCTTCATAATGGTGAAGTTTCCGAGCACCCACTTGCATCCGTCGGCTCGGTAAAGAAGTCTGCTTCGAATCAGAGCGTCGCTTGCAATCGGCCATGTTTTCATTCATAATATACAGATTATGTGCGGTACAATATGCAGAGGTATCCTAGCTTCGCGTGTATTTTGAGCAATGCTGGTTTGCGAACTTTCTGTGAGAGAACAGTTGAACAGTTGAAACACTTTCAAATACAGATGCAGTAAGTCAATGAAAGCTAAATAGCCTATTTAGTCAGTTTTTAGTAATACCGAGGTATTTGTAGGAATAGTTATTCGGTATTGAAAAATGTCAATACTGCCCACCTTTACCATATAGTAAGGATGAGTCTTTAGCTTATCAAGGGGAACTTCTGGATGAGTTGATTCAGTTGGGCCTGGTTCAGGAAAGTGCGGAAGTGAGGGGTGTAACATTAACTGGCTGAAGTGCTAAGGCTGTGCGCTTGGAGGGCGCATAATTAGATTACCAACAGGGTGTGCAGTCACATTCTAGGGGCGGAATGGTATGTGTACTTGGCACCACATGATGTAGAATAAAATAGCCAATTGGCCCACGGAGGAAAAGACAGTGCCGTAAGCTTCTGCAGCAGGGCAGCTTGGAGAGCGCTAAACCCCTAAGAACACGGCCCTGGCTGCCCTCAACTGGCATGGAGAACTTCGCGGCACTCCCCTGAGTGGGACAGATATTTTACGATGACAAACAAACAAACAAACAAACAAGGAATCAGTGCATTATAGTAAGACTACTACAAAATTAGCGTAATGTATATATGGCAACAGTGTCTTTAGTAAGGAGGGAAAAAGGTTGGTGTCTTTTGCATCATCGTGCAAGTAAGATTTACCTAGAGAGAATGAATAACAGAATGGACCCACACAAAAGGGTAGTACTATATGGTGCAACACTCTTCAATGTAGGGACAATGGTGAATGCTCCACTGTGTACTAGCCTTTCCTTGTTTCTGCATTTTTATGCCAGCCCTACATCTTTAGTAGTTTTTGTAGAAAATTATTATTCTTTCTAGTGTAATAGTTAAATGGTGACCAAGAGGTGTGTCTAAGATTTAGAGCACGAGGTATGAGGGTGCCAGTGCTGAGTGGTCTAAATCTTCAGAGACACCAATTTTTCAGCATTTAAGTGTTATAGATTCCAAATGATTGGGCAAGGAGCTGGCAGTGAATCAGTTTACCTACTCGTACTTGCGTCATCATGCGTCTTCCGGAAGTACTTAGCTATTTCTGACAATGGCTGAGAAAACATCGTTGGGTTCGGGTCTCAACTTGGGTTGGTCATCTCGCAGCAGACAGTTCCTACAGGTCAGCAGTGGATGCAATGCGTCAGCTAACAACACTTTCACACGGACCACTCAATCCAGAATCGTGACCATCAATTTGACATTTGGCATGTGACAAAGGGTGTTATGAAGAAGCTCAGTAAAGCCAGGAAACAGAAAGGCTGTGTGGACATCCTGCCGTGGAGGGTATGATAGCAAGAACGGAAATGGAAGCACTTGATAATGACCACAATCTTGGGAGGCTGCAGGCAAGAACATCCTCTGGCATACCTTGGTATAGAGTTACATACCCGGGGGACAGAAAGATTGGGTGGCTAAGCCCATATCGGATACTAAATCTTACCAAATGATGACCTCATACATGAAAGAGACCGCCAGTGCAGTAACCAAGTAAGCGCCTCCAACACTTCCTTAACACCTAAATTGTGGTCAACCAACACCTCCGTAAAGTAAACAAAGAGCAGAAAGGTCACGAGAATCAATTTAGCCATGAAGTTTCATGTACCAACGTCTGGAGAAGTGGGTAGCTCATGAAAGAGGAGCACGCACATGTACACACTTTCCCCAAGGATGCATTTACTCCTGGGAAATGAGTCGACATGCAATCAGCGCCTATACACCGCATCCATTGCTCACCGCTTTGCTTCTGTTGTGGGCTGAACCAAGCTTTCCAAGCATGTGCAATCCAGCTGAGCCAAAGCAAAGCGTCAAAGCCTTCGTGACGTCTCTGCGTATTCGTGAGTCACTCATTTCATTGGATACTGCGGCCACAGATCTGCACGCGCACTGAATGTTCCTGGTCTGAGAGTGCGCAGGAACAGAAGTCGGCGACACCGTTGCACAGCACTCAAAAGTACTACTGGGGCTGCGTGGAGAGGATACGAAGTGACTTCAGCATTGTCCTACGGCGAGATTACCACCAGTTCCACCCCAGCTCCCCAGCAAGACGCACTAAAATTCAAATTGTGGACGCTCATTTTGGTAAATCACTTACTACATGTCTTCGATGGCGTACAGCATTTACTGCACTCGCCCTCGGGCACTTTACGCCCTCAGGTCTCGTGTCTTATTTTTGGTAAATCACTTACTACACGCCTTCGATGGCGTACGTAGTAGTTACTACACGCCTTCGATGGCGTACGCATTTACTGCACTCGCCCTCGGGTCTCGTGCAGTAAATATGCCGTACGCCATCAAAGGCGTGTAGTAAGTGATTTACCAAAAATAGCGCCTGCAATTTGAATTTTAGTGCGTCTTGCTGGGGAGCTGCGTTGGAACTGGTGGTAATCTCGCCGTAGGACAAGGCTGAAGTCGCTTCGTATCCTCTCCACGCCGCCCCAGTAGTACTTTCGAGTGCTGTGCAATGGTGTTGCCGACTTCTGTTCCTGCACACTCTCAGATAAGGAACATTAAGTGAGCGCGCAGATCTGTGGCCGCAGTACCCAACGAAATGAGTGACGCACGAATACGCTGAGACATCATGAAGGCTTTGACGCTTTGCTTTGGCTCAGCTGGATTGCACATGCTCAGAAAGCTTGGCTCAGCCCACAACAGTAGCAAAGCGGTGAGCAATGGATGCGATGTATTGCCGCCGATTGCGTGTTGACTCATTTCCCAGGAGTAAATGCATCCTTGGGAAAAGTGTGTACATGTGCGCGCTCCTCTTTCATGAGCTACCCTCTTCTCCAGAAGTTGGTACATGAAACTTCATGGCTAAACTGATTCTCGTGACTTTTCCGCTCTTTGTTTACTTTACGGAGGTGTTGGTTGATCACAATATAGGTGTTAAGGGGTGCTAAGAGGTGTTATTAGTGGCTTTCGCACAATTTACTGCACTGCAGTATTCTGCTATTGCATCAGCGGTGCCTTTGAAGTATGAGATCATCATTTGGTAAGGCATATTTACTGCACGAGACTCGAGGGTGTGAAAGCACTCATCTGGTTTGCCGCTCCCTGAACATCAAGACAGCCTTCAGGTCATCCCGGACATTAAGAAGCTTCCTCACTCATGTCAAGGCCCCAACCCCCCAGGAGGAACAGAAGTGTGTAGTGTACAGGGTTCCCTGTGAGTGTGGCTCAGTATACATCGGAGAGACAGGAAGGCAGATGAGGACCCGTATTGAAGAGCACAAGAAAGCCGTATTGAAAGCTGACCTGAACAATGCCATTGCAACACATGTGTGGAACACAGGACACAAGATACAATGGAATGAGTCGGCGTGTGTGGACCGGGATGTGGACTGGTACAGAAGGAGAGTCAAAGAAGCACTACACATTAAGAACACTCCAAATGCCATGAACTTAGACCCTGGTTTGTTGCTGAACCCTTGCTGGGCTGCCTCAAGGCCGCCTTCCTCCCCCCCACAATAGTGACAGGCACTGATGGTGTCTTGACTACAATTTCAATTTATTGACATTAAATTCATTTATTAATTTAATTCATACACATCAGGTCCTGTCACTTGTGCACTTGCCATCCCCTATTTATTCTGCTGTTGCCTTTTATCTTGCATGTTCTGTTTTGTACTCTTGTGCAACTGAAGAAGGCCCTTTTGGGGCCGAAACGTTTTGCCTTTTGGTAAAAAAAAAGTGTACCACGTGTTTAATGCTCAAGTAATCCCCCTTTATCAAACAAACAACAGTAACTCAACACCATGATGAACCACATTGCTGTGAAGTTCGCCATGCATTCCTAATTTCCTTGTACAGCTACATGGCCAAAATGTCTAGCTAGCTAGTCCAATTTAGCTACAAGGAAATTAGGAATGCATAGCAAATTTTTATACACTAGTTTGTACAGTTTTTGCATATCCAAAGGACTATGGTTACGTCAGATTGATACCAGCGCTGACTAATACCACTTCCTTAAATTAGCTGAAGATTGTGCAGACTCTGAGCATCAAGCACAGTTATGCCACTTCAGATGAAGCAGCTGCCGTGTACCGTATGATATACCAGCGCAACAAAATGGCGGCATTGGGGTATGTTTAATACATGGGAGCAACTTCGTGCTCGCTCCAATGCTGTATGAATTGGATTGCCACCAGCACTCAGATCTTCACCCTTCAAGTACGTATGCGAGTCCTGGTACGTGACTTAAGTCCATAGGTGTCCTGTGTCTTGCGCTAGGAGCATGCAAAAATTCAGTGGGAAGAAGAATAAGAATATGAAAAGACAAAATGGGGCAACAGTGGCATGCAACGCTTTCTTCTTACATGTACTCCAGGTTGACTTTGGGTACACTGCGGTCCTTAACCCTTT
The DNA here is from genome assembly GCA_964019415.1 of Ianthella basta. NCBI lineage: Eukaryota > Metazoa > Porifera > Demospongiae > Verongiida > Ianthellidae > Ianthella > Ianthella basta. The sequence continues at coordinate 6,403,427 of OZ025885.1, read as the reverse complement.
GATAAAAGCTTATCCATGGCCTTCAATTGTTCTTCTTTGCCACGGTTTGGCTAGTTTCACCGAAGCGCGCTAATACGCTAAGATAGGAGACGCACATTCCTAAATAGACGTCATGAGCGTGAAGTCTGATTTTAACATCACACTCTATTACATTACCCACTTCAGCACCTATCATTATTCCCGTCATTTATTTGTCAGTTATTTGTAAGATTACCCTTTTACACTGATGAGGGCCCAATTGAGTCAAAACATCTGTAACTAGCAGGGCGCCTTCCTTCGGTGGGCTTCTGCTATTGTGAGTAGCACAACAGCGAGTCGGCCCCAGCCAGTTTTGACATATGTGAGTTGGTAGCAACGGAAGTTAGCTGCTATAACGATGGCCGAGTTTAAAGTCGATCATTGAACGACAGCGAATCAAACCGTCCGACAACCGGAAGTCAAGAGAGCGATAATTAATAAAATGGCCGTCAGCCGCGAACGAAAAACCGGAAATTGAAGGATATCTCTTCAAGAACAGCAAGACGAGCGATTTCAACCTGTGGAGGACACTCACGGAGCCCCACTTTATAATCCCTGAGAGTTTGGTGGCGTTCTGTGCAGTAGTTTTTGCCCGAATCGCGAACGAACAGACAAACAAACAAACAAACTGAATTATATATATAGATTTATGACAGTGACATCTGTCCAACAATTTTGGTTAGTGATGTTTCCTTATTGAAATGTCTCGACGTAACCATGGAGAATTCTTCCACATTGGCAGTTACTAGCCAACCATTTCGCATTTTTCTTTATGGATATAGACATACAGAAATATATAATTATAGCAACAAAGATAGTGTTGTATAAATGCTTAGTGCGGCTTCATCCATAGCTATACACAGTGCTCAATCCAACACACCTCCCCTATTGGGCTTAGAGGAGTCACTGGGGATTCCATATTTCCCATGAGCTCTGCCAACAACTCTTCACTAGCGACCCTATCCACCTTCTCAATGGCAGAAAGAACAGTCCCCCACGTCAAGGGAAGGCTACCAGTGTGGGGTTCTAGATTCAGCCAGTCAGAGAACATCTCTGCGCAGCAGTCGCGCTCCTGGTAGCGCTCGCGCTTCTCAATGGCCGAAAGACAAACGTCTTTGATGCCCAAGTTGAGTCCTATAGCCTTCCAGTTAGACGACACTCTACGGACAATATTTCGTAGTTGCTCCAAGGAGGGGGGTTGACTCAGCAGAGAGGCCTTTTTGTCTGTAGAGAAGAAAAGCAATAATGTAACATAGCAGTGATGTCACATACACATTCACCCATACTAAGATAGCCTTTAATACCTTCGTCTATCTGTTTGGCCATAGTATCGGTTTCAGCCGTTGGTCCCGTGCCTTTTCAGAACATTAACTACAGCCACGAGGCGAGCAGAATCCGAAAGGCAGGAGAAAGAGTTGGTATGCTTGGGAATCCCTACTCTGACGTGCGACTTCCTTCTAGTCTACCACATTTGTTAGTCTCGTTCCCAGACTCACCTCCGCCGTTCCGCTATCAAAAGGGGGCGTAACGGCGGAGGTGGGTCTGGGAACGAGACTACGTATTTGTCCGAATAGAGGCCCGGGCCTCTATTTCTTTCCCGGGAGTTTGACCCGGCCTCTATTCGAGCCCGGCTTCTATTAAAATATTTTTCCTAATACCTGGCCTTGTTTCCAATATACAATCAGTGCTGCATAGTATTGTGTCTCCGCGCATGGGGTAGTCTTAGTCTCGTTCCCAGCCCACCACTTCCGCTAACAAAATGGCAACGGAAAAGGTGGTCTGGTATCTTTGGGCCCATTCCTTGGCTCGCCTCGACGTATCTCGAATACTTTTGGCCAATCAGATCGCCGCTTGATCACGTGCATACGAAACCACGCGTGAGCCTCGTACGTGAAGATATGGAAGATGACTCTCAAACGTTCTTTTATGGATCCTGGATATTCCACAGAACTGGATCCCAATCATGGACTATCCATAATCCAAGAAAGAACTCCTCCCTATTCACTTTCACGTACCAGCTTCTGCGTGGTTTTCAGCAGACACGTGACCAAGCAGCGATCTGATTGGCCAGAATTATTTGGGATGGCGAGAACCAAGGAATCGGCCCAAAGATACCTAGTCTCGTTCCCAGCCCACTTCCGGCCGCCATTTTATACATGGCCCGAAAGGTGGTCTGGGAAACTGAGCCCACATTCCTGGCGCAGTGACGTTTCATTCCGAGATCCGGGAATAACCAATCAGATCGCATAAATAGATCACATGCTTTACCGGAGTTGCGAAATGGCTACGTACTCAAAGAAGACGATTGAACAAGCTATATATATCTAACGCATCGCGTAGCTTGGGCTATGGGGATCTTACAGAAGAAAAACACGAAGCTGTCACTCACTTTGTCAGCGGACAAGACGTCTTCATCTCACTTCCGACGGGAGCTGGAAAGTCTTTCTGTTACGCTCTCCTTCCTTTTGTCTTCGATTTTATCCGCACCAGCGACAAACCAGACTCGCGTCTGCATCACAGTATTGTGATGGTGGTTTCACCATTGAAAAGTCTGATGGAGGACCAAGTGGCCAAGTTTTCGAGTAGGGGAATGAAATGTGCATCCGTCGGTAGCGATGATCTAAGGACGAAGGAAGGCATTCTCGCTGGCCATTATCAGTTGATATTTATTAGTCCGGAGGCAATGTTGACAGATCTCACTTGGAGAGAAATGTTCAGTGCGCGCGTAAAAACTCGTCATTCACGTGATAATGACGTCACTGCGCCAGGAATTTGGGCTCAGTTTCCCAGACCACCTTTCGGGCCATGTATAAAATGGCGGCCGGAAGTGGGCTGGGAACGAGACTAAAAGATACCAGACCACCTTTTCCGCGGCCATTTTGTTAGCGGAAGTGGTGGGCTGGGAACGAGACTAGGGTAGTCTGACGTAGTCTGGCTCGCTAGACCGCCCCGTAAGCGCCGGTAGGCGTGGAAGGGAAGGGACGGTCTAGCGGCAATAGCGATTAGTTCACACCTTCTCGACCAATCAGATGCCTTAGCACCGAATCGGTGCAACTGTATTCATGAAGTGTTAAACAGGCTACCGGCAAAATGGAGCGGAAGGTGTGACAACCGAATGCCATCGTTTCCAGGATCAGTTGAATTCGTGCAAGCAGCAAGTAAGACAAGAGACCACCGTGAAACCAGACGAGAGCCACCGTTTCCAGGATACGGTGATTTCGCGCAAGGACTCAAGCCAATGGACGTTAATCGCTATCGCTTCGAGGACGCTGTGAAGTTCGCGCTTGGAAGCTTACAGAAAACATACTTGCAGCTGTCTGCGCACCAAAAGGAAGCCCTGAAGAGCATCCTCAGTGGAAAAGACACTTTCGTTTGTCTTCCCACATGGTCATGGTAAATCTATCATTTTCGAGTGCTTGCCGTACTGCTGGGATTTCTTGCGCACTGACAGTGCTCCGTCGTCAGAACAAGTAGTGAATCCATCGTCGGTATTCAGGGCCGTCGGAGGCGGTACGGCCGGTACGGCCATGGCCGTACCACTTTTTGAACAGCTAGCAGTTTTTTTTATTTTCAAAAGCAGTGTTTTTAGCTACTAAACCAGATAACCCCCACCCTACCCAAACTAACCGTTGAGGAAACAAAGAAGCAATGATCTTAGGTTGTTAGCAGATGCAATGAAACCGGAGATATCAAGTAGGGTCCAATACTTCACGATTTGCAAGCACGCTCCTTTCTTCCGCCATGTTTTGTTACGTAATCGATTCAAAACGTAATAAAGATGGAGGCCAGCAGCGCGCACGTAGGCAATCGTTTTCTCGCATCACGTGGCGCTACGAAGCATGGCTTGTAGAACCACACGTCAGCGAATCGCTATACCCTAAAGGTGATGTAACAATTCAAAATGGCCTCATCGTCGAAGCACGTGGACCTAAGAACGCCGACAATAGGTGACAAGCCTCATCAGCCTCGCGCAGGTTTTCAGAAATTGCTAATCTGTGGAAATATTGATATGGCTTCGTTCATTAATATATTATATATACTGTGTACAGACAATGCATGCAAAACAAGTACATGATTTATTGTGAAATCTATGTAACCCTCTTAAAACGACTTACTGACTGATCGAGAGTGCATGCTGGGCTAGCAAAGGCATCACCATTCTTAAGGAACAGATCTGTAGCAAACGTTATCTGTATGATAATGAAAAGTAGCTAAAAAAAATTTTTCGCTCGCTTCGCTCGCGACATTTTGTATCCTTCACCCAATGGCCTTACCACTTCTAAATTGCCTCCGACGGCCCTGGTATTGGTTGTGTCACCACTGATTTCACTGATGAACAGTCAGGTGGGTAAGCTGCACAAGCGAAATCAGAGTGCTGTCAGACTGTCACAGGATATTTCCAAAGATGATGAGCTGAAATTGTTGAATGGCTCCATTCGTTACGTATTTGCTTCTCCAGAGGCTCTCGACGAGGGACGGTGGAAGTCTATTCTGTTGAAACCCAGCTTCAGCTTAGCAATTAAAGCTGTGTTTTGTGATGAAGCTCATTGTGTTGAAGTCTGGGGTGGTGGGGTATTTCCTTTTCGCCAGAGCTACTCCAAACTGGCCTCTCTTCAGTCATTTTTCACATCAACAGTGCCCTTTGTGGCTCTAACAGCCACAGCATCAACTTCTACACGGTTGAAGATCTGCAAGTCGCTCAATATGATTGAGCCTGTCATCATCACTACTTCGCCTAATCGCATCAATCTACGCTACAGCGTAATCCATGTGGAAGAAAGCATTGTCAGTCGGTTCACCTGGCTGCTTGAAGAACTGAGAATGGAACAAAGCAATGCCACGAGAACTGTTGTGTTTTGTCGCTCCATTGCAAGCTGTGCCAGCTTGTATCGCCTGTTCGATTTTACTCTCAAGGATGAGGGATATGTTCCCAGAGGTGTCATTAATGTCAAAAATGCACTATTTGGCATGTTCCATTCCAAAATCACTGATTATGAGCAAAGTGCATTATTGGAGTCATTTTCGAAGCCAGATGGAGTTTGTCGTATTTTATTCAGTACCATTGCCTTTGGAATGGGCCTCAACATTCCAAACATCTACAGAGTAATACACGATGGCCCAGCTGAGAGCGTGGATCATTATGTGCAAGAAAGTGGCAGAGGGGGTCGTGATGGACATCTATGCGAAGTTGTACTGTACCTGTACTCAGGATCAACCAGAGGTAAAATCAGCTCTGAGATGAAGATGTATTGCAAGAACAAGAAATGTTGCCGTAGAATTCAGTTGATGGAGTGCTTTCCAGGGCACATTGAATTTCCCCAGCCAGCGCATATGTGTTGTGATATATGTGCCACTGAGTGTCTCTGCAATTGCACTTGTGGAATATGCCATTGCACTACGGAGAACTCACCATGCAGTGAGTGTTGCACATGTGTCAACAGATGTACACATGTCCCCACTAGCACTATTACATCAGAGGAGGGAGCTTCACAACTAATGTACGAATCAACTTCAGAATCGGATGAGGAAAGCCCCAAATCAGATTCTTCCTGACAAAAATAATATAAGGCACATGTAACAGTTACACTATATTTGTTATTATAGATACGTTATAATTGTCAATTTATTATGTCAGGTCACGTTCCTTTCCTTTTCAAGTGCTCTGTGTACTTCATTTTCAGCGCAAATTCTTCCAGCTTATTGTCCATCCACTTTGTGAACCGCTGCCATCTTTCATCTTGCCGTATTTCACTGTGCAAATGACTGCTTATACCTTTGAAGTGTGAGTATTGCCTTCCAGGAATGTGCTTGCATGCTTTGGTCGCCATGAGTTGCTGGTATATCGTCTGCCTGTCCATGCTGTCAGATGGTACAACATGATAACCACTATCCTGTATGATGTTCAACTGCTTGTCCACCTGAGCGATGCATGCTTCCACAGCAGGAGAGGCATGTGCAGTCTTCTGTACACTTGATTCAGTGAGGTGTGGTGAAAAGGAGCTAATGTCATCTTTGAATGTGCGATTCATATCCTCCAAGTGCAAGTCAAGGGGTTTGTTACTGCCTACTCTCCCTCGTGGATTACATGTCCGATTCCAAGTCAATTCATGAGCCTGCTTCTCATTGAGGGCAATCTTGACATCACTTAGGAGATGCATGGCCTCCAGAGCATATTTGTTCTTTCCTGCCTGTTTGAAAAGCACAAGGAGGAATTTCCACAGCCGGATCATGCGCCCACCATCACCTTCTCGAATTGCATCCTCCATACCCCAAGCTAGCAAGCCCATTCCAAGAACTTTGGACGAGTAGCTGTTCAAGTCATCATGGTGATGAGGAGTCCTCAGGCTATCATTAGGGCACAGGACTATGGTGTCCACAACATTGGATGCCAATTGGGTCAGGCAGTCCATTCTCTCCTTTGATGTTGCAGGTAGATCGCGCTTCAGGACAGTGCGAATGTCTGCAGATTCCAGGGACTCAATGTTGCTCATGGTTGCGAAGACAGCCAAGATCATTGCTTCCAGAACAACCGACAAGAAGCTCTGGCATGCATGCAAGTCCTTCTTAGGGTCCTGCACAACATTTCTTCGGTCAATCAGTGTGCGCAGCTTCAACTTTTGCTATCAATCCTTCCAGCCTTTGGGAAGGTTTTGGTGCTTGCAAACGAGCCATCTTAGCACCTCGTATCCGCTCACATGTGAGCTGGTCACCTCCAACAAACACCGGTTTCAATCCATCTGCTGATCCACGCTGTGGCACGTACTTGTGGAGTGTCTCTAATATCTCGATCATGTCCTCTGTCACATTTTCATTCTTCAGCAGAACACCTAATGGCACCTGCAAGAAAGGTATTTACAAGGTAAATATACAATTGACCATGAATAATTACACTTTTTATATATTAAACTTAGACTCTGTAGCTATTATACTATATTAAATAATACAATGTTATTGCAATACCATTGTTATTATTGCATACTAGTGTATAGGACATAAAACTCACAATCTCACTGGCTTTGGTCATTTCATGTGAAAACGTATGGAGAATGTGTTGTGGTACAAAATCTTGGAATATTTGCAGGCAGGGGACATACTGCACCAAAACTCTGGCAACGAGAACAAGGAATTCCTTGCGCAACAAGCTGCAGTCATTCTCAGTTGGCACAAAGAGGGAATGGTCTGCTTGCAGAAAGCTGCCGACAGGCTTTTCATCTGGTAGATCTGCATATAAAGTCAGATGGTATGAAATTTGAACAGCTATACATCATGAGGACAAGAGCATATAATATGGGCTTACCTGCATGGACTCTGTTCTTAATAGCATCTACTTGAAACCAATGGAAGGTTTTGGATTTCTGGTCTGCCGTCATGTACCTAGGTTTCTGGTACACATCCACATTGTCGCCAATGAGTTGAAATGTCACCGCACCTATTTACACAAAAGGATATATAGGAAGCTGAATGTATTCCTGTATGAGTATATACAATTAAGTTGCAATCACATATATTGTACAATGTCATGTAAAGAGATTTTTCTATACGCACTAGCTTGACAATTTAATCAGTAAATGATTGTCCATGGCCATGGATTGAAAACAACACTTAACACCACTACCTGTTAATGGTCATGGCATGAGTCATTGAGCAGTGCACTACTCAATAGTGCATGAATTATAATGATCAGACATCATGTGTGTAGTCATGGTACATACAGTGCAGACATGTATGCATAGTTTATACTAACCATCTGCCATCCATTCAATGACTTTATGATCGAAACCTGATCCCAGGTCATCCAGCTTTCGATAGAGTGAACGGGGTGAAATCGCCAGATTGAGATGGTTCAAGCGTTCTATTGTCTATCATAGCAAAAGGAACACCACCATGTGATCAGTACAGTTGCAAGCAAATGTGTTGAGAAGCACACAGTGCACTCACCATGGTTGATGAATTGCCATGCCAGAGTATCAAGGACAGCAGGTGTTGGATTGCAGCCATGTGCATATTCCTTTCTTTCAAAAGAGCTGATGCAGCTAGCACGCATGTAGAAGCAGTGCTTGAAGGTGTCTTCCTCTTGTACTTGGTACTTAGTGATGTGGCAGCTGATTTGAGCACTGCCCAGAGAGTAGGAGAGTTTTCCTTCAGTTCCCTTTCATAACTGTCCCAGTTGAACTCTGCGAAATCTGTAATTGACATTATCCTAAACACAGTGTGATTCTTTGAGCACAACTTACTGCATTCATCATCAATGATGGATTCAAGATCTCCCAGTTCAACTTTTGGCCTCAAGTGTGGTAGTGCTCTGGTGCCAGAACGGGGTATTGGGATTCTGGATGGTCTTTCCGCCGACTGTGTGTTATTCACAGGGCTTCTGGTACGAGGCTGCAGCTGATGTGTGTGATGTACTATCTGCTCACCTTCTGTGCTCACTGACGAGAGGGTGCTCACACCTGGCATTGGAGATGGGAAGAGTGCTCGGGCAAACCTTGTGTCTACTTTTTCACTGCTCTCCTTTGAGCGCTTAGCGGCGGGAGATCGAGCAGCCGACGATGGAGAGTGTTGCACTGGACTAGAAAGCATACTTACGCGCTTTGATAGTGAAAAGAAAGTCTTCGCAGTTGCAAGCTTGTCGCGCAGTGCACGTTTCCTCGCTTCCACATCCTCTTCCATCTTCTTCAGCGCGAGTACCCATCTATAGCAGCTACCACACACGTAAGAATGACATCCTTCTGCGCTGATGTCCAGCTCGTGGGCAAGTGCAAGTCCAACGGCACTGAGCTGGCCGGTGCTCAACAATAACGAATACTTTCTGTCCAACGATCCACAACAAACACGACAGAAACGCTTGTACTTCTCCATGCGGATTCGCGTGCACACACACTGCTCTAGCAAAACGTTCTGCTGCTTTGTAGCAAACCACAGGAATGTCTGGCGCGAGGTGTGAATCTGATAATTCAAAGGTGTTAACTAATCGCTATTGCCGCTAGACCGTCCCTCCCCTCGTCGCCCCAAGGCGCTTATTGGGACGGTCTAGCGAGCCAGACTAAGTCTGACGTAGCCCAGACCCACTTCCAGTCATTTCGATGATATTGCGCAAAGGGCAGGAAGTGGCACTTCCTGCCCTTTGCACAATATAAAATGGCTGGAAGAGGGTCTGGGCTACCATATCTATGGTCAGACTACGCATGGGGAGAATCTGACTGCAAGTCAAGATTCGCACGCGGCTAGTTCTGTCGTGAAAGTGAGCGTTGTTAAAGGCCACCACGTGTATAAGCTGGCAGCAGCTTCCTTGGTCGTCTTCTCTGTGCACTAAACGGCTTTCAATTTGAAGGCGACATCGTAAGGTAAAGGGGTTCCGAACAAGATGGGGTTTCCGAACACTGCGCCGCGCTCCGTCTGCATTCGAAGGAACAGCTTCTCGTTGTGTCAGCTTATACACTGACTCTTGTGCTAACTGCATACAGAAACAGAAGCTGTTCTACTAAGTGCAGACGAAAAGCGGCGCCCTGTTCGGAAACCCCGTCTTGTTCGGAAATCCCCTCCCCTACCTTACGACTTTCTCGTAGACACATCGCTCTTGCAACTCTGATGATCCTTGGCAACTGTGAAGTGTGACAAGCGACTTGCAGTTGCTAAGGAGCACAAAAGCGTCGATCGAGAGGCATTCCGTGTCGATTGCGGCGAAGCCGGCCACTATTCAGGACCCGGCCACTATTCCAGACCCGGCCACTATTCGGACCCGGCCTCCATTAATGAACTGGCCTCCTGACCCCCGGCCTCTATACGGACAAATACGGTATTTCCCAGCCCCCCAAAAGGTGGTCTGGCACATTTGCTCCGATATTCTGATTAATTCAAACCTTTCGTTATGTGCGCAGCACAAGGGGATCAGGTGAAAGAACGGACCTCGCCTGTAGGCGTTTATTGTCTAATACAATGCCAGCCCTAACAACATAGTCTCGTCCCCAGCCCACTTCCGGCCGCCATTTTGCAATGGCCCGAAAAGGTGGTCTGGCGACTATGGTCGACTTTCTTGGGCCTGGAAGCCAGTCTCGATTACGTAACACTGGTGGGAGCACCGAGGTGTGGAATTTGTACGGGCAAGATGGCGGTGCAACGCTGTGCGGTGTGTTCCTGCAGCGTGGCAAATCCTTCTTTTCGCAGGCGAATAGAAAGTAGCCCTCAGGTTCTCGCCTTTGCCAAGTCGGTCGGGCTTCGACTTGCAGAAACTGAAAGTAGCAACCAGTACGTGTGTCGAACGTGCTTTTCCAAGCTGGAGAAAGGCAGCAAGGCGGAGGGGACACTCCGATCTACTGTTCAAGACATCCTACGTTGTGCTGGACAGCCGCATGACGTTTCTGTCTCAATCAGGAGCATAAGCTGCGATCAAGGTACCCAAACACAAACGGATCGCGAGGAAGAGCAGCGCGACAGTAACCAAGGTGAACAACTAGCCAGCTACGCAGCTGACTAGGGCCTTTAATCAAATAGCTATAAAATAGCTAACTACGACTCACACCTTTGTGCTTGCTGTGGTTTCTTCATATAGACAGCAAGACTCCTAGTCCTCGCAAAAAGAGAAGACTGCAGGACAGAGGTGTGTTCCTCACACCACCAGGTAGCAAGAAGAGGTGTCACAGAAAAAAGCTTTTCCAAGACAGTCCCATGGTGCAGGTTAGTAAAAAAGTTAGCAGCCCTTTCTGCCGTAAACATCTGACTGTGGTGTAATAAATAGCCTCTATGCATTAATGCATTTAGGTAGCTGTAACTGCTAAAGGCAAAGTGAGGCGATTTCGTGTTCAGAGCAAGTATAAGAGACTGGTGATGTCTACTCGCTACAACAAATCTCCCTATACTGCACGTGTTATGCTTCGCAATAGCCCTCTAAGAAGACCAGTTGTGAGAAGCATTTGCAGCATCATTCGAAGGGAGGTCCACCAACTTTGTTCAATGAAGTATGGAGCATCTGTCCTTCGCGGTACTTCATCAGCAGCCCTCACTTCATTTTCATGGAGACCAGTTGTAAGAGAACTAAAAGCTCGTGCTCCTGTTCTCTATGATGTTCTCAAGGCTGTGATTGCAAGACCAAAGAAATCAACAGATGCTAGTGCCATTGGCATCGCAGCAGCTGTCATGCTGAAAGCCAGAAACAGGTTCTTCTCATTTCCACAAGCTGTGACGTCAGTTCTTCTGTATGCTGGTCATTGCTCCAAGCAGGTTAGTGTGTCAAAATGTGTTTGTGAATAATACTTTGCTATTAATGTTAATTATGCTATTTGTTTTAAATCTATCCAATAGGTATTTCATAGACTCAATCGTATTGGTCTATGTCTGAGCCACCGACAAACACTGAGGGTTGTTAGACAATTAGGAAATGATCATGATAGGGTGGTAAAGCAATGGAAGAGTGCACAGGAGTCAACTGGCTCTACAACCGAACCAAACTTGGAGGTCACTGAGAATATCAGCAATTGGGAGGGTGAGAATGCAACAACTGAAGATGAGTCATTCTCCTCAACAGGTTAGGGGACAATTAAATGCATGATGTTGTCATTTATAGTTATATAATTTTTTGTAACATTGTGCAGAGGAAGAGAATCACACTGCCACATCGGATTCGGATTCAAGTGAATCTCGAGATCTGTTCACTTCCAGGCCCATGGTGGCTAACACAAGTCAACAGCTGCAGTCATTTTCCTACACCATTGTAGGAGACAATGTTGACAAGACTGTTTCACCACGCTGTATGACCACTGACCATCAGCGTCAGAGTCTACATTATTTCCATATGTATTGTGCAATGGATCGCATTGATTTTCGTCACCTGACAAATGATAAGCCAATTGCAGATGTATCCAGTCTCCCACTGTCAACCTTCCTTCCAAACTTGGAGGACAGCTCTGCTCTGCGTTCCAACTATGCTGTCCTGTTGGGTCGTGAAGTGGTGCAATCGCTTCCCTTCTTCAAGGACTTTGGTGAATACGTTCCAAGCCACATTCCTCATAAGTACAGTACAGAAATGAGCAGAAAGTCCACTGTGGTAAGTTGAAAAAACACTTATACGAATATTATATGCAAAGAACATCATCTATATAGAATGATATATAATGTTAGATGCATGCATGTGTATGCTTGCACATGCAGGTGCCTTTGGGTGTTATACCTAACAATGAGCAAGTCACTGATGAGATGGTGTCAATTCTGGAGCATCTGCACCAGTACGTCCCTGTTGTGAAACATGGAGACTGCGCGGAGACGTATTCACCAATTGCCTTTGGTGGAGATCAACTCACAGCAGCCAGAGCTTTGACAGCAAAGAAAGTGCGAGTTACCAGCCATGGTAAGGCAGCTTTGCGAGGACTTGTACCCTACTGTGCAGATTGGCATGCAAAGGTTAACTTCATTCAGGTTAGTGCCATGTAGGCATAATTATGCACAATTAGTATGAATTTAAAATAAACATTAGTTTCAATGTATTGTTGGTTACATCACCTTTACAGATCATGTGGCTTCGACTGTATAAGGGAGGATCTAGCATGGAAGGAGGGACCCTACAACAGCTGCGAAACTTAATTGGACGTCGCAACATTGGCTCGGAGACTGATGTCAAGGGACATGTCAATGAGATTGAAGACTTCCTTGAACTTGTTATCAGGTGCCACCTGATAGAAGCGACCCTACACTTTTTTGCCATGCGCAACACAACTGATACACCACATGCCAACACCTTCCCTCCTGGCTTTGCGTCTCTTCCATTTCACAAAAGGAAAGAGCTATTTTTTGATCGACTGCTTCGTATTATTGATAGATATGTCATTCCCAAGCAGTTCCTTCTGGAGCAGTCACAACAGCTACAGCAACCATCACCAGAAGATGTCCATAGGAATCCCCACTTCCAGCGTGTCACTCATGAGCACATGTATGGTGTAGCTCCTCCCCCCCCAGGGACAGCAACACGTCATCTGCCATCGACAATCCAAGAAGCACTAGATCGTCCAGAGGCTCCTCAATCCATCCAATGCACATCCGTGGATGGAGTCTTTGCATATGCATCTGCCGTTTTGAATGATGGGCTCCTACTACTGGAGTTCAAAGATGCCATTAGAGAGGGAGATGGCCAACGAATTCTACGCTGCTGGAAAGCTTTTTTGCTTTATTTTCATTTTGCAAGGCATCATAACTATGCCAATGAAGCTGTAAGGATGCTGTCTGCTGTCTATGCATTGGCAACACCAAGGGTTGCTGCTCAGATAACCTGGAGCCGTGTGATCAACACAAGGGGCCTTGCTGGGCATAACATCCCAGTTGACTTACACAATGAGCACCTCAATAGAGCCTTGAAGCAAGCTGTTTCAGGCCTGGGTGCAAACATTGCCAAGCAAACCATTCTGCAGTGTGGTCGAAGCCTAGATGGTCTCCTTAAAGTCAACAAGTCATTTGACGAAGAGCATGGCATACACCCTGTTTCCTTGGAGCACAGTTCACCATCATTGGCTAAAGATCAAAAGCTAATTATGGATCAACTTTCACGTTCCCGCGTATTTGACTATGTTCCAGGACGTGATCATCGGTCATTCCACGGAATCAAGCCCAATGCTGCACAGAAGGTGGACCTGACAAAGCTGTCAGAATGGATACGGCAGAAACAATCTGCCCTGCAAGCAGAACAGAACGTATCTAGGCTGTTCAAGCATCACTGTTAATTCCAACAAATTAACCTTAAAATAGTCAGTGATTAGATACAATCTTGAACATCTCAGCAGCTTGGCTATGTGATAATCCACAAGATAGAAAACTGTTCACAGAATTGTATTTCCATTTGTTCCTTACGATATCATCAATAATAACATCAGTTATACCAGTAACTACTTCAATACCAAATAAAGGAGGGCAACTTTTATCATCAACTAGAGAGAGTCGAAAAGCTTCCAATGAAGCTTTTAAAGCTCGTTGTGCACTTGACCCAAGCTGATGTTGGGTTACTGCTGGAATGACTGGTGGAACAAGTTCCGGATCCGCTTCTGTCAACAGTAATGCTTGTACATCAAGGCAGTCATCACATTTGCATGTGCGGGAACACACATCACAGCATTTGTGGCAAGGATTGGGCTTGATGAAGTTGCCACCATCATACTCAGCCAGCAGCATTTCCCGCCTGCACTTGCTCTCATTCAAGCAGTATGCTTTGCTGTCATCTGAGGGAGGATGATAGCCGCTGAAATCTGACCGGGAGAAGTATAGCATCGCTGTGGAATCTTGCCCATCACGTCCACATCTTCCGCTCTCCTGCAAGTATGCATCTATCGTACTGGGAGGACCCCAGTGGATAATGCAATGAACATCAGGTACATCTATACCCATGCCAAAGGCAACTGTTGCAACAATCACCCTAAGTGAACTCAAGGGGTTGCTGAACTCTGCAAGTATCCGGCCTTTGTCATCTTCATGCGATGCACTCGTGAACATGTCACAAGTGACATCCCCATTCACAAACAGAGCATCACTCTTCCCAAGCTCATCAGCAAGGCATTCGTGGACATGCACTGCATCATCATATGTCCGACAAAAGATAATGCATTTTTCGGCGTTTTTACCATGCTGACAAAGACCATGAACCAGTGGCTGCAGAGCAATGCGGACATCATCAGGCTTCACCCGAACAGTATATCTAATGTTGAGCTTGTTGGGCACTTTCAACACTACACTGCAATCTAACATGCATAAGCTCTTCTGGATAACCTTGCGGGTTCGGCGAGAAGCTGTTGCAGTTAGTGCCATTACATTGACAGTAAAGGGAATAATGGACCGAGCCTCACCAATGTTTTGATATTCTCTCCTGAATGATGGACCCCTGCAATCAGGACACAGGATGTGGAAAAGGATGTGTATGACCATTTCAAATAGGACGTACACTTACTTCATGACACATACAAACACCACACAGCACCTTAACATACTGCACACACCTGCACACAAACCAACACATTCACACCACACACACACACACACACACACACACACACACACACACACACACACACACACACACACACACACACACACACACACACACACACACACACACACACAACAGGGCAATAGCTGCACACTCACCAAATGTCAATGCAGTGAGCCTCATCAACAACAAGGGCTACAAAGTTGTCCACATACACTTGGGATCGAAACATGTCTCTTACTGCCAGGTCTTCAAGAAGGTACTCTGGTGATATGTACACTAATTGGTACTCTCCAGCAATCACAGCTGCCTTGTCACACGAATCTTGTCCCAGGAATGTGCACTTTAGTCCCCGCTTGTGGAACTTATCTACCTGATCCTGCATTAGCGCGATCAGCGGACTCACAACCAAGACGATGCAGCCACAGTCTGTCCCTCCAATAATCTGCAGATGCCGCCGAAGGTTGTCAAAGATGACAGGAAGACTGGCGAAGCAGAGAGACTTGCCCGCCCCTGTTGGGAGAGAAACGAAGACGTCACGTCCCTTTATGAAGTCTAAAATCGCCTCTTCCTGGTCTACTGTGGGCTTCTCGTAGCCGAGCATTACGAATGCTTCCAGAATAGCATTGTTCACTGTGGCCGAAGGTAGCCTTGCGGCCAATCTTGGGATTCGCACTTCTCCCATCGAAGCTGCCGTCTCGCTGCTCGAAGCTGCCATCTCGCTGCTAGCATAGATCTATGCTGCTAGGTAGGTATGAACGCCAGAGGTGAATGTTATGCATAACATGCCAGTAATGAGCTGTTGTGTAATCTGATTGGCCAGCACACATTCCTGCTGGGAATGGACTTCCGGGCCCAAGAAAGTCGACCATAGTCGCCAGACCACCTTTTCGGGCCATTGCAAAATGGCGGCCGGAAGTGGGCTGGGGACGAGACTACTAACAACACAAGTGCGCTAAACGCCCCGGGCAAATGTATGGTCCGTTCTCGTCACTTGACCAAATAATTGATCAGTGGTTGTAGTGTGCATGTATTCCTGTAGTAGATGTTAATTCAAGTTTTGTGTGTAAACACTGTAGTGCACACACAAGTGCATGAACCCTTTCTCCTTCCAGTTGTGGTGATGTGTTTGATCTACCAAGTCAAGATGGTTCTCTACCAGTAAGCATACAAGCACACTGCAATACAAACATACAAACACACACATTCACACAACACTATTGTGTTCTCTTCTTGGTATGTAGCTTTCACAACTACCACTCCCCTCCCTTCCGCTCCTGTCTCCTCCCCTCTCCCCTCTTCCCCCAGCCAGCAAGAGACCTTAGCTCCATCACATCTGACAACAGTGGTAGGGCGTCCTTCCAATTTGAGTCCCAGGGGCTGAAGGTGTGGGAGGTCATTGGAAGAGGGATGTTGGTGCACTCCACAGGACCCTCCACAACCACATCCAACAGGTTAGACAACCTAACTTCACTACATTCTCCCCACTTGCTCCACCCTCCCTCCTACCCCTACCCCCACCCCTCCCTTCTCCCCCTCCCACCTGCCCCTCCCTTTGCCCCTCCCTCCCCTACGCTGATGTGTGGTATCATTGCTCGTTCAGCTGGACTCTTCCAAAACACAAAGAAGGTGTGTACGTGTGATGGAGTGATCATCTGGGAAGAGGAGGAGGAGGCAAGGGGGAGAGAGGACAGCACAAGAGGAACAGCAGCGCGGCTGTAGCAGACAGCAGACAAGTGAATTGATGCTATGGTTTAGTGTTTGTTTGTTGTCGACCTCTCCACTCTGTCTGCCACAGACGTGTGTACTAAGCTATGTTGCGTGTGTTGTTTTGTGTTCAATGCTGAAGTTCATCTATTAATGGCTGGCGTATATCAGATCATATAATACAGTAACTGTGCACATACATGTGTGTGATCAGCTAGATTTGATGTACATGCAGTTCTTGTTTCTTCGTATGATATTGCGTATACTGCAGTATACACACAAAGTGTTAAGGCTCTGGGAGCAATCTGACCAACTAAGCTAGCTAGCTTCTTATGCACCGATGGCCACTAATATAACTGAGAAGGGAGAGGATGAAGATGAAATACCTGCTAGTAATAAATGTGTGCACAACAGAAGGCCACAAAAGAAGTGAATTGACTAGATCTAGACATACAATGTACATACAGCATTATAATTATAGGTCAGTAAACATGACTGCAATAGCTACACCAACAATGTGAGAAGATGAAGCTATATAGTTAGGTGGCTACACATAGCTAGAGTGGTGTCAGGGCTCTCATCCCAACTGCCACTATATAGAGGTTTGCGCAGGTTGGAGGTATGCGCGTAACATATATATATATGTTACGCGCATACCTCCAACCTGCGCAAACCTCTATATAGTGGCAGTTGGGATGAGAGCCCTGACACCACTCTAGCTATGTGTAGCCACCTAACTATATAGCTTCATCTTCTCACATTGTTGGTGTAGCTATTGCAGTCATGTTTACTGACCTATAATTATAATGCTGTATGTACATTGTATGTCTAGATCTAGTCAATTCACTTCTTTTGTGGCCTTCTGTTGTGCTATATATAGCACCTGCAGTCAATCATGAGTACTGTAATGGAACAGGGCATTCTGTCAGTAGCTATGATGAGTTGCAAGTGTGAATCAATTGTATGGGACGGCCATATAATGTAGCTAGCTAGCTAACTATGGGAAAATGTGTGGGTTAAATATAGCTAGGATATAATCAGGTAAAATCAAGGTTACATTCACATCTATACATGTATGTAACTTGAAAAATAAAATGTCCACCACAGTACACTGTACTGCCATGCAAGACAATAAGTACTTTCTGGAACAGACATTGGACGGACAAAGTTAGTGACATTCCCAAATTGATTTATTGACTCCCCAATACTTAGACAATGGTTGGTACAGTTTTGAGCTGTTTACAGTTAGCTAGCGCCCAAGGATGATGTAATATAGGTATAAGTGAGCGTACAAATTAGGAGACACCCAAGTGTACTAATTTAAACAGCACAATACCCTAGTAGTCTGAAGGGTTAATGTCAGTGCTAATCACATGACCTCCAGCCAGTGAAAGCTTGAACGTTGTTTCTTATGTTATAGTCCATGCATGCATGAACACATGCCCAAGCTCTCCAATGCAAACTGCATCATAACTCAGTGCTGCATCTATATATGCATATGGTATGCAGCCAGTGGAGTGAGCCGCTCATGCAGGAGCATGCAATAATAATTATAGAACAACCCGTACACATTGTATTGACATGGGCTATGTACGAACATGCACCTGAAAAACATGCAGTTAACCCATGTAGCAGTGGCCATTTTAATAAATCTCAGATGTATCTACTTATATAAAACTAACAAAATATTACAGGATGGACAAGCAGTATAATAATAGAAAACTATGTTATATAGTATGCAAACGCTCCAAGGTCTACGGGAAAGTTGTCTAATTAAATTATGTTCTAGTATCTTTTGCTTTTCACTGATCATTAGCTCCTTCAGTCGCAGACTGTGAAGAGAAACAGAATAGTTCATACACACTACACTCATGTGTTCAACACAAACACTCTACTCAGCAAATGACTTGCCAGTAGTGTTTCACACACTTACATTCATACACAGCACTCTTCTCTGAACTCACATGCTGTCCTTTTTCAGCTATTGTGAGCCCCTCCATTTGACCTTTGACCTTTCTCATCTTAACCAGTGGGGGGATGTCTATCAAGTGGTACTCCACCTGTGGGAGATGTGGTGAGATGGTGTGAGGACCAGCAGACACAGCGGCACCTCTGATAGGTCTGTGGGTGGAGTGACAGGTACAGAAGATGACCACTGACTCACCTCCTGGGCTGTACTAAATCCTGTAATGATGCTGTGGGGGTACAGTCCAGCTCGCTTTGCCCCCACAAACATGGCAGCCACTTGGTCCTCATCAAGTGTGACGTGTCGTGAGATGTGGAAGATGATGTGAGTGCTTTGGCAGATTCCCTCCATGTAGCCCTTCAGCAGCAAGGTGTAGGGCTGTAGGGCGAGGGAGGAGCAGAGGTGCTTCTTGAGGGACCACAGACAGCCCATGGGGACATCCTCTGGGTGGTCGGGGAGGGCGAGCCGCAGGGAGGTGTAGCCAGGGGGTGGGGCTAACTGGTCAGCTGACAGAGGGCCATGAGGGAAGCACTCTGGTAGGGATAAACACTGCATTGTTGCATCTCTAAATTGAACAAAGCTCTCCAGCCCTTCTGAAGCTGAGGGTCTAAAAGGGAATCCTGTGACTAGCTGCAGGACGGAAACCTCATACCATGTGGATGCCAGGTTGACTGTATAGACGAGGTTCAATGGGAAACCATTGAACACAAGGTGGTAGGGATCCTTGGTAGCAGAGCTGATTTTTGTTGACATCAGTGTGGCAGAGCTACCTTCAATTGGCAGCAGCATGGTAGACCTATGCGGTACTACAAACATTGAAACACGTCGCAGGACTTCAATTGATCTCCATAAGAAAATATGAATCACTCTATCACGAAGCAGCTGGAACACTTTCTCCACTGCAAAACAAAGAGAGAATGAATAGTGCATTATACCGGTCTATAGTTGTGACTATATGTGGGTTTTTGTGGGCTTCTCAGCAAGGGATACATGCTTACTTTCTGCAAGTTCAGGGGAGTAGAAACGGCCTCCAGGGGAGGACTCAGTGGGATATTCTTGAGTGGTAACAGAAATAAGAGGATGCCCTGTGGAACAAAAGTAGAAATCAATAAATGCATGGGGTGTGTACTGTGTGGGGTGTGTACAGTGTGGGGTATGTACAGTGTGAGGTGTGTACAGTGTGGGGTGTGTACAGAGTGGGGTGTGTACAGTGTGGGGTGTGTACAGTGTGGGGTGTGTGCAGTGTGGGGTGTGTACAGTGTGGGGTGTGTGCAGTGTGGGGTGTGTACAGTGTAAGGTGTGTACAGTGTGGGGTGTGTACAGTGTGGGATGTGTGTACAGTGTGAGGTGTGTTCAGTGTGGAGTGTGTGCAGTGTGGGGTGTGTACAGTGTGGGGTGTGTACAGTGTGGGGTGTGTACAGTGTAGGGCGTGTACAGTGTGGGGCGTGTACAGTGTGGGGCGTGTACAGTGTGGAGTGTATACAGTGTGGGGTGTGTACAGTGTGGGGTGTGTACAGTGTGGGATGTGTACAGTGTGGGGTGTGTACAGTGTGGGGCGTGTACAGTGTGGGGTGTGTGCAGTGTGGGGTGTGTGCAGTGTGGAGTGTGTACAGTGTGGGGTGTGTGCAGTGTGGAGTGTGTACAGTGTGGGATGTGTGCAGTGTGGGGTGTGTGCAGTGTGGGGTGTGTACAGTGTGAGGTGTGTACAGTGTGGAGTGTGTGCAGTGTGGGGTGTGTACAGTGTGGGGTGTGTACAGTGTGGGGTGTGTACAGTGTGGAGTGTGTACAGTGTGGGGTGTGTGCAGTGTGGAGTGTGTACAGTGTGGGATGTGTGCAGTGTGGGGTGTGTGCAGTGTGGGGTGTGTACAGTGTGAGGTGTGTACAGTGTGGAGTGTGTGCAGTGTGGGGTGTGTACAGTGTGGGATGTGTACAGTGTGGGGTGTGTACAGTGTGGGGTGTGTACAGTGTGGAGTGTGTACAGTGTGGGGTGTGTACAGTGTGGGGTGTGTACAGTGTGGGGTGTGTACAGTGTGGGGTGTGTGCAGTGTGGGGTGTGTACAGTGTGGGATGTGTGCAGTGTGGAGTGTGTGCAGTGTGGGGTGTGTACAGTGTGGGGTGTGTACAGTGTGGAGTGTGTACAGTGTGGGGTGTGTACAGTGTGGGGTGTGTACAGTGTGGGGTGTGTACAGTGTGGGGTGTGTACAGTGTGGGGTGTGTACAGTGTGGGGTGTGTACAGTGTGGGGTGTGTACAGTGTGGAGTGTGTACAGTGTGGGGTGTGTACAGTGTGGGGTGTGTACAGTGTGGGGTGTGTACAGTGTGGGGTGTGTACAGTGTGGGGTGTGTGCAGTGTGGGGTGTGTACAGTGTGGGATGTGTACAGTGTGGAGTGTGTGCAGTGTGGGGTGTGTACAGTGTGGGGTGTGTACAGTGTGGAGTGTGTACAGTGTGGGGTGTGTACAGTGTGGGGTGTGTACAGTGTGGGGTGTGTACAGTGGGGGTGCGTGCAGTGTGGGGTGCGTACAGTGTGGGGTGCGTACAGTGTGGGGTGCGTGCAGTGTGGGGTGCGTGCAGTGTGGGGTGCGTGCAGTGTGGGGTGCGTGCAGTGTGGGGTGTGTGCAGTGTGGGGTGTGTACAGTGTGGGGTGTGTACAATGTGGGGTGTGTACAGTGTGGGGTGTGTGCAGTGTGGGGTGTGTGCAGTGTGGGGTGTGTACAGTGTGGGGTGTGTACAGTGTGGGGTGTGTGCAGTGTGGGGTGTGTACAGTGTGGGGTGTGTACAGTGTGGGGTGTGTGCAGTGTGGGGTGTGTGCAGTGTGGGGTGTGTACAGTGTGGGATGTGTACAGTGTGGGGTGTGTACAGTGTGGGGTGTGTACAGTGTGGGGTGTGTACAGTGTGGGGTGTGTACAGTGTGGGGTGTGTACAGTGTGGGGTAGAGACTGTAATGAGGATGCACTTTCAGGAGCACATGAATTACAAGCAGCAAATGCAAAGCTCTGATAAAAGACTGCCGTGTGGGAGCACTTCTTCCTAGACAGCAACAAGATATCATAGACATGTGGATGTCATTAGCTTTCTGCTGTTGAATATAAAACGCTTTGTTGAGGACGGAACTGCATATGTATGTGTAACAATACATTGGGGTAATGTAGGTATGAGGGGATACATCAGTCCTTTGTGTGGCACTACCCTAGCATTAGAGCTGCTATACAGAGTAACGTACTTGGCTTCAGTGCAACCATCTTTTCATGTGGCTTCCTTAATTCTTGATCACTTTTGATGTCTTTGACCACACTGCTTCCAGGTGTAGCCTGCACAAGGAAGCGCACACTTGCATAAATATACCTTCTGCTTTGTACAGTTACAATACATACAGTACGATACATTTAAACTCTCATGTGCCTACAAAACTGATGTACATTTACGTAAAACTACACAAATGAAGCATTAAACCAATGAGACTGTTTGGAGTGCAATACCATACCTCACCCTAATCTCACAATGTCAACAGTCAAAGCCTACAGCTGGAATCCTAACTATGTACGTATATTAGTATTGCAGAATCATCTCCACAAACTGGCTGGGAGAAACACATGATCCATAGCAAAGGTACCACCAAAAGCAATGCCACGTGAGTAACATGGCTGTGCATATATTGTGGACTATATTTTTATGGTGTAACTTTGCCTGAAATGTTTTCCAAGAACACGTATATTTTTACAGTATAGTTGATTCATACAAGCAGCTCCAACTACATACAGTATCTATTCATGATCAATCACATGCATGGTAACTGTTCTAATAAGAACTTAGACTACACTCAATATCACATACGTACATACATAATTTAGTTCTTTCTAGAACACGCACCTCAACATGGAAACAAAAGTTTCCCAACACTTTCACCTCTGTCACCTGCAAAGTTTGCAGCTCCTCCATGTGTTTCTTCAAGCCATGCTGTGCAATTTCTACATCTTCCATAGTAATGTAGAAATAGAGAATGATGCTGCCATTCAAGAATCCTGAGAATAAGGCAGGCTTTAGCCCAAGCCGATTTATGAGAAATTCCTTCACCTGCAAAATGTCTTCCAAAGAGTAGCAAAGTGAATTACTCGTGACTTCTATAAGCATGCTTTGGCAGTTGGGAGGAGGATGCAGCTGTATTTGCTTCTTCTTGCATTGCTGTAAGGTAGTTTTCACATCCTTGCGCAATTGCTTCATGTAACTTTTAAATTCCTTCCGCAGGTTATCATTCTCAAGATAATTTATCACCAACTCGGCAAAGTCAAAGTTGAGATAGCTCCAGTAGTCTTGAAGGAAGCCTATCAGCTCAGCTGCATTAACATGATGTGGCACTCTCTCTGCTATACGTTTGCCAGACAGTTGTGCATTGATGCATTCTATCAGTCCACTCAGTCTGTCATCATTAAGCTGCCTAACTGCTTCAGCGATGTGGCCAACCAATTTGCTAAACAATTTTATAAGTTTCTCCATGTCTGGGGTTAATATTACGAGTGGACAGGGAGTATCTGCATTAAGATAGATCAACAGCAAGTACTTTATATTGTTGTGTGTAAATATATGACAGTAACCATCTATTTGCTTGACTGTCGAGGCATCAGTTTACTTAGTGTACCAACTGAAGCAAGGTATATACCAGAATAATGGACAACAGGGAGAAGCAAAGGACAGAAGGAAAGATACTGGAAGGGTAGGAAGGTTTCAGGAAGGGTTAGAGCTGTACAGATCAGATATCTACTGTGAGACAACTAAGTGAGAAGATACTGGATAAAGGGAAGCAAATGGCAGTGGCATTTGTAGATCTGAATAAAACATATGAAACAGTGAGAAAGGACAAAACATGGCAAGTGCTAGAACAGAATAGATGGGAAGTTCTTGGGATTGAATGGTAAGAGCATTCTATGAAAAGGGTGAGGCATGTGTAAGAATAGGAAATATAAAATGTTGGGTGGCCCCAAATTACAAGAGGAGTAAGACAAGGATGTGTATTGTCGCCATGGCTTTTGATAACGTACAGTGTGCAATAGATATTGTATGGTCAACTATGCATTGGCATAAATTTAGTGCTGGAGTCCCGAGGGCCCAAAGAAATGTAGAGCCAATGCATACCGTATTCTCTCTAAAAAATCATCACCCATTGTGCCCAGAAAATTTGTCACTTTGTGGCAATTAGAATGGGAATGAACAAGATGGTTGAGGGTGACGAATATTTGGATTATCGCGACGAAACATTAGAGCGGACGCCGAAATCTTGGGGCACTTTGTTAGGGGTGTTTCTCGATAAAATGTCGAATTTTGAACTCACCGTTGGAACAGCCGTTCGAGGCTAACGTGTTCACACAGATTCCTGGACGCTGACGACAACTCACGAGTGTGAAGAACTTGCCAGTAAATTTTGAACTTTTGAAATTTTGAATTAAAAACTTGTCAGGTACGCTGTAGCCATGTAAGGAGACGGTGATGACGTACTTGGGCACCCTCCAGAGGAATGGAGCGGCTGTCTACTGAGGAGAAATATACGGCACAATTCTTGTCTGGCGAATTATTAGATGGGACGAATATTAGAATACCTGAAATTCGTCAGGAATTAGAATACGTTTGGACAGGTTTTTCAGGGGTGGCGAAAATATAGAGTGACAAAGTTTTAGAGAGAATACGGTAGTTGACCATACAATAACTTATATTGGCTGTATCAGGCCTGTATGCAGGGGGGGGGGGGGGGGTTCGTTGGGCCAATTATACCATCCACCATCTTGTTGTGACATCATTGGCTGGAAACATTTTTCCTTCTAGTCTTGTTCCCAGCCCACCACTTCCACTAACAAAATGGCCAAGAAAAAGGTGGTCTGGTATCTTTGGGCCGATTCCTTGGTTCTCGCCATCCCAAATATATCTGGCCAATCAGATCGCTGCTTGGTCACGTGTCTACTGAAAACCACGCACGAACCTCGTACGTGAAGCTGAATAGGGAGGAGTCTCAAGGTGTAAGCGTTCTTTCTTGGATTATGGACAGTCCACAATTGGGATCCAGTTCTGTGGCATATCCAGGATCCATAAAAGAACGTTTGAGAGTCATCTCCTATATCTTCACGTACGAGGCTCATGAGTGGTTTTGTAAGCACGTGATCAAGCGACGATCTGATTGGCCAAAAGTATTCGAGATGTGTTGAGGCGAGCCAAGGAATAGGCCCAAAGATACCAGAACACCTTTTCCGCAGCCATTTTGTTAGCGGAAGTGGTGGGCTGGGAACGAGACTATTTTCCTTCAGACATTTCTTCCCAGAATGTAACTCCCATTTTAAAACTGGTCTCCTTGTCCTTCAGATGAATGTTATGGCTAATACATGAGCTTCAAATGAGGAAAATTGTTTTTGACATAATATATAAATTATATAGATGACGACTTTGAGACCATGTCCAAGCTTCCAGCCCATAAATGGAGAAGTCCACTTCTTGGGGTCTCAAAACCTTCACTGAGTGGGTCAAGGAACAGAAAGGCACAAGCCTCTGGATAAATGCCTCAATGATGTTCTCATGACTGCTGATACAGCTACGCTTGCCTACTGGCTTGGACGCTTTGAGACAAAGGCAGAGTGACAAGATGGGCAGCCTATCTGTGGAAAATGCTTCACATCCTACTTACAGCTATTCAGAAACGCATCAGGATCATAAAACCTAGTGAGCCTGTAAATATTTTTGCTGATCTGGAGGTCCACCTGTTCTAAAACATCTATGACATGCACTTCAGGAAGCTCCATGCTTCAGGGGTCAGTGCAGGTAATGGAAAATTGTCGGTAGTCAGCCAAAACAATGAGGAGAAGACTTGGGAGAATCGGTTCATGAATTTGACAATCCCACAAGGATTGTCAAAATGTGATAGTTTTGATGACAGGGGCTACTACAGGTGACAATTACTATCATCAAGCACACCTGTGGATGAAAGGTCAAATTACCAGAAACAAGTACACTTTTGCCTTTGAGGTTAATCACAGCATACAGTATATACAGCAAGTGCTTTAATCTTCGCAGAGTACATATTTTGCAACTTAACAACTTTCAGGGATTTTGTGTATTCAATTCATGGATGTGGGAGAAGTGGTGCTGATATTTTGTGGATGCGCAAAATTGTACCAACCAGTACCATTTGTGCGGGTGCACCTAGCGACGTTTGCCTTCAAATGTGCTGAGAATGTCAAGTCTGTCACAGGGTGTGTACAGTGTGGGTGTGTCCACACACACACACACACACACACACACACACACACACACACACACACACACACACACACACACACACACACACACACACACACACACACACACACACACACACACACACACACAGAATTCTTCACACTATCCTTACTATGAAAGTACTGTATAAAATGTCGGACAAATTGGATTGACTCTCATGGGTATTGCAGTATACGCTGATTTCTGCACATCATGACCTCCACCATTGTCATGCAATGAAAACTAGCCATTAAAAGACTTAGCAAGGCTTATTGGTCATCTCTATTGTGCTCTAACAACTACTCTCACTACACTTTGCAGAGTCTGTAGAGCTTCAGCTATCATAATCCCCTGTAGCAGGAGCAATTATATAAATAGGTTCAGGCAATGAAAGCTCTACATACTATTGTTTCACGTACTACTAAACATACCTCTTTGCAGTGGTGGTTGGTCTACCTTGAAAGCATCCAGTTGAACCTGCTGGCCATCCAGTTGAACTTGCACATCTGTTGGTATTGCAGTAGACAAAAGACTGTCACTACAAGCACACACTCCACACCGCACACACCCCACATTACACATGCCCCACACCGCACATGCCCCACACTGTACACACCCCACACTGTACACACCCCACACTGTACACACCCCACACTGTACACACCCCACACTGTACGCACCCCACACTGTACACACCCCACACTGTACACACCCCACACTGTACACACCCCACACTGTACACATCCCACACTGTTGCTAAAACTTAAACACTGCTAAGAATAATTAATAATGCAACAATAATTATAGACACACATGTGCACTGCCCCTGATATACTAAATACATGTGAGGAACTCTTCAGATGGGTTCAGTACAAGTCAAAGTTAAATAGTGGTATGTGAGTCAAATAGTGATAAGTGGCTCCATTACATGTCATTTACAGACAATTAGTTGTTTTATTACAAGAATAATTGTCATTTGTGGATGTGGGCCTCAGCTGTGATGAGGTCAAAGCTGTCACATCCCTTCAGCACGTGCTTGGAACTTGATCGAGCTCCCCACATGCACATGATTGCAGATCGAAGCAGGGAAAAACTGAGATGAGTGTGAATCCAGCCCAGTGTGGATGAGTAGGCCTCTTGTATCTTCTCTGACAAAAGTGAACCCAATCTCGTGTAGAATGTGGATGCCAAGTTCCCCATTACACCTGAGGTGGAGAAGACCAAGGGCCATGCTCTACTTCAATGACGCGTTGTTCATATTTTGTTTTTTTGGCATTTCCTCGCGTCTGAAGCATGACTCCAGGGATGACCGTCTGTAGGATTGCACATTCGGGTTGAAAACCTTGACATCAAAAAATGAGCACTGACGGTTGCCACCCCAGAATCCTCTGGTTTGGATGTCTGCCCTTGCATTGTCTTCACAGTTGGCTGAGGCAAAATCAAGAGACTCTCCTTCAAGAAGGTAGAGGTCTGGCTCAAGGGTTATATCAGGGCAAACCTCAGCAAGAAGTTCCCTGTGAAATTCCTCACTTCATTATGTCGGAGAGTGGGAAAGGCACCATTGGGACAATTTAGGACATGGTTGATGGAGAAGGTGCTCCTACACTCACACCTGGTCAGCAGCTTTTCAGGCAGCCATCCATACCTCAAGCACAAGGCATCTCGAAATGCCCCCTTGTGAAGTACAAACCCATGGCGTTCGAGTGGCACTACTGTGAGCCAGTTTGATGCTCCCTTATTGCTGACAAGCTTGGCAGCCCTTCCAAGTGTTTCAGGCAGTGTAAGACTCTTCACCTTCTCCACTTCTTTGTGTCGATTTGCTTTTAGCCTTGATTTCCTCTTCTTCTGTTCAATCTCCACATCAACACTGTCAGTGTTCTTCTGTTCCATTACCAACTCGACCAGGGGTGCTGTCACATCCACTGATGCATCATATCGCGGACTGCACTGGCGGGTAGGATCAATGATTCCTAACCCACCATTTATGCAAAGGAGAGCCAGCAGTTGCCAGTCTTCGTCAGTGTGGTATCTGATTGACTTACAGTACTGCAGTGACAGTCTGTAGTGTTTACAGTAGGTATTTACTGAGTGTGTGTTCTATCTTTAGTACTATGTTACTGTACTTAGCATGGCTACCTATTATGGTTGGTGTAATGTGTTAACTGTTACTATGTATGTGACTATGCTGAAAATATTGCTGTTCACGAGTCCATTCCGTGATCGAACCATCCGTACACAAGCACTACTGTCAGTTACAGTCTTCCTGCTTGTAATGGCAGGAATGAATATGTGCCTGAGTACTTCCTCAAGTGGGGCCATGTGGTCTGAGATGCCTGGGGTAGTTCTCATGAGGTACATCCAATTTGCTATCAGCTCATGTGTGAGCGCAGCATACGCAGCCGGTGGATCCGTCTTTGCCACCTCAGAGAGATTCTTCAGTTCATCCACCCATGTGGGCATCTTCGTGGCCATGGAGTCGCTTAGGAAAGAGTCACTCCCCAAGGCCGAACCAAGGTGCCTCTGACCAGTGGATGTGATGTGTATGTCGCAATCCTCAAAGACCTCCTTGGCAGTCTCCAAATGCTGTTCCTTGGCGAGGAGCCATGTCTTTGAAGGATTGAGATAGTATCTATGGACGAACGAAGGACCTATGCTCTGGATTCGTGTCCACCAGTCTTTCAGTTGTGTAATCTTTCCTCCTGCTGATGCGTCCCACAACTGCCAATACAACCCCTGCAGCTTCTGAATCAAAGGCAGATTGGCAATGCCATATATGGACATAGCAAGGGGTCACCTTGGGTAGTTTCTTCTCTTGAGTACACTGTTTCCCTATCTATGAACAAAGAAGCATCTCCTCTATACATAATGGTAGCAACTACCGCTAACGATGGGCACAGTGAGTGGATATTGACGAGGGCAGCTTTTTGGTTCAAGGAATTGAAGGCATTGGTGGCGTCAACTAGCAGAATGGCTTCTGTTTCTTCATCATTGAAGATTCCCTACATGGCATGGACTCCAGCCTCACAGTTGCCCCCCACACAACTGGACACTACCAGCAGCTTTGATGTCCTGGCTGATTACGGCCAGAACTGCTTTGCTAATGATTCTTCTGAGTACTGCTGCAACTCCTATCGGTCTCACACCCAGGTTCTTGGTCAAGGCAATTAACCTACAGGCTGTGTAGCTGCTCAGAATGGAGGGATCCAGGTACTCACTGCTGATTTGTTTAACTACACTGGATATACTGTTGCACAGATCTGAAGAAGCCTTTCTAAAGGATGTACACATCCTCCTCCAACCAGCTGCATCGATTCCAGATGGGCCATCAGTGCCTTCTGTGTGCAGAGCAGCTCTTCAGATTGCTTCTCCATCGATACTCTCAAACATGATTGGATGGAAAGGTATCTCAGCCGCTTCGATCAGCACCCCTTCAGAGATCTGCTGAGCTTCTGGATGTTTCTCCTTCAGTACCTCAAGAACAGTTCTGCTACCTTGGTTATCTTGATCTACAGTTTCCTTGGCTGAGAGTGAACTTCCCTGAATTCTAGATAGCATCCATAGGGCTGACTTCACATTTCCTTTCCTGATATGCTTCGAGAAAGACTTGGCCAGCCTTTCAGTGTGATCATCACCTGAGAACGAGTTGGTCAACTTCTGCTGGATGGTTCTGCCCTGGAGTAGCAAGGTGGGTATATCACCTTGCTGCCACAGTGACAACCGTCTCACTAGACACTTCACATGGTCTTTCACCTTCGATCTGCTATGTGCCATCTGAAGGAGCAGATTACCATTACTGCAGTGAACACTACCGATTTGAGGGAGGTGGATTCGCCAAACGCTCTAAGCAATCTCAATATCTCAGACACAAAATGTTCTCCAACCTTCCCCGAAGAAATCAGGAATACATTCTTTTTCCACTTGACAACTTCACTGTATGCATCTAGAATAGCGGCAGCAAAATAGTCACCACTCACCTTGTCACTCCCTTGTAGGGCGGCTCATGGGCAGCTCCAAATGGCGGGA
The DNA here is from genome assembly GCA_964019415.1 of Ianthella basta. Lineage (NCBI taxonomy): Eukaryota > Metazoa > Porifera > Demospongiae > Verongiida > Ianthellidae > Ianthella > Ianthella basta. The sequence goes on along the minus strand of OZ025885.1, from coordinate 6,373,505 downwards.
GACTGTCATCTTCTAAAGAAGAATCTTGTGCAGCAGAACTTTGATTGGGCAAAATGTCGATCTGGGGATCTGGCATTCAATCAATTGGCTGATTGGGCTGGATATTCTGACAGGTGCCATTCCTCAACGGCAAACAGTCCAAACACGCTGTACCCTTCTTTGAGCATTTACAGTGCACACATCGCCCGCTGCTGTTGCACGAGCAGCAGTTTCCTGACATTCTGCAGACGAGGACAGCTGTTCTTTTCCACCTGTTTGCTCTTGTGAGTATGATTCGGTCAACTAATCTCCACAATCTTGATCACAGACGCCATTTTTTCACCTCAAATCATCATCCAATCCAATCACACCCCACACTGTACACACCCCACACTGTACACACTGTACACACTCCACACGGCACACACCTCACACTGCACATGCCCCACACTGTACACACGCTTTGCGTGTCTGTAGCTCTTGTGCCATTACTAAAAGGCTATAAGGTCTGCAACTGTCAACACATTTCTAAGGGGAGCCATGTATGGCTCAGGCAGCAAATGTTCTACTAGTTCTGAACTATTAAACATACCACTTTGCAATGAGGCCACTTTGTCAGTGACAGTGTGTATTTGAGCAGCTTGGGCATCCAGGCGAGTGTCATGGACATCTAGGCGAGCATCATGGACATCTAGGCGAGCATCATGGGCATCCAGTTTTACCTGTATATCTATTGGTAAAGCAAGAGAAAAGGATTACATGTCTCACACTGCACACACACCCACGCTGCATGCAGCCTACACTATACACTGCAGCTAGATGTGCATAACATGAAAACCCAGAGTGTGCAAGATGTAAATATGTACAGACCCCTTCGCAATTACCCCTTCTCAGGTTATGTGTGAGATAATAATTAGTCAACTAAACAGAAACTTTTCCTAATTGAGAAAGTGAATAAGTTACACTTCCATCTAACTGCCCAGCAAATCAACACCATAGCACTAATATCTATACAGTGCAGTGCATGGAAAAGGTAACGGTGAACTGTTAAACGGTAACATTTTACAGTTTATTTGTCTTTTAGTGTTTACCGGTTAGCGGATAAACGTTAATGCTTAGCCAAAATTAGTGGTATGAGTTAACGGTTCAGCCTAACCGTTGACGCTATGTTACGGACAAAGATTTTAAGAATGCTCCATTGGTAATATGTACGTAGCTGTATAGCTGTAGCGAAGAGAGCTTATTGAAATAGCGTATTGTGAACAGCAAATCGTGGAGCTACACCACGAGCAAAGCACAACCTACTGTATTATGGTAATCGTTCACGTATAAGAAGTGGAAGGTGCAGGTGACAATCCTCATACACGAAGAGGACTTACCGCTTGTGGGAGTGCTTGTGATCCTTAACGTACTTGTAGAATGATGAAACCATAGATTCCTTCCTAACCACGCATTATGACAACAGTGCTCACGGGCACAGACTCTTTCAGCCCATCCCTCCAAAGAGCTACTAGAAGGCAGGTTGCAACAGGATAACTCTCCATCCTAGACAACAACCTGCTGTCCCTGTGTGAATGTCCAGATCTGACCCTGTTACCTGCAACACGAATCAAAGCACTTCGCTTGCTCAATGGTAGCTAAAGTCACGGAGATGTTCAAGGTCAGCGGCTGTGACGCCAGAGAAGTACTCAAGGTACATGGCTAGGCCATCCGAAGAAAGGATTAACAAGCTAGACATTGGAGACCTACCCGTGAGCGCTTTGGGAAGGGGTGCCTAGTTTAGTCCCCTTCTTCGTCATACCCAAGGCACTTTCCTTTGATGTCGACCTTATGTAAACATTGCAGTTGCCAAGTCAGTGGCCTTTGCTAGTTGCACTTTGATGTTTAGCTATGTAAACATTCCATTCACTGTCTTGACAGCTGATTACTTCCCTTGCAGTCACTGATTGGGTCTTAATTACTACAAGTGCCACTGCTGCTGCCTTTGTGGCCTGTGGATCAAAGTATCGCCCATTCAGGTCCACAATGGGAATCCTGTTGGCAAAGGCAGCAGCAGGGATGGTGGGGACAGCGGGGATGGTGGGGGCAGTGGAGATGTATGGGGCAGTGGGGATGGTGGGGGCAGCAGGGATGTTTAGGGCATCGGGGATGGTGGGGGCATCGGGGATGGTGGAGGCATCGGGGAAGTTTAAGGCATCGGGGATGGTGGGGGCAGCGGTGATGTTTGGGGCTGCGGGGATGGTGGGTGCAGCGGGGATGTTTGGAGCAGCAGGGATGGTGGGGGCAGTGGGGATGGTGGGGGCAATGGGGATGGTGCGGGTAGAGTGTGGGATGGAAGATCAGATGTGCCTTTCCAGCCTCTCCAGCCTGCAATTGACTTCAGTCTGGAAAACTTCACATGATCTCTGTAACTTGCCCACTTCTTCGTAAATGTTTGCGATTGGGTCGTAAGAGGTGTCATGATATTGCTCAAAGTCTGTGATAGTGGCAGTGAATGAGGTGTCTGCAGGAGTGGCAGTGAATGAGGTGTCTGTGGGAGTGGCAGTGAATGAGGTGTCTGTGGGAGTGGCAGTAAAAGGAAGATGTACGTCAGTAGCAGTGGACATAGGGTTGGTGTGGTTGGTTGGGAACAAAGGGTCAGTGCAGCTTACAACTAATTGAGGATCCATGAAGGTAGCATCAACTGGAGTATATGTCATAGGGTAGTGGATGGTGTGAGTGTTGGGTAGGTGATAGGTGCACATGACTGCTGGGTGTTGGAAGGTGTGAGTGACTGCTGGGTGGTGGAAGTGTGAGTGACTGCTGGGTGGTGGAAGTGTGAGTGACTGCTGGGTGGTGGAAGGTGTGAGTGACTGGTCGTGTTGGGTAGTGGAAGGTGGGATGGTAGAGGGAGCAGATAGTAGGTAGCTATAGCACAATCATTAGAGCGCGGAGGCTTCTAGGGTGGACATTTCATGGAAGCAGATATTGCTAGATGATAAGGGAGCAAAACAAAGAGAAATGTATCGTGTGGGCACGAGAGAACCTAAACAACAATTTTGACAACATTGTATGGACAGATGAATCAATCAATGATTCAACTGGAGAATCATCGCACATTCTCCTACTGCAAAGAAGAAGCTCTATGGCCAAAGGCGAAAGCAAAACATTCATACAAAGTTATGGTATGGGCAGGCATCTCCAGGAAAGGTGCTACAAACATCGCCTTTCTGAGCGGCTCAGTAAACAGCAAGGTATACCAGGAGGTACTCCGGACACACATTGTACCATTTCTTAGGTTGCAATTACCTAACAGAAAGCTGCAGCAAGACAATGCTCCATGCCATGTGTGCAAATCAACACACAAATTTCTTGAGGGAAACAGCATTTCCCTATTCAAGACCCCTCCTGAAAGCCCTGACTGCCATTGAAAACATGTGGCACGAGTTGAAGCACTACATATGCACTATAGTGAAGCCCCACAAGAAAGAACTTTTAGAAGGGATCAAAACATTCTGTGCAACAGTCACACCAGCAAAGTGTTGTCGGAATATTGATCATCGAAAGAAAGTTATCCCTAACGTTATTGAAGCAGATGGACAAGCAACAGGCTATCAACCCTCTTACCCTTTTGCGTACCGAATTTGACCCAAACTTGCTGAGTTCTGTAGTTTAAACTACAATATTTTGCATGGTAGTGACTGGTTCCCTTTGATATAAATTATGTAAACATTGCGGTTTGCTGACTAAGCATTTCTCTTGTGAATAACTGTACATGGTTGAGGGTAGAGATGGCCTGCACTATATGCCACAGCAGAACAAGAGTAATCATTGGCTATTATGCAAACCAGCCTGCTACAAATGTATCCCGGTGTCCCTTCGGCTGCTAATATGGGGTAGCATGCAGGCTCGCAGATATCCACTGATTAAGGTAGTAGGAGTGGCTCATGTGTTGAAATCAATCCTTCCAAATTTTCAGTGCAGTGGTTGATTAAGAGGCCTGAAATACATATCTGAAGTTTGGAGTCAATTACTTCTTCCCTGAGCGAGTTATGAAAGACAGAAAAGTAGCCGAAAGGTGTTGCACTAGAGGTGTTACATAATTAATTGATGAGACCAATGCTTATTGGCAACACAAAATCGGCATTTGCAACACTTTTTGGCTGTATTCTGTACTCCATAATCGAATTATATGCTTTTCAAGTATGTCAGCCCATCACCAACGCTGGCTGTGCCATTTAAAAGGTCTTCCAGTTTGCTCTCAGAGATAAACACCCTTCTAGCGATCTACGCGTAAATCGACTGTTGCAGACTCTCAAGCTAAGCCATTATAATCTAGAAACAGCTACAACAATTCCACTCTATCGACGGCGAAGCTTGAACTGTTGCCACGCGTTCAGCATGCGAAGAACAGTCAGCTGATCTGGTCTCAGTTTACATAGTTGCCGCCCTATGCCAACCTCTTGAGGAGGAATTCTCTTGCTTCAATTCCTGGTCTCGACATCGATCACTCGGATACTTGAGCCTTCAAATCATTGCCACTGTGCTCCTACAGAACTCAACGACTATCTGCTGACAGTGGACCGAATTGCGGCCATCTTGAATCTGAAGCTTTGAAGCTAAGGTGTGAAAATCAATCAATTATTGGCCCGAGTCTACGTAAAGACTGAAATCGGTAGTTCTTTCCGCAGTGAAGGCATTTTAAGCACCAAAAAAGCCTTCTGGTGGTCTCTTGCAAACAGCGCTGTATATGCATTTACAGTTTTTCGCTGTATTCAACTTACTGCACTCTCAGTGGTACAGCAGTGTGTGGGACTAAGGTGTTGCTTGGCTATCTAGTCGGCAATGACACGAACACATCAAATGTGGTTGGTTCCATCGCAATGTACATGCCAATGCACAGGAAACTATGGCAGGACATTTAGAAAATCGTAATCGTGGGAAAGATATTGCAAAATTTGGAACTTTGAAATGAAAAGTCAATAACTCCACTATGCAAGCAAATATGTAGGTGTCCTACCATACGTTTATGTGCACATACCAGTAGGTACTATAGTCCAGCTTTGGTAGTGCTCAGTCATTCAGAGGAAACTAGATAGATTTTTCGCAAAGTTGTTTGAAGTCATTTCCTTGGAAATTTTTCGTTTTTCAATTAGATTATTTCAGTAATGGAAGCGTCAATCAATTTATCATTCACACCATATTATAGGAAATTTCCTTGTTTATAACATTTGTAATAATCAAGATGATTAATTATATGGTTTTAGAGTTACATTGTCATAAGTAATGTACCCCAAAGGAAGCTTTGAGCCACTGCTACTACCTTAAGCCACCCTCCTATGTCCAGTCACTTTTCACACACCCCTTTCAATTATCATGTGTTGACACATTGGCCAGGTATTGCACACAGACCGGTCCATGGTTTTTAGACAGCTGTGCTTCAAGTGTTGGCTGTTCAAACGTAGTATCCAGTGATTAGCCATCCTTCCTTGTATGGAAATCGTACCTCACACACTCCTTTCGATTGTTATGGGTTCAGATGTTGTACAGCTATCGAAAATGGGCTATGTCCAATAGTTACAGACTGCTGCACCTTAAGAGTTGGCTGTTTGAACACTAAATCTCGCTATACGGAGACTCACCTATAAAACGCTGCTCGATCTCCGCTAATTCCAGACGCTTAAACCATGACCTCGTCTGGCGCAAAGGTTGATGTGTGCATATTCGGCCACGTCGTATCGCGCCAGAGCTATAGGCCAACATCAAGTAGCTGCTGTATAGTGAACTTTGGACGGTCATTTTCTTTACACACTAACCCATTAACCCTAAAACCGCTACCGGTTAGCTCCTAACCAGTAACAGACCGGAGACAATTTTTGACGACAAATGGGACTATTCACCAAAAAGCGTTAAACAACAAATGCAATTATCGTTACCTTTTCCATGCACTGTACCATAGATACACAGTGGAGTGCAAAATTATGTTGTTTAAATCATTTTGCTGAGCTGTAGCCCAACATATACTGTATCCACTTCATTACCAAAAACTGTTACAAATTTGACAAACCATTAATTAGGAAATTTGTTCAGTTTATCCATATTATTTCACACATCACTAGCTGTGTCCCTCACATATTAACAGACATACACACTGCAAGCTGCAATGAGTGAGGTAGGCAGCAGTCAGCAGCTGAAATGTTTGGGTGTGATCAAATCCTTAACTGTCCAGCTAGTTCTGTGGGACCTCCCATGCAGTACTTATTCATGAAACAGAACACTGCTGCAACATTGCTGACCCAAAATCCATTGATTGTTCTTTTTCTATTTCACCACCATATTGCAACGTGCACTGTATACACCCCAAAACACTCTTTTTGTATCCCCACTAAAACATCACATAATTACATGTGAACACCCTACCCTGCAATTCGCGGATCGAGTCTTCCACCTTCTGCTTGAGCTCTGTTTCAAGCTGTTGGTCTAAGAAAAGAATCACAAAGAGTGCATGCACGCATGCAGACAGACCCACATCTCAGATGCATGCATCCACTCATGAACACACCTTTCTGCCACTGCATCAAAATCTTAATCAAGTCTGCCAATTGTTCACCATTAGACAGCCTCTCTTTGAAAACAGGAACTATAAAGCATAAGCATACTGTGGGTTGCATGACTGCACAGAGACTTATTGTATGCACCAGTGTATATAGAGTAGACTGTATTCTGTACTGCTGTAAGTAACCTTGAGACCCATACACTCACCATGAACATCAAAGAAATGATCAGACCTTATATCCCAGACCACTCAAGCCATCCTTGATGCATAGAAACAGTGTCACAAACAACTTCAGTGGTCTGGTAACTAAAATTTACAACCTTGGCATTTGTGGTGTCATAACGCATATGTCATAACAGTAACCTGTCATGTAACAATGCTGACATGATAATATGTTTATGCATTAATCACAGTGCACTAGAAAAGGAAAGCACTAAGTCTTTTTCTCTCTTGCATCTTGCACACAGTGATGCAATGATAGCAGAGCACATACACTAACATCAACACCCCATTCATTGGGAGGGGGGCTCCATTGTGGACCAAGCTAGAGGACACATGGAGCTACATATACTGTAGCTTAGAAGGGGCCCTCTTGCCCCAGGAATGCTTCAACCTCAATGAGGAAACAGATCTACCATCATGCTGACTCACTACCCTGAAAGCGTGCCAGTGAAGAACTTCTGGTAAAACCATATGCACATGGCTAGGCAATCTCATTTTTTGCACTAGTCAGTTACGTCATGAAGAAGTCTAGAGCATCCAACCAAATCATGAACTGATGTGTTGCGTATAGGGGAACCCCATTTGTATATAGTATTATTCACTCATTGCACATGTCATGTACAAATGACATGCCATACTATAAATGATTACTTACTACTGCCATCTTTAGAAGGCAGCAGTAAGCTGCTGAAACATTTGATGCCATCTAGAACCCTAGGATGGTGAAATCCATGAATTAAAGTACCTCCTGTGATGATTATACCTATAACTTTTAACCAAACAGGCTTCTTCCAAATGGATAATGTTAAGTTACACATTGACTCTTGGGTTGTTCAGTGTAGTGATTTGTATTATATAATTATATAATCATATTGGCAAGAATATATGCAGTAGACAATGCTACAGCATAACTGAAACTCACTGGAGATAAGCTTGCACAGATTAGCCATATACTTCTTCTTGGCATTCTTGGAAAAGCCACTTTTCTCTATCAGCTGTCTCATCCATTTCTCATGATCTGCAAATTCAGCAGATGTCAGCTTTGGGTTTCCTAGATGAGAGAGTCTGTCCTTGCAATTCTTTACTTCAATTACTGCTGCGGATAGAGAATTAGGATCCATTACTTCTGACAATGCGACACTTAAATTGGTAACATCCCAATCATGAAAAGATTTCTTTTCAATTGCATGAAAGGAGTAGTTGGAGCGCCCAAGTGAATTTGCTATCCACTCTCTCTGCCTTGGACTGTCATTCCAACTTGCACCTGTATTGAATTCATCTTGAAAAGCTTTACTCTTTGGACATTCACGTTCGAATATTTGCCGTAAGATACATGGTGCAATATCAGTGTAGATGTATACAACTTGAAAGAGTCGAATTCTGAATAGAAAGACAGGTAGGAAAGGAGGTGAACAACTATTTTGAGTTAAACAACTTGTGGGGCAGCCACAAGTTGTTTAACTCAACTAACTTTGATCACTGCTCTATAATCAATTGTATAACTACCCATTTCATGAACACACTTGTGTGCAAATTGCTTAGGCATGATTGAACATGAACAATTGAAGTGAACACGAGAAGACTCATACACAACTTGGCACACATGTGCACAACTGCACAGCACATAGATATACCTAATACACAGCTTGCACATTCCATGCATGCATTCACAGATACATGCACGCATGCACGCACGCACACACACACACACACACACACACACACACACACACACACACACACACACACACACACACACACACACACACACACACACACACACACACACACACACACCATGGCAAAATGCAGCCTAATCAAGTGTATAATACTATCAGTGAGCATTAAAGGGTAATGATGCATAGTTAACCTTTCAACATCGCACAGGCTGACAAACCTGGCCTACAATGGTTTCATAGGAACCAAGCTCTGACACCATTCCGGCCAGATGTGTTAAATCATGTGTTAAATTAATGATGTCCAGATGGGTAGCTAGCCCAGGAAAGTGGGCATTGGGAAGGGGACATGCAGCCATGGTGTAAAATGCAAAGATATATAGCAATGCATAGCTGCCAAGGTGAAAAGTTCTCTAGGCTTGAGATAATTAATGTATTATCTCCACTGTACTATGACAACAACTGCTCTAGAGGCATGCAGCTGTCTAATGAATAACTAGGCATACGCTAAGTGCATAAGAATTGCCTCGCAGCATGAATAGTACATGACCAGTAGACAAGTGTACTGTGATGTTACAGACTGGAGCTGTCTTAGTAGCCAAGCGCCTTGTTTGTTACCGCCAAAGCTCCTCAAGCCTGGACTGCCGCTGCTCGTCCGTCACCGACGCCAGTAGCCTTGCGCCATTCTGCCACATTCAATTCTAGTCTGGCCAATTTTTTCCCCGCTGTCTCCGTATCAAGTCGTGCGCACCGTCTTGCAGCGTGGCCCCCTCGGCGTGCTGGACGCAGCCGCATCGTTGCCATTCCCATCTGCTCTCCTTCTGTGCCCCTGATCTGCGGGAGCATGCCAGCAAAGATGAGTGGGCGAACAGGAGCAGAAGCACCCCTTGAAAAGACGAGCCGTCACATGACATAGTCACATGCGCAGTCACGTGCCGTGCGATACAAATATCAGATATATATCGCCAAGGCTCGAATTGACAGCGGTCAATGGCCTCGCTTCGCTCGCTTACGCTCGCTGCTCGGCAACAAGTATTCTGAGCACTCCTGAACTCGAACTACTTGCTAGCAACCTCCCCATGTATGTTCAATAGTTCAGATAGTTGGGGATGAAGGATGGCCAGAAAGATACAGATGTTTTCAGGTTGGTTGTCCACACCAGCCACCGGGTACTGGACGAAATCATGGTATTATATACATAAACATAAGCAGTATTGTTGTATAAAATCTCTAGCTCGCAATCTATGTCAACACTAGATTTTGCAATTATACTGTAAGTATGTGTATGAATCCGTATAATATTGTGAGAGCATTTCTCAGATACCAGTGCACGGTGTGGACAAGCAATTCAAAAAGATCTGTACATCACGATGCCATAGACTGTTGGGGTTGCAAGAGTTTCAAATCCCCACACCAGCAATTCATCCAGTGAAAGCATCCTTACCAAACTGTCAAAATACTTTGCTGGTGCTTTTGATGTACATAATGTTCTGAATGAGGATGTACATGTTACTTTGCGCCTGGAGGAGTGTGCTGGCTAAAAAGGCTACCCAAATTGGTAATGCCATGATTTGATTGTCTCTCATAGGCCAACGGGTTGTTCGACCTCTGATTTATTTGAGACTGTACTGCGCAGGAGAATAGTTAGATAAGCTTTCTACTACAATACTATTACTTAAGCGTGTTCCAGAAAGACTTTGTGTTCTTTGGATACATGGCAAAATACAAAGAAAATGATTTTGAGCTTAACAAACAGAGACTGCATCTTACAATGTCCGTCTGTGATAATTGGAGCTGTATCTCGCAGAAGAGTCTGTCATTAAGCTATTTATGGCTACCACTCTATTAACACATGGTCATGAACACATTTCGTTCAATTGAGAGATGACGAAACACAAGTGGAGATGATTTTAAGCTATAATTTGCGAAGAAAGATATAAGTTCCGCCATTTGCAATGACAGAAATATATATATACATGATTACAAGCTTGAAGCCATAGTAATACCTAAGTCTGAAAACAATATAGGGGGGGCTTCGGCATCCTGAAAATAACTATGTAAATAAGCATTGATTGATTGATATAAAGGCAGAGTGGAAACGAGTATGCCTACATGTGGGAGTAGTACGTGGACATGATCATTAATGTTATAGAGAAATTAACATCTTGTAGCACTGCAGTTGTATAATAAATGTATTTTAAAATCATCGGTGTCGGTGTAGCTTTATATACTAATTGCTGTACATAGCATGGAACTGCTTAAATGAGGCTTGCAGATTCCCAATATACAGTACTAGTACTGTGAGTTTGAGATTTTAGCCGAAGGAGAGTACTCAAGCCATACGAGTGAGGCTTTAGGGGCGTATTCATGGGGGGCCTTAGGGGCTTGACCCCCTCCTTGGCCCAGATCTAAATTTTTTCTTAGCAATTGCACTGAAGTGTACATCCAACAGGACCTATTGGCTTAAATCATCTAAATACCATTAGAGGAGTTGGTGTAAGCTTAATAGAAATTCGTGTGGTTGCCCGGGGATCTAAATTAAGTTCTTTTTTAGTTCTGGCCACTGGCAGCCATTTTAATTACGTCTTATTGTCATTGCACGATCCAATATATAAAGCTGAAAGTGTCTGTCTGTGTGTAAGTGTGTCCGCAATACGCGCTTGCATTTCTTGCTCCGTCAGCATCAAACTTGTTGTGGTTGCTGGGGGCACCGAGGGTCAGGTTTTACCGGGGTTGACGTCACCTGTCTTGCAGCTTGCAGAGAGTTATCCTTCTATTTCTGCTTTTCCTTGAGGACGACCACCATTTTCTATTATCATTCCCATTGACATCCAGTTTTTGCCAGACTTGATTCGCTGTTGCCCACATTCGAACATAAACTGATAATCATCACACCAGCTACGGGTGGGAGACCACATCCAATGATTATTGCCAACCAAATGAAAGTACAATGATAATGTTAGGGTGGCACATAACGGTATGATATAAAACAGATTTCGGACTCAGGGATTTAAAAGCAGTCTCTCTAAAATTATGTCACCCTATGCAGACTGTCCAACCTGAGGGTGACTCAAAGTAGGGACACCGTCACGTGTCAGTCACTCCGCCATGTACACAACTGTCTCATGTTGAACTGCTACCAATGTAACCATACATCTATATGCTGCTACACACATCAATGACAATAATATTAATTATTAACAGAAAGTTTAACAATTTTAAAGCATATGTTGCAAGAATCCAAAGGTTATAACAAAAATAATGAAGCATGGAAGAATGACATGAAATGGCAAGTCAAATGTTACAATACATTTCAAGTAATAAACTGTAATTATCAGTTAATGTTACGAATAAATCCTACTGGTTCTGATGCTTATGCAGCTGTATCCTAAGTGTCACTTTTAATGTCTATGATCTAGAAGAACGTTCAAGATTATATTTACCCACTGCCGTTTTGTTCCGCTTCAATAGCTCATCTGATGGGTTGGAGTCAAAGCAAGCACAATCAACATTGATTTGAGGGACAGAAGAGATCCAACAGTGGCTCACTCCAAGTGAGCCTGATCCTCCGAATCAATCTTTCTAACCATTGAAAAACAGCACTCGCTGTCTGCATTAAGGACAGCAAAGCACGAACGAGTGTCAACAAAGTTGCATACACATTCAACACTACCTGGTCGTTTGATTCGGTGAACATTCTCCCAAAAGACATCTACGTCTGAAGTCTCAGGTAAATCATCTGAGGCAGCCATTTGAAAATCGATTGCTTCCATCTTCAAGAGATTTATGGTACATGTCACAAGAAACTTATGCCATTCCACAGAATCCTGCAGATATTCTGCGCAGCAGCCACGAAGCTGCTGCACAGCATGCTGTGAAGCATCTATGCACAGTCCGTAAATCGTCTGTCCAGAATCCAAAGAATGTCTATGTCCTGTCCGCAGCATTTCTGAACCAGTTTCACGAAACGTCGGCTAGGCGGTGATTCTAGCGCACGAAATAGTTTCTGTAGCCATTTTATACGTACGTAGCTACTACAGAAAACATGGCAGGCAAAGATTCTAATCATGCGAGATCAGTCGGACGCATGTGGGACATGTCCAAATGTAAACAATATGGCTTCCGAGCGACCGATTTTGACCTTCCGTATACCCATCCTTTTCTCTGCCAGATTGGGTCCGAATTGTGTAAGCGTGGCATCAATCTGAACCCTTATCCTTGTGCTACAAACGTGTGCTTACAAATAGTCAATAATCATTCTCGATCCTGAGATATAGCGCCATTAGTGACCACGGTAAAATAGCACAAATCGTCAGTGTGGCAAGTCAAAAAGGCTGAATTAGAAACGAAGGGTATGGGCCAATACACAATCAATCACTCTAACTTTTCCATGTGAACACTTTTCCTAACTTAATCCACTGCAAAGTTACATCGATAAATGTAACTTCTTTCCCGCCCTCCAAAAGTTGCACAACTTATAACTCTTCACAGGAGTATCAAAAGCGCTCACATGGAAAAGTTAGATCTTTTACTTGCCTTTCGAAATCAATCTTCACCGTGTGTCAGTGCCACAAGCTCACTTGCCACACGAAGATTTGCTGAGAAGACTCATTGCCAGCTTCACAGGCAGCCATCGTCAAGTGACTTTCCCGTGACACCCTGTTAAAATGTCGTAAACAGCTGAAGTGGCACTTTGGGAAATGACTGCGTAACCATCTTAAAGCTGCATGCCAATGTCTGGCTGCGGGCAGGAATGATTGGCTTCGCGATTGAAGCAGATTTGTGCGACGAGTCCCATGTTGTTGTACAAATCGTCTTACGAATCACGCACACATCACACACCATCACATGTGTAACCACGGTAACGTCAAAGAATGTAATAAAAATGCACGGTTCACGCTAAGATAAACAAACTGAACTAGCAGCGGACATGTCCCACATGCAGACGATTCTTCTCAGTGAATCTGTGATTTCTCCACGGCGAATTTGCAGGCTATTCATGAGGTACCTGTAAAGCCACCGCGAAAGTTTTTCGGAGTATTCGCGACCTACTGTAACTTTGCTGCCCACATTTCGCATACTGCTCTACGGCGGATCTGCAGAATAATGTAAGTTTCTTGTGACAAGTACCCTAGTTTGTTGCCAAGCTGTAGCTGAGGGAACTGCTGTGCTAAACGAGTGACTGCATTCGGAAAATCTTGATGTGACCTCTCTAGTGGATTCAAGACCCTTAGCCTTAGGTCAGCAAGAAGTGTTGACTTGAAGGGAAAATTCTTCATCAAAGTGTCAACAAATGCACAGTAAAATGCACGAACAGATTTGTAGAAGGTTGACACCACACCCTACATTCCGTCATCAATCATTGCAGAAGCTAGGCGTTGAGCCTCCTCACCAACACCTAGTTCAGTGTCATGGAGCTGATTGTCTGTATTTCAATTTCAGTTGCCGTCACATCATCCATGTTGATCTGATCAAGTTGTACAAAATACATAAGATTCTCTTAGTCAGTCTTCTCATTTCCTGATGAAGGAGATAGATTGTCATGTATGATGTACCTTGAAAAGCAACGTTAAAGCATTCGCAGATGGTAGCAAGAAGTTGAGAAAAAGAAGATAGAGCTCAACTTCATCACTTAGTCTTCTTTGTATGGATCTCACTCATCCTTGCTTCTCCACATCAGCATGACTCGTGAAATATGACACGAGAGCAGGCCACAACTCAAGGACACGTGCTGTGACACGAAGCAGACTTAGCCAGCGAGTTTTGACATGAGAGAGGATCTGTTTATAGCCACAATGAACAAATTCGCAAAAAGACTTCAGCTCCTCTTTTCTTTTAATGCTCAAGTAGAAGCGAGTATTGATGGCCACAAAGAGATTGTCAATGTTCACAGGTAGAATCTTGATAGCTGCTTTATTGACAAGATTCTCAAGATGGCAAATACAGCCAAATTTGGTTGTTTTTCCACAAGTGCGCAAGCACACCATTCCTCTGACCTCTCATAGTATTGTATGTGCCGCTGTTGAACGAAAGCATGTTGCCATATGAGAAACCCCGAGATGTCAGGCATTTGTCGATCTCAGTGAATATAGCAGCAGTGGTACTGTCATTAGCTGTTGGCAGGCCTATTAAACACGTCACTGCTGTCATGATGGAAACATTAAAAAACCTTACCAACACTACCAAATCCTTTGCTACCACGCCACAATCATTGGACTCATCCACTAGAAGGCTGTGGTAAACTGCTTGGGTGGATTGGGTCAGTTTAGCGATCAAATCATCATGGACTGATGGAGAATTGCCATAACGGCTCAAAACCAATGTCTTAGTTTGAGAGCAGTGAAATTGCCAGGCAATTTCTGGATCAGGAAACATGGATTTTACTAACTTGGTGAAGTGGTCCCCTGTGCGGAAGGGAAGATTATGTTCAGTTACAAACTGCACAAATAGTGCCTCAGCAGGCTGAACTTTCAGTTGCTGTACTTCCATCTGCTTCCTAGCTGCTACTGCAGTACTGTTCGTGCCAAATCTGTACGAGCTAAGCAACCAACTTGTACTAGTAGCTGTCACGAACGAGATGTGTTTATTTGTGCTGAAATGCTTACGTACATTGTTGGCCCCTCTGTGACGAACAGAAAATTCCACCTTACACAAAACGCAATATGCTGAATCATCTCCATCTTTACCTCTAAGAATGTTTCCTGATAGTTTCTTCACATTCCCACCACCAACGTCAACTGAAAACTCTGCTGTCTTCCACACAGATGAGAACAAGCAGTAATGCTTAGCACGCTTCTTCTTTGGCAATTCACTGTTGCTGTCACAGTCTTGGTCACTGTCTGCAAAATCAGGCAGATCTGCAGTTGCTCCTAAGCTTTCTTCTTCAGAACACTGTCTTACCGATTGAGATATTCTACCATAGACCCTCTATGATTCTACCCACATGGGTAGGCGTCAACTTCAAGCACGTGAACAGCACATGCAAGTGTATAGAAATGTCTACCTTGAAAGCTGTGGTTCAACCCAACGCCGAACGGCAACGTCTGTGACTAAATTGATCACCAAGATAGTTGGATTGGTACAGCTTTTTTTCTGAGCTACTGAATAAATAGGTTACTAATTTGTAATCAGCTGAAATTGCTCTCAATACAACTACCAGTCATAACTGGGCACTTTTTAGGACAAATCACAGGTAAGGCAGGACTTGGGACTTAGCCTTCTAATTTGGAACTGTCCCGCTCAAATCGGGACGGTTGGACAGTCTGCCTATGTGTCCAAAAAATTTGTCACATGATGGCAATTAAAACAGGAATTCACAAGATGGCCACTGATGACGAATGTTTGGTGTACGTCAGCAAATCATTAGAGCGGACAGCGAAACATTGAAGCCCTTTTCTTAGGGGTGTTTCTTGATGAAATGGCGGGGTTTGAACTCACCATTCGGACGGTGGTTCATGGCTTTCACGTGTACAGAGACTTCTGGACGCCAACAATCGGCAAAGACTTCATCTGCTATCAAGAATGAGACAATGAACATGACAGGCATGCTGTGGCGGTGTACAGAAAAGGAGACGACATGTGTGGGGATAAAATATGGAGGATATGCAACAGTTTTGCAATACCAGAAGATCAAAGGTCGACGGTGAATGAGTACACGGCTGGCCATACGTAAACATAGTGGAATATATTGGAATCATCTTGCTTCGCCTTCGCTGCTGTTTTGCATTGTAAATCTGCCACTCAAACTGTAAGGGGTTAGCCTGGCGACACCCAGAAGAAGTTCAAGACAATAGGTAACTTGCAAAGAGGTACATACACAATGCCATCCAAACTCAGACGCGTTCTTCACACCATAGACACATTTCATAGCACTAGGAAGATGCCCTAGAGTGTCATCAACATCCCTGGTGGCGGGCCTGTGGAAGCCTTCGAGTTAGAGTCCTTCGAGCCTAGAGGCCTTTGAGTTAGAACTCCTACTGCAGAGGATTTCAGTGGCCATCACATAAGAAGCTGAACATGCTACTGACGCTATTCATACAGCTCAGCAGCAAGAGCCATCTTTATACAAAAGGAAAAGGCAATGGCGCCTTCTCGGAGTACCCGAACTAAATGCTGGACGCATAATTCGCACGTTCAATTGCGCGAACAGTTCTTCCTCTAAATTGTGTATGAGAACATGCATGCAACTACCCAAAGGAGTTGTTTCAATATTGAATACATGCCCACACTGCCATGACCCTGGCACAAGTGGACTCCTGTACATGGTATCATGAAAATCCACACAGGCAATCAAATAAAGTGATACCTATTCCTTAGTGACCTGTGATAGCTCACAGATACTCTAGCCACTGGTTGGCAAACTTTCATAGGGCAGTGACCTGCTACGCCGAGGTTTTGAAAGGCTACGGCATCAAATTCCATTGCGTGCAGTGTTTCAGCCCTCATAAACTCAATGAATCTCTTCCCCAGCTCGTTCTTTCGACCACTGACTAGAAGTACCTTCTCCCTGAAATTGATCTTAACTTCTCCACGGTCCAGAGACATGGCAAAAGATCCATCAAATGCTGTAGAAACACTCAAGATGTACATTTTTCTCTGTTTACGTATTGCAGTCTCGCGCACCATTCACTGTCGAAAGTTACTTCCCCAGTAGACAGAGTTGATGCATATTCTCTATTGGTATGTACTTCCTGTCTGCTGAATTATTAGAGTAACTAGCTGAATGCCCGCCCTTCGGGTGGGTTCCCAGCATATCGTTTGAAATTTGAGCGTTTAACCAATCAGAACCGTCCATTTAATTGGGAGTATTCCATAGACTCATTCCGTAAAACTCCGTACGTACAGAATTTACTTATGTTAATCTATTTCGTTTAAAGGAGTCCAGCGGCAAATGCACTAACCACCTTAGGTCACCCCCGTAATGCTGTGATATACTCTTCCAAGTTTGGCGAAGATTGGTGAAAAATTGAAGGAGGAGTTCATGCACAACCAAACACGATCCTTTCCCTATCTCTTAGATACGGCGGCGACCGTAACAGTGGCAAGGACTCGGACGGAACAACCTTAAACCAAATTTTGGCTCGGCGAGGTTACTCACAGTCCCCCTCTTCGTAATCCTACCAAGTTTCGTGACGTTTCGTCCAGAATTGAAGGAGATTATCCCGAACAACAAAAATGTGTGTGTTACGTTTATTATAATAAGATGTGACGAAAAATTAGAAAGCGGAAATTTTGTCAGCAATTTTAGAATGCGTTTGGACATATTTTTCCCGAGTGATGAATTATTGGAGTGACAAATTTTTAGAGAGAATACTGCATTGTTTTATTTTTAGCTGTAGCAGTAACATGGCTGATGAGGTCAT
Source organism: Ianthella basta (assembly GCA_964019415.1). Taxonomy (NCBI): domain Eukaryota; kingdom Metazoa; phylum Porifera; class Demospongiae; order Verongiida; family Ianthellidae; genus Ianthella; species Ianthella basta. The sequence goes on along the minus strand of OZ025885.1, from coordinate 6,355,731 downwards.
CAGGGGACAGACGTCAGGCGCCGTAGCTCACCGAAGGCAGGCCTCTCATCTAGTACAGGTGGGTTCATGCAATCTTGAAACAGGTTTCAAACCTTTGGGCAGTCATTACCCTAGGTTACGAACCAAAACTGTACACAACTATGATGTCACTCGGATTCGGACTGTGTGACATCACAGTTGTGTACAGTTTTGGTTTGTAACCTAGGTAATGACTACCCACAGTTTGGGAACCTGTTGCAAGATTACATGAATTTGCTGTAGAGTGTTTTAGATTGTCGTTTACGCCTAACATCAAACGTGTAAATGTCACAAAATGTCATTAACGTATCACGTGATTCCACGTTTACATTATATCACACGTATGCGTGCCCCGTTTTTACGGCTAGACCCCTTGCTAGCCGTACGGATTTTGATCGCCACGCTTTTCACTCTTCTTCGCTTGTTTGCCATTTTGTGAGTTGAATTGTGTAGAATAACATCTTGTGCAGATATGCAAATGCCATTTACTTAGGATCCTAAGTCTTTCACAGAGTAAAACTGCATTATATAAGAGATGATAAGTCTTGCACTAGCTACGTAGTTCCTCATCCAAGTTCATTCACACTAACCAAGTGTGGCTAGTTGGCTAGGCTAGTGTGAACAAACTTGGATAATGTCAGACTTACCTAGCCACTCAGGACTGTTCATACGTAGTTCCTAGCTTTTTTCCGTATAGCACTACACCAGATACCTTCACTCAGGTAGCTAGTGCCTTGGCAAGATGTTGCTAATTGACCAGCAGAAAGTTCAAGTCGTCTTTGTCGCTGCTTGACTCAAGAGTTGGGGCTGCTGTTTTCGTACACTGTCTCTTCCAGAACATCCTTGAAATGAAAAGACGAATGTGTGTCACTTCTAGCAGTGCAGTCTACGGCTGAACACACCTGAGTTTTGCCTCCATTCCAACTTTTCCACCCTGTAATCTCGTCATACGTACATACAATTTCCACGTCTACGTGTACGCAGAGTGCAGCCATGGTGTATATCAATGTTAAACGTGGTGACGTCACACGAACGTTTGAGGTTAGGTGTATAGGGCAATCTAAAACTCTCTAGTCTATATTATAATTCAATTCATTTTGTAGTGTGTTCAAACAATATTCATGACCATTAATTATTGCATAACCCCAATAAACGAAAGTAATGTAACAATTCGCAATACCAACAACTTAAAATCTAAATCGCTTTGGCCACAAGCGAACTCTCAACTGTTTCATTCAAATTGGGTATCAAATTGCAGCTCTTGAGTTGTATTTTTCAAATCTTCTGGTAAGAACTTGCTTTCCCTAAACTTGCAAGCTTTTGGTTACAATTTACTAGCGATTTGGGAGCTTCCCAAGTCCCTTCAAGATCTTACCACAAGATTTAGGTTAACTGGGGCTTAGGTTTTGTTATTTTGTGAGGCAACTACCGCTTGAGCAGTTGGCCTTCTGTGGAAAACTGGTTTAGTATTTATTGTGCTGTGTACAAGTTTAAGAATGGCCACGTCGAAGACAGAAATGGCCCGTAGCATCCTGAAAGTCTTTTGAAATGCTGCAGATTACATTTGATAGCCATTCATGACAGCAATAATAGGTACCGGTCATACTCAACAGACCTTCAGAGTTAGACGTGAGGCACCACTTGATCTTGCTAGCAACTGTTTTGGTAGTGGATGAAATCTGTAGAGCTTTGGATGTACTCTAAATGCCTCACCTGTACATCTGCAACTGATTGAAGCCATTTTCTATCCCTAAACCCCCTAATACATTGCATTTGTTGTATCATCATGGTGCCACAGTTTCTATTGGCAGCCATTTTTAAAAAAGGCTACAGAACCACTTACTTTTGAAAGGGCGTGTCTGGAGACAGACGCTAGGAACCACGGAAGTATGGATATCAATCAATTGCTCGAGGACTGCTCTTCAAGTCTGTGCTATAGTCTTCTCTGGTCAAGTTACCTTTTCACTTCATTTGGACTCGCTGCGTTTTGTTTGTTCGTTCGCAATTTGGGCAAAAACTATTGCACAGGGCGCCACTAAACTCTCAGGGATTATAGAGTGGGGGTTCAGAAGTGTCCTCCATGGGTTGAAATTGCCCATCTTGCAGAAACTGAAGAGATATCCTTCAATTTCTGATTTTGCATTCGCGGCTGACAGCCATTTTATTAATTATTGCTCCTTGACTTCCAGTTATTGGGCTGTTTGATTCGCCGCCATCCAACGATCAAATTTAAACTCGGTCGTCGTTATAGCAGCTACCCTCCATTGCTACCATTGCAGATTCTTCGAATCAGCCTGGGCCCGACTCGCTGTCGTGCGACTTGCCGTATATAGCCCTGAGCCCCTCTATTTGGGACACCATGAATAATGGGACGCCTGTTCTCAGCCGTACGAAGGCCAATTGTCACCATTCTTGGACCATTTAAAGCACTCACAAAGCAAACATGATGCACCAGCCTAGAGCTGCATTAGCACTTCCTACGAAGAGTAACAGCTGAAAATGCGAAATGTCCCGAAAAATATATTCCAGGACACTAGCACATCGCGAGACGAGAGCATCGCTTCACGTTTACTTGCTAGGTGTTTGGGCACACTCAAGCCCTGGTCACAGCAGCAGTTTCGAATCAAGGCGCTTTATCTCTACTAAGCACGGCCGCGGAGAACAGCAGGCGCTGGGGTCATGAATAATGGGACATCCCCTTCAACATCAGAAAGCTGTGGATCACACATTCGCCGTGTCTAGCGACTTGCATTGTCTCCATCGGCATTTCCCGAGTTTGCTGACTCCCTTGTATTAAGTTTCAGTGCCTTTCCGTTTGTGATGGATGAGCTCTACCCCCCCCCCCCCCCTCTTCTTCACTGCTTGTACGTCGCAAAGTGTGGCACCTGGCAAATCTACAGTATGGGAACATAGGTACGCTAGTCTCTATACACTACTATGCTCAAGTACTGTCCAGAGCCATGATGTTGAAAGCAAAATCGCTGCGGTGCTGTGAGAGCAACACAAAATATAGCTAGGCCTATACATGGATCGCGACGGAAGTCAGGTAGACAAAATGGTGACGTGCAGAATGGCAAACCATCTACTGAACCTCGCTGTCAGATATATTTGTTCTGTCAGGTATATTCTGTACTGTTTTACTTTATTTTCCCTTTCACTGCATTAACCGTCATTGACACTTGATGTCAACTCCGCTGGGTAATATATTTTGTCACCTGGAGCTGCTGGTATTTGTAGCTAGCTGCCCATATAATATTGTGGAGACCTAGTCTTCCTCTCTACTATCTACTTTCTTTCAATTTCATACACCCTAGAAGCTAAATATGTATGCCAGCATTGTCTTGGTAAACCAAGAGTTGGTATATATATAATAGGTATAATATAATAGGTATAATATAGGTATAATAGGTTACATGTACAGCGCACAAGGTTATGTGGGCTACAGCAGTACAGAAATGTGGTTACACCTTGTCTACAGTGTAACACTGTGAACACATGTGAATGTGATGAAATTTGCCTTCTTGTGTGGTACCCCTACACATATGCAATGGTACCACAATGGACACTTATCACAGCCAATCCATTTTCTGGCCCTTGAGTGTGCACATGTGCCATCCTGGAATGAGGAGTTTGCTGCTTCCTCTTATTGTGGATTATGACTGCAACTGTCACCTACACTCGCAAGCCAATGCAGGTAACAAGGATCTGGCAAATCATAATCCTCCTCTAGCCGTCGCCTAAAGGTTGCTACCTCTGCTGCAGTAAAGGTTGCAGGCTGCATGGATGTTGATGTAGTCTCTGCTTCTTGGGGTCTGGCTGTATATAGTGGTTTCTTGTCCTGCAGAAAAAGATAGACTTCCTGTTAAGATTTTCTTTTGATGCATTTAATTGAAACATTGTATTAGTAAAAGTTACCTTGTCCCTTCTTCTTTGATGCTTGTGCAACCTCCTTTTTCCTTCTTCTTTGATGGTCGTGCAATCTCCTTTTCCTTCTCTTTTGATGCTCGTGCAATCTCCTTTTCCTCCTTCTTCCTCTTGCGCACTCTCCTCTTCTCTTCTTTCTCCTCAATTTTTCTACTATTCGCTTCTTGCTTCTCCTCCATTTCCTGTATGCACTGATCGCTTGTTAGCACACAGCTGCACATAGGGTTGCTCTTCACCGTGTACTGGGCAGGCGGTGTAGGACGCTTCAAGAGGACTTCCAGCACTCCATCACGTGCAGCTGTGGTTTGTGGATAGAATGTTTCTAGCCAGAGTGCATATCGTGGGTCACTAGACTCTTTGAACCATTCTTCAAATAATTCAGCATCCATCCACCCACTGTTGCTGAGCCTGTAGAATGTCCCCGGAACCTCATTTCTGGTCATATCCATTTGTAAGTGTTTGCGATCAAAGACCACCATTGGTGGAATTGAGTATCCGCTCGCACTAGCACAGGCCAAGATTGTCATCTGTGCTTTCTCGCCAGACGTAATGGGGGAGTTGTCAAGGCTACTATTTTTGGAGGGTTGCACTGCAGGGGAAGGCCTGTCTCATCACAGTTGAATATTTGGCCTGGTTTATCAACCAGACCACTTGTGCTCAAGGTGTCTTCAAGTACATCAAAGTACTTTGTGATTATTGCAGGATCTGTCGCCACTGCCCTGGCATATGATAGTGGCTCAGCTTGCTGGAGTGTTACTTCAGGGTGTCTCCCCTTGAAAGGATCCCACCACCCTTTGGTGAGTTGTACTTGTGGGTTCCTGCATGCCGCAATTTGTTTTGCAATTGCTTGCACCTCTTTATGTGACTTGGCATAGCCAACCGAGGCACACCCAGCAATGAATTCCACCAATTTACTTTCCTCTTCACCAGTGAGGTGCGTTTTAGCATCACTTTTCACATGAAGGGCTACCTTGCCCTGCACTTTTGCAGCAGGGTGGACTGAGGAATGCCATATTCCTCTGCAGCATTTCTCAAGCTCATCCCCCCTGAGAATACGGCTTCGTATGCCTTATCAACGCTGGTGGCACTATAACCCCTATATGTTGGAAGGCGTTGAGCCTGGGCAAGGAAAGGCACACTCACCACAGTGTTGCACTTGGATTGCACTGTGCGAGATTGAAGAGGCTGAACTATGCCAGCAACGAGAAATGGCACAGTGCCAGCCATTCCTGCAAAAAGGGAACATTTACATTGTCCTTTATTGAATTTGTCTCTATGATTTGTATAGCTTGTCTGTGTTATTGTAAGAAGCCATTCCATTGCCACGGCTTGTGCAACACCGGTAGTTGTGGGTGGGCGGTTGCCTGGTAACGCGTGGGCATAGAATGCAATTATCACCCCCTAGTTCCGGGGGGGGGTCTCTGCACAAGCGGCGCATAGGCAATGTACCAGACCCTTCTCCTCGACCGATGACGTCATAATATAAAATGGAGGGGAGAAGCGGTCTGGCTATGCGAGACTACCCAGCGCCTGCTGTTCTCCGCGGCTGTGGCTTAGTAGAGATAAAGCGCCTTGATTCGAAACTGCTGCTGTGACCAGGGCTTGAGTGTGCCCAATCACCTAGCAAGTAAACGCGAAGCGATGCTCTCGTCTCGCGATGTGTGAGCTAGTGTCCTGAAATACATGCCAACTGTCCCAAAATATATTTTTCGGGACACTTGGCATTTTCAGCTGTTACTCTTCGTAGGAAGTGCCAATGCAGCTCTAGACAGGTGCATCATGTTTGCTTCGCGAGCGCTTTAAACGGTCCAAGAATGGTGACAATTGGCCTTCGTACGGCTGAGAATGGGCATCCCATTATTCATGGTATCCCAAAATAGATGCCACGCCCTACCCCCATTTACCTTAACTAATAAAAGTGCTCAGCCCCCCCCCCCCCCCCCCCCTCAAAGGTTGGGCTAGATCCGCCACTGGACTTGGTAGCTCTGGCAATACCACCAGAGCTTAGACATGCGTACATAGTTACGTCCTACAGAACTAGCTAGCTGGCTGGTTACGTGTACATAGCTGCATGCTAAGCAGTAGCAAACAGCTGTAAGGTAAGGGCACCTAATTCTGGACTGATTTTGGAGTTTTGTCTTCTACCAACGCCACTATATGGGACAATGTGAAACACAGGGTACCTTTACTTACCTCAGTTATACTCCTTCTTGCGATGTCCATTTGAACACGTATCACTGTACGAAACACGAGAGCGAAGCGACAACATCCTTGGTGGTGGTGGCGCTAATTATACGCAGAGGGCGCCTAATTTTGGACTATTCCCCAAATCAGCTCTGACACGGTAAATGGATTAAAAAAATGGCGCAAAAGGGAAAAGGAAAGGTAATAAAGGAAAATGTACAGTTGTAAATGGAAAGAAAATTACAATTGGCATCATAATCATCAGTAAGTATCATAATCACGAGTGAAAAACTGCATGGTTAGCTAGCTAGCTGTTTTCTGTAGCTGTACAAACTGGACAAATCCACTTCAGTTTAGGATCGGGCACATCCAGCTGTCCCGCACACCAATAGTGGAACCACCTCCAGCAGCCTCTCTCATCACAACCAATCCAAGCCTCCTGTGATTCCTCATCATCATCATCAAAATGCCCTTCACACCCCTGGCAAATGTTCTCATCTTCGTTGGTCTTCTTGCCTTTTCCAGCCTGTCTTCCATTTGTGTGGGTCTTCTTCTTTCCACCTGCCTTGCCCTTCTTTGCTGCACGCTCTTTTCTTCTTTCATCTTGCTCACGTATGCATTCCATAACCTCCTCCTCAGTCAATGCTTCTCCATAATGTCTGGGCTCTGCTCTTCTCTGGCCTCCAGCCTGCACTGTGACAGTACTCTTTGTTGAAACAAACAGATTTCCGAAGAACCTGACAATGTTGATGGACACTGGAGTTGCAGATTGTGGCTGTGACTGGGAATGAGGTCGCTGAGAAGCATGACCAAATGCTGATTGGGAGGGAGCTGGAGATCGTTGAGAAGCATGGCCAGATGCTGATTGGGAGCGAGTTGGAGGCCGCTGAGAAGCATAGCCAGATGCTGGTTGGGAGTGAGTTGGAGGTGACTGAGAAGCATGGCCAGATGCTGATCGGGAGCGAGTTTGAGGTTGCTGAGAAGCATGGCCAGATGCTGGTTGGGAGCGAGTTTGAGGTCGCTGAGAAGCATGGCCAGATGCTGGTTGGGAGCAAGCTGGAGGTGGCTGGCCAGATGCTGGTTGGGAGTGAGGTTGAGGTGGCTATGGAGGTGAATCTAGGAAAGGAGCCGACGTTTGCAGTTTGGCAGCTGGAATGGCATCTCGAGACAAGGGGTGAAGCCCAGTTGCCCGGAACCCTGCTATGAGATGCCCAGGCAGAAGAACCCTTTCCCACATTTGGGCAACCATGGATGGAAAGGCTGCCTTGTCCACTTTCACTGCCATGGTCTTCAACTTGAACACCTTCAAAACCTGTGACCACACCAGCTTCAGAGGTCCATAAACCGCCACATCAAGTGGCTGGAGAAGATGGGTGGTGTGTGGAGGGAAAACATACAGGATAACGCCCTTCTCCTTTGCCTCCTCAATCAGAGCAAGAGATGTGTGTGACTGGTGCCCATCAAGAAATAGAATGACAGGACCTGTGTGTCACATGCCTTCAACTGCTGGAAGGAAGATCTTGTGGAACCATTCTAGAAAATATCCAGCCTTCATCCATCCTGAGTCTGACATGGAGTAATGTGTACCTAGGGGACCACCTTGAGTGTGAGTTGCTTGTAGATTTTTCCCCTTGTACACGATGTAGGGAGGCAACCTCTCTCCAATGGTCGATCCACCAGCTAGAACCGTGACGTAATCCCTGCCGCTGCCCCCTCCCGTTTCATGAACATTCTTATCCCCCCTTCGTGCGATGATTTTCCGTGATGCAACAGCCTGTCTCATCGCAGTTCCAAATGCGCCTTCCTCGTTCACTCGGAGTCATCCTGTCCAGTTTATGCTTCCGGAAAAGTTCCTATTTAGACACAAGGTAGTTACTTTTACATTCTTATTCTTTTAGACAGTATACTAACTAACACTATTTTTATACATGCACAAGTAGCACCTATTTGTAGTTACCTGCAGGTTTTGGAAGTACTTGTCCATCACTTACGGTGTGGATGCCCGAGCCCGGTTGGTTGGAAAGTGCTGTGGCTTCCTTTCAGATAGGCATGGCCAACACTGTAGAAATCCCTTCCACCACTTCTTTCCAGGAACCCCATCTTTGAAGGGGGTCACTCTCTCCTGTGACACAAGGTAGTCATGGACTACTGTGCCCACCATGAAGCGATCAAGGCCAAAGCCTGACTGGGCTACTACTTCACAGGATCTGACAATACTCTTCTCTTCCTCCTTGGTCAAAATTGGGGGTCGTCCAGCTCCAATTCTAGAGTATTTGCATGATACATGGTCGTGAATAGTGCTTCTTGGAACACCAAATCTCTCTTCATCCACCCTCAAGCTCAGCTCCTTTGCTTCCACCGCAATCTTAGCTGCTTCCACCCTTTCCTTCCTCTCCTTAGACAATTTGCCAGCTTTTGTTGCCATTATTTGGTTTCAAATTTGGCGCCATAGGTTACGTAATGTCACACGCACCAAGTCACTTCGTGAACAATTATTAATAGCTGATAAGCGCCTGGGCGCTTAGGGGCTGCCGCTAACTAGTGTATAGAGATCAGCAAGGTGATCAGTGCAGCTGCTCGATAGCTTCCGCAAGCACTAGGCAACGTAGGCGAGGGCACTACTGCGGCTCCTTGTCCAATTTCGAAGATATTTTCGGCGTTGCTGGGAAGGTGAGTGTCGGTGCTTCCTGAAACAGCGGACTTGCACACCCTACACAGCGTGCTTAAGTGAGTTAAGCATTGTTTGCACCAACCCTAACCCTTGTTTGGCTCGTACGCACCAAGTGGTTGATTTGTAACTCGCCATTCGTCGGAAAGGAGCTAAGAAATACAACGTCCGCAATTAGGAACCGACCGTAATTAGGCGCCCTTACCTTACCTACGTATAAAAGAAGGGGCAACAACAAGAGACACCAGAACACACGGTCCTCGCTCACTCGTCGTTGCTGAAGGTATCCACTCTACCAGCCATTGTCGCCAACCGCTGAAATTGGAATGCAGATGAAGGACCAGACCATAGACCAGACTGACCACTAGCCTGCAGCTGGTGTTCGCCTAGGCGGGGAGGAACTATGATGCCACGCGGTACAAGGGGGTTCGGTATAATTTACGGACCGTAACGGACTAGTCTCGTCCCCAGCCCACTTCCGGCCGCCATTTTGCAATGGCCCGAAAAGGTGGTCTGGCGACTATGGTCGACTTTCTTGGGCCTGGAAGCCAGTTCTGATTACGTAACACTGGTGGGAACAGCGAGGTGTGAAATTTGTACGGGCAAGATGGAGGTGCCACGCTGTGCTGTGTTCCTGCAGCGTGGCAAATCCTCCTTATTGCAGGCGAATAGAGAGTAGCGCCCAGGTTCTCGCCTTTGCCAAGTGTACGATCGGGCTTCGACTTGCAGAAACTGGAAGTAGTAACCAGTACGTGTGTCGAACGTGTTTTTCCAAGCTGGAGAAAGGCAGCAAGGTGGTGGGAAGAGTGGCGAAGCAGAGAGACTTGCCCGCCCCTGTTGGGAGGAAAACGAAGACGTCGCGTCCCTTTAAGAAGTTCAAAATCGCCTCTTCCGGATCTGTGGGCTTCTCGTAGCCCGGTATTACGTATGCTTCCAGAATAGCACTGTTCACTGCGGCCGAAGGTAGCCTTGCGCCCAATCTTGGGAAGCTCACTTCTCCCATCGAAGCTGCCATCTCGCTGTTAGCATAGATCTATGCTGCTAGGTAGGTGTGAACGCCAGAGGTGTGAATGTTATGCATAACATGCCACTAATGAGCTGTTGTGTAATCTGATTGGCCAGCACACATTCCTGCTGAGAATGGACTTCCGGGCCCAAGAAAGTCGACCATAGTCGCCAGACAAGGGGGGTCGGTCAAGGTCACGTGTGTCCGCAAAATGGCCGACGCGGCTGCTCTTTACTGTGTATTTTACCTATACTAGCAAAGAGCAGACATATTTCGAGAAACACGTCGCATCGCTTGTTTCTTTGCTTCTGAGCACACAGTTGGACAAGGGCTATTAGAAAATGGACCCTTCCCCGCCCTTCCCCAGCATCTAGGTAGGTTTTGCGAGCATTTTCCAACACCGGTGTACGAGTGTTCGCTGCTGCTGGCTACGAGGCAGATGAAGCCTAGTCTGGAGTACCGAGCAAGTGCTCCTGTGGAAGTGACTCCTTAGAAGCTGGTAGCGAGTCTTCATTGGTCACTTCAGGACTGCAAGACTGATAGGTAACTCTGGTTGACTGCTTCTGCAATGGGAGTGCAATCGGCAGCCACGTCCTTGCAATCGTCTTGGTTCTGTACACGATTTGTCACATTCGATAGCAGGGATGCTAGAAATGGCTTAAGCGTGCTGGCAATCCTCAGGAAACGCTGCAATAACTTGCAAAACTAAATCGTGAAAGCCGTCAGACAATTAAGCCCAATCCACCGTATGGCTCCTTGGCTACGTACGTACGGGTCATACCAGGGGCGCGAATGCAGTACAAGGCCCTGCCATGGCTCAGGGTATGCACATTCGGCCTTGGAGCACGGTCAGCTAACATATGGATACGCGATTGAAATGTCAGGAATGCAATTATTGAGGTGCTGGTATTGCGCAATCGCAGGACCTTGTCCGACCCCCCCTGGTCGCCAGACCTAGTCTCGTCCCCAGCCCACTTCCGGCCGCCATTTTGCAATGGCCCGAAAAGGTGGTCTGGCGACTATGGTCGACTTTCTTGGGCCCGGAAGTCCATTCCCAGCAGGAATGTGTGCTGGCCAATCAGATTACACAACAGCTCATTACTGGCATGTTATGCATAACATTCACCTCTGGCGTTCATACCTACCTAGCAGCATAGATCTATGCTAGCAGCGAGATGGCAGCTTCGAGCAGCGAGACGGCAGCTTCGATGGGAGAAGTGCGAATCCCAAGATTGGCCGCAAGGCTACCTTCGGCCACAGTGAACAATGCTATTCTGGAAGCATTCGTAATGCTCGGCTACGAGAAGCCCACAGTAGACCAGGAAGAGGCGATTTTAGACTTCATAAAGGGACGTGACGTCTTCGTTTCTCTCCCAACAGGGGCGGGCAAGTCTCTCTGCTTCGCCAGTCTTCCTGTCATCTTTGACAACCTTCGGCGGCATCTGCAGATTATTGGAGGGACAGACTGTGGCTGCATCGTCTTGGTTGTGAGTCCGCTGATCGCGCTAATGCAGGATCAGGTAGATAAGTTCCACAAGCGGGGACTAAAGTGCACATTCCTGGGACAAGATTCGTGTGACAAGGCAGCTGTGATTGCTGGAGAGTACCAATTAGTGTACATATCACCAGAGTACCTTCTTGAAGACCTGGCAGTAAGAGACATGTTTCGATCCCAAGTGTATGTGGACAACTTTGTAGCCCTTGTTGTTGATGAGGCTCACTGCATTGACATTTGGTGAGTGTGCAGCTATTGCCCTGTTGTGTGTGTGTGTGTGTGTGTGTGTGTGTGTGTGTGTGTGTGTGTGTGTGTGTGTGTGTGTGTGTGTGTGTGTGTGTGTGTGTGTGTGTGTGTGTGTGGTGTGAATGTGTTGGTTTGTGTGCAGGTGTGTGCAGTATGTTAAGGTGCTGTGTGGTGTTTGTATGTGTCATGAAGTAAGTGTACGTCCTATTTGAAATGGTCATACACATCCTTTTCCACATCCTGTGTCCTGATTGCAGGGGTCCATCATTCAGGAGAGAATATCAAAACATTGGTGAGGCTCGGTCCATTATTCCCTTTACTGTCAATGTAATGGCACTAACTGCAACAGCTTCTCGCCGAACCCGCAAGGTTATCCAGAAGAGCTTATGCATGTTAGATTGCAGTGTAGTGTTGAAAGTGCCCAACAAGCTCAACATTAGATATACTGTTCGGGTGAAGCCTGATGATGTCCGCATTGCTCTGCAGCCACTGGTTCATGGTCTTTGTCAGCATGGTAAAAACGCCGAAAAATGCATTATCTTTTGTCGGACATATGATGATGCAGTGCATGTCCACGAATGCCTTGCTGATGAGCTTGGGAAGAGTGATGCTCTGTTTGTGAATGGGGATGTCACTTGTGACATGTTCACGAGTGCATCGCATGAAGATGACAAAGGCCGGATACTTGCAGAGTTCAGCAACCCCTTGAGTTCACTTAGGGTGATTGTTGCAACAGTTGCCTTTGGCATGGGTATAGATGTACCTGATGTTCATTGCATTATCCACTGGGGTCCTCCCAGTACGATAGATGCATACTTGCAGGAGAGCGGAAGATGTGGACGTGATGGGCAAGATTCCACAGCGATGCTATACTTCTCCCGGTCAGATTTCAGCGGCTATCATCCTCCCTCAGATGACAGCAAAGCATACTGCTTGAATGAGAGCAAGTGCAGGCGGGAAATGCTGCTGGCTGAGTATGATGGTGGCAACTTCATCAAGCCCAATCCTTGCCACAAATGCTGTGATGTGTGTTCCCGCACATGCAAATGTGATGACTGCCTTGATGTACAAGCATTACTGTTGACAGAAGCGGATCCGGAACTTGTTCCACCAGTCATTCCAGCAGTAACCCAACATCAGCTTGGGTCAAGTGCACAACGAGCTTTAAAAGCTTCATTGGAAGCTTTTCGACTCTCTCTAGTTGATGATAAAAGTTGCCCTCCTTTATTTGGTATTGAAGTAGTTACTGGTATAACTGATGTTATTATTGATGATATCGTAAGGAACAAATGGAAATACAATTCTGTGAACAGTTTTCTATCTTGTGGATTATCACATAGCCAAGCTGCTGAGATGTTCAAGATTGTATCTAATCACTGACTATTTTAAGGTTAATTTGTTGGAATTAACAGTGATGCTTGAACAGCCTAGATACGTTCTGTTCTGCTTGCAGGGCAGATTGTTTCTGCCGTATCCATTCTGACAGCTTTGTCAGGTCCACCTTCTGTGCAGCATTGGGCTTGATTCCGTGGAATGACCGATGATCACGTCCTGGAACATAGTCAAATACGCGGGAACGTGAAAGTTGATCCATAATTAGCTTTTGATCTTTAGCCAATGATGGTGAACTGTGCTCCAAGGAAACAGGGTGTATGCCATGCTCTTCGTCAAATGACTTGTTGACTTTAAGGAGACCATCTAGGCTTCGACCACACTGCAGAATGGTTTGCTTGGCAATGTTTGCACCCAGGCCTGAAACAGCTTGCTTCAAGGCTCTATTGAGGTGCTCATTGTGTAAGTCAACTGGGATGTTATGCCCAGCAAGGCCCCTTGTGTTGATCACACGGCTCCAGGTTATCTGAGCAGCAACCCTTGGTGTTGCCAATGCATAGACAGCAGACAGCATCCTTACAGCTTCATTGGCATAGTTATGATGCCTTGCAAAATGAAAATAAAGCAAAAAAGCTTTCCAGCAGCGTAGAATTCGTTGGCCATCTCCCTCTCTAATGGCATCTTTGAACTCCAGTAGTAGGAGCCCATCATTCAAAACGGCAGATGCATATGCAAAGACTCCATCCACGGATGTGCATTGGATGGATTGAGGAGCCTCTGGATGATCTAGTGCTTCTTGGATTGTCGATGGCAGATGACGTGTTGCTGTCCCTGGGGGGGGAGGAGCTACACCATACATGTGCTCATGAGTGACACGCTGGAAGTGGGGATTCCTATGGACATCTTCTGGTGATGGTTGCTGTAGCTGTTGTGACTGCTCCAGAAGGAACTGCTTGGGAATGACATATCTATCAATAATACGAAGCAGTCGATCAAAAAATAGCTCTTTCCTTTTGTGAAATGGAAGAGACGCAAAGCCAGGAGGGAAGGTGTTGGCATGTGGTGTATCAGTTGTGTTGCGCATGGCAAAAAAGTGTAGGGTCGCTTCTATCAGGTGGCACCTGATAACAAGTTCAAGGAAGTCTTCAATCTCATTGACATGTCCCTTGACATCAGTCTCCGAGCCAATGTTGCGACGTCCAATTAAGTTTCGCAGCTGTTGTAGGGTCCCTCCTTCCATGCTAGATCCTCCCTTATACAGTCGAAGCCACATGATCTGTAAAGGTGATGTAACCAACAATACATTGAAACTAATGTTTATTTTAAATTCATACTAATTGTGCATAATTATGCCTACATGGCACTAACCTGAATGAAGTTAACCTTTGCATGCCAATCTGCACAGTAGGGTACAAGTCCTCGCAAAGCTGCCTTACCATGGCTGGTAACTCGCACTTTCTTTGCTGTCAAAGCTCTGGCTGCTGTGAGTTGATCTCCACCAAAGGCAATTGGTGAATACGTCTCCGCGCAGTCTCCATGTTTCACAACAGGGACGTACTGGTGCAGATGCTCCAGAATTGACACCATCTCATCAGTGACTTGCTCATTGTTAGGTATAACACCCAAAGGCACCTGCATGTGCAAGCATACACATGCATGCATCTAACATTATATATCATTCTATATAGATGATGTTCTTTGCATATAATATTCGTATAAGTGTTTTTTCAACTTACCACAGTGGACTTTCTGCTCATTTCTGTACTGTACTTATGAGGAATGTGGCTTGGAACGTATTCACCAAAGTCCTTGAAGAAGGGAAGCGATTGCACCACTTCACGACCCAACAGGACAGCATAGTTGGAACGCAGAGCAGAGCTGTCCTCCAAGTTTGGAAGGAAGGTTGACAGTGGGAGACTGGATACATCTGCAATTGGCTTATCATTTGTCAGGTGACGAAAATCAATGCGATCCATTGCACAATACATATGGAAATAATGTAGACTCTGACGCTGATGGTCAGTGGTCATACAGCGTGGTGAAACAGTCTTGTCAACATTGTCTCCTACAATGGTGTAGGAAAATGACTGCAGCTGTTGACTTGTGTTAGCCACCATGGGCCTGGAAGTGAACAGATCTCGAGATTCACTTGAATCCGAATCCGATGTGGCAGTGTGATTCTCTTCCTCTGCACAATGTTACAAAAAATTATATAACTATAAATGACAACATCATGCATTTAATTGTCCCCTAACCTGTTGAGGAGAATGACTCATCTTCAGTTGTTGCATTCTCACCCTCCCAATTGCTGATATTCTCAGTGACCTCCAAGTTTGGTTCGGTTGTAGAGCCAGTTGACTCCTGTGCACTCTTCCATTGCTTTACCACCCTATCATGATCATTTCCTAATTGTCTAACAACCCTCAGTGTTTGTCGGTGGCTCAGACATAGACCAATACGATTGAGTCTATGAAATACCTATTGGATAGATTTAAAACAAATAGCATAATTAACATTAATAGCAAAGTATTATTCACAAACACATTTTGACACACTAACCTGCTTGGAGCAATGACCAGCATACAGAAGAACTGACGTCACAGCTTGTGGAAATGAGAAGAACCTGTTTCTGGCTTTCAGCATGACAGCTGCTGCGATGCCAATGGCACTAGCATCTGTTGATTTCTTTGGTCTTGCAATCACAGCCTTGAGAACATCATAGAGAACAGGAGCACGAGCTTTTAGTTCTCTTACAACTGGTCTCCATGAAAATGAAGTGAGGGCTGCTGATGAAGTACCGCGAAGGACAGATGCTCCATACTTCATTGAACAAAGTTGGTGGACCTCCCTTCGAATGATGCTGCAAATGCTTCTCACAACTGGTCTTCTTAGAGGGCTATTGCGAAGCATAACACGTGCAGTATAGGGAGATTTGTTGTAGCGAGTAGACATCACCAGTCTCTTATACTTGCTCTGAACACGAAATCGCCTCACTTTGCCTTTAGCAGTTACAGCTACCTAAATGCATTAATGCATAGAGGCTATTTATTACACCACAGTCAGATGTTTACGGCAGAAAGGGCTGCTAACTTTTTTACTAACCTGCACCATGGGACTGTCTTGGAAAAGCTTTTTTCTGTGACACCTCTTCTTGCTACCTGGTGGTGTGAGGAACACACCTCTGTCCTGCAGTCTTCTCTTTTTGCGAGGACTAGGAGTCTTGCTGTCTATATGAAGAAACCACAGCAAGCACAAAGGTGCGAGTCGTAGTTAGCTATTTTATAGCTATTTGATTAAAGGCCCTAGTCAGCTGCGTAGCTGGCTAGTTGTTCACCTTGGTTACTGTCGCGCTGCTCTTCCTCGCGATCCGTTTGTGTTTGGGTACCTTGATCGCAGCTTATGCTCCTGATTGAGACAGAAACGTCATGCGGCTGTCCAGCACAACGTAGGATGTCTTGAACAGTAGATCGGAGTGTCCCCTCCGCCTTGCTGCCTTTCTCCAGCTTGGAAAAGCACGTTCGACACACGTACTGGTTGCTACTTTCAGTTTCTGCAAGTCGAAGCCCGACCGACTTGGCAAAGGCGAGAACCTGAGGGCTACTTTCTATTCGCCTGCGAAAAGAAGGATTTGCCACGCTGCAGGAACACACCGCACAGCGTTGCACCGCCATCTTGCCCGTACAAATTCCACACCTCGGTGCTCCCACCAGTGTTACGTAATCGAGACTGGCTTCCAGGCCCAAGAAAGTCGACCATAGTCGCCAGACCACCTTTTCGGGCCATTGCAAAATGGCGGCCGGAAGTGGGCTGGGGACGAGACTACGCCAGACCACCTTTTCGGGCCATTGCAAAATGGCGGCCGGAAGTGGGCTGGGGACGAGACTAGTAACGGACCGGACCGGACCATACATTGAATATATAGGATGGTCCGAAAAATGGCTGAATCGGTATAAATGTCGGACCGCCGGTATAAAATTCGGACCAAGGGCAGTCGATCCCGAACATACATTTAACCATTTGAACAAAAAGGCTGCTGGAAGCCTGATATGTTACCGCCGGTGCAGCGCTTCCGCGAAGAATAGCTAGAGCCGCACTTCGCCGTCTTTCTTGTAAACAGCTAGCTAAGTGCGAACAAGATTTTGCATAGTGCTAGTGACTGGTGTTAAACTGTAAGGCGATAGACGACGGTATGTATAAAGCAAGAAGGTGCAATCTAGGTGATAACCCTGAGTGATATGGAACCTGCAAGTGAAGAGATACCCGTGTTAGAAAGAACGAATCAAGAACTTTCTGCATCAAGAGCGCATGATCTTCTGCAAGATACAGAGAACGCAGCAGCCTTACCGCCCATCAACCCCCTAGGAGGAACTGTCTTCCTGTACTACAATCCAGGGAAAGAAGGTGAGCGCACAGGCCCCTATCTAATGTATTGGTCCGGTCCGGTCGGTCCGTTCTGGTCCGAAAATTATACACGGCCCTAATCAGTGGTGTCTAAGTTAATAAACTAAAGCAAATCTTACGATTACTTCTTCATATACTTAAGCAAACATCAGTAGCTATAGATGGACAGAGCGACAGTACTAACCTAGGTATCTAGCTGGCTAGGACCCTTAAACTTTAACAGACAACAGCATGCACAACCTAGCTACACTGTTCTTACATGTCATCATCAAAGGACTCCGCCATTAGCACCAAGTGCTTAAAAAGTAGCTGACTAATTACAATGCTGGCTGCCGAAAAGAGATCGAAGCGTACTGTATACCGGCATATAAACCACGTGCATGTGGGGGCGTAGGCTCACAATCGACGCGACTTATCCATTTATGGTCAACGTCAACATGTCGTGATACGACGTCTGTGGTTTAAGGATGACGTTCCCTCTTTAATTCCAGCGGGAGATTTGACAGTGCTTACCATGTGCAATTTATTAGTTCCTCGGTACACTTAATCTGACACACACACACACACACACATACACACACACACATACACACACACACACACACACACACACACACACACACACACACACACACACACACATGAATGCATCTAGCCACCACACATGGTCTGCAGTGATGACAATACTATGATAACACTACAAGATACCAATAGCAGGTAGCTACAGCAAAGTGTCTAGTTCTGGACTCAATCTGTAGGCAACCATATGATGCAGACACATAGGGAAAGACACAACTAGCTAGCTAAGGATAGCTTATTTCTTATACAGGTAGCTAAATATTGATCTGTCAACAGTGTGTCAGGCAAATGCTATGGCACTTCCACCAGCATCTCAAGAGCATCATTCACCTGCAAAACATGTGTATGTGTGCATGTGTGTGTGTGTGTGTGTGTGTGTGTGTGTGTGTGTGTGTGTGTGTGTGTGTGTGTGTGTGTGTGTGTGTGTGTGTGTGTGTGTGTGTGTGTATTGTGTGTGAAATTGAATAGGCCATAAATATACACATAACTTGTGACCACAACCAATTTGACTATATAAAATGCTAAAGGGTGGAATTGACTACAGTTATAAGCTCTTCATGTCTTGCCACCCACATCAATGCCATGTTGCACAATGTAGTAGTTTTGTCATTTACAGCAGGTATGGCCAGAGCTTCTGCACTGGCCAAGGGGGGCGGCTTAATAGGTAAACAACCACCTGCTGAAAGAGGCGAGTTTACATTATCACCAGTTGCTCCTCCCATATTTAGGGGGTTAGATAAACTTCCTGGATTGAATTTCTGTCCCAAAGGCACGTCTGTTCAGGTGTTGCCTAGCAGCACTTTAGAACGGCCAGTGGCAGGCGGCACATCAGGAGGGTGTGTGTATGTATGTATGTATGTATGTGTGTACGCATGACACTTTCAGCAGCATTTTTGCATACATGTTCAGTTGTGTAGTAAATAATCATCAAATCATCATGCATGGTACATGACCAGCTATATATCTAGCTACTGGTCCACCACAAATGGGTGTACCACATACAGTCAGAAAACGTGGCACAAAAACTAGCATAGGGACATGCTATTTCACAAATAATACCATTTGGCATTTACTATTTAGGACCTATATATTATGTTCTGAAATGGACAGCAACAGATCAAGACAGGCGCATGCGAAACCAGTGCTCCACACTCCCCTGCATACTTCTCCACAACTCTTTCACTCTCCTTAACACAGGCTCAGAGGCACCCCCTTTGGGATTTAGAGCTCCAGAATAAGGAGCTTCTGGATGGAACTGATTAGCAAGGGGCAGCTTTGCAGACGTTTTGCAAAGAAATAGGGACTCTCCCCCGCCCCTCAATAATTAAAATGGAGGCGTCGAAGTCGTCGGGTGTGGAAACACGGGTACATTGCGACGCTATCCACTAAAATTTGTGGTGTATTCTCCGCTAATTGTCTACCTCTATCCGCCTTCCTCTTCAGATGGAGTTTGCTGTTCAAATGACCTGTCAGAGCTGTGTGGATGAGGTCAGAAAGAATCTCCAAAGTCATCAAGGTGATTTGGAGTGTGGAGTTATATCCAATGACAGGAGGCCGTGATGTACCTTTGTGTAACATACACATGTATACACTCAGTATAGACTGAATGTTAACATACGTAATAGTGTCACTGAAAGTGTGGACAGTAGCTACATATAGCTATATGGTCATGTACATGTTTGTGGCTATATGCACATGCACTCAACAGGTATGTTACGTCTTATGTGATATACAATATAACACATGCTTTATGTCTCACACACACACATGTACACTGACATACATGCGTGTGCGCACATATACACACATGTACACAAATACACACATGCACCAACTCTCTCTCTCTCTCTCGCGCACACACACACACACACACACACACACACACACACACACACACACACACACACACACACTCCAGAGGTGATAGATGTGTACATCAATCTTGAAGATGAAGTGGTTCTGGTGAAGACCAGCCTCCCATCAGCAGAGTTCAAGAGGCTACTGGAGAAAACTGGGAAACTGGTTGTGTTCAGAGGACATGGAGGCATTGGTCAAGAAGGTGAGATGAGGGTGGGAGGGGGAGAATGGGAGCTAGGGTGGAGGAATGGGAGTGAGGGTGGAGGGATGGGAGTGAGGGTGGGAGGTGGATGTGTGGGGTATCAGTACTAGGTACTGAAGTTTGAGGATGCAAGTCCGATGTGAGACTATGGTTCATAGGTAGCAGTGTCCAGTGATGTTGTGTTCTCCCGTACAGCCAAGAACAGCCACTGCTTCTGTGCTTGCTCATCAGTTGTTGCTACGTATAAGAACCTGTCTAAGACAGCCACCTGTTTGCCAGTTTGCTCTACAGATGTAGACTGCAATGTCTTAGTGCTGTCAAGACTACATGTACTCTTGGTGCTATGTTAGTGCTATTTGGGGGCTAGGGAAGGTGGCTGTTTGAGAGAGGTGGCTGCCTAACACAGTGACCATCTTAGACAGGTTCCACTGTATTTGCAAGACAACTTAGTTAGTCCAGTGTGCTTGATTATACACACCACTGATTTGAAGAATTAATCAATCACTTCTCATTCAGATAGCCTGTCTTCCTCACTTACCACCTCCTGCAGTGGTTGCCCCGGTCACCATGGAGCTGCTGTAGCCATAATGTCTGGCGGTGGGAGGGTGAGAGGACTGGCCCGACTGGTACAGGTAAAATGGTCTGTTAATGTTTTATACCACTTGGCACTTTTTAGTGACCAAAGATGTATTTTAATGTATTTTATTACCTTGAACCGAAATCTGTACTATTTGGAGTGTAATAACTGTTGTTTTCAGAAGATATTGCTCACACCTTCTCCCTCTCCCTCTGTAGGTGACTCCTGAGCAGTGTGTGGTTGAGGGCACTGTTGATGGTCTTGCCCCACAAGAGGAACACCTCCTCAAAGTACACACATATGGGGACATATCTAGTGGATGTGACAGGTGAGTGTGCAGGTCATGTGACCGTCATGTGATCATGTCATGTGACTATCAGGTGATCATGATGTGATCAATAAGTGATAAGTGGTTGTAGTGTGCGTGTATTCATGTAGTAGATGTTGATTCAAGCTTTTGTGTGTAGACACTGTAGTGTACCCACAAGTGTATGAACCTTTTCTCCTTGCAGTTGTGGTGATGTGTTTGATCTACCAAGTCTGCAAGATGGCTCTCTACCAGTAAGCATACAAGCATCCACACACTGACACACACAAACACGCACATTCACACAACAATCTTGTGTTTCCCTTCTTGGTATGTAGCTCTCACTTTCACAACTACCATTCCCCTCCCCTCCCCTCCTGTCCCGCCCTTCTCCCCTCTTCCCCCAGCCGGCAGGAGACCTTGGCTCCATCACATCTGACAGCAGTGGTAGGGCATCCTTCCAGTTTGTGTCCCAGCGGCTGAAGGTGTGGGAGGTCATTGGAAGGGGAATGTTGGTACACTCCACAGGACCCTCCACAACCACATCCAACAGGTTAGACAACCTAACTTCACTACATTCTCCCCACTTGCTCCACCCTCCCCCCCTACTCCAACGTCCACCCTCCCCTCCCTCTCCCCCTTCCTACCTGCCCCTCCCACCTGCCCCACCCCTCGCTTCGCCCCTCCCACCTGCCCCACCCCTCCCTTCTCCCCCTCCCTCCTTCCCCTCCCACTGCCCCTCCCTCCCCCAGACTGATGTGTGGTATCATTGCTCGTTCAGCTGGACTCTTCCAGAACACAAAGAAGGTGTGTACGTGTGATGGAGTGACCATCTGGGAAGAGGAGGAGGAGGCAAGGAGGAGGGAGGACAGCACAAGAGGAACAGCAGCACGGCTGTAGCAGACAGCAGACAAGTGATGAACAATTGATGTTATTGTTTAGTGTTTGTTCGTTGTCAACCTCTCCATTCTGTCTACCACAGACGTGTGTACTCAGCTGTATTGCGTGTGCTGTTTTGTGTTCAATGACTGAAGTTCATCTGTTAACGCCTAGTGTATATCAGATAATATAATACAGTAACTGTGCACATACATGTGTGTAATCAGTTAAATTTGATGTACAGTTCTTGTCTCTTCATATGACACTGTGTATATACTGCAATGTACACAGAAAGTGTTAAGGCTCTGCTTGGGAGCAATCTGACCAACTAAGCTAGCTAGCTTCTCATGAACCAATGGCCACTAACTGAGAAGGGAGAGGGTGAAGATGCAATACCTGCTAGTAATAAATGTGTGCACAACAGAAGACCACAAAAGAAGTGAATTGACTAGACATACAATGTACATACTGCATTGTAATTATAGGTCAGTGAACATGTCTGCCATACAGCGACAATGTGAGAAGAGGGAGTTCGTTACCTAGCTACACATAGCGTGGTGTCAGGGCTCTCATCCCAACTGCCATTAACACCGGCCATCAATCACATGAATACTGTATTGGAACAGGGCTTTCTGTCAGTAGCTATGATGAGAAGCAAGCTAATGTGAATCAATTGTATGGGATGGCTATATAATGGAACTAGCTAGCTAACTATGGGAAAATGTGTGGGTTAAATATAGCTTGGCTATATTTGGGCAAAATCAAGGTTACATTCACATTTATGCATGTACATAACTTGAATTATAGAATGTCCAGCACAGTACACTGTACTGCCATGCAACTCAATAAATACTTCCTGGAACAGACATTGGACGAACAAAGGAAGTGACATTCCCAAATTGATTTATTGACTACCCAATACTTAGACAATGGTTGGTACAGCTTTGAGCTGTTCACAATTAGCTAGTGCCCAAGGATGATGTAATAAAGGTATAAGCGAGTGTATTAATTAGGAGACACTCAAGTGTACTAATTTTAAACAGCACAATACCCTAGTAGTCTGAAGGGTTAATGTCCTTGCTAATCACATGACCTCCAGCCAGTGAAAGCTTGAGGGTTGCTTCTTATGTTATAGTCCATGCCCAAGCTCTCCACTGCAAACTGCATCATGACTCAGTGCTGCAGATTCATCTATATATGCATATGGTATGCAGCCAGTGGAGTGAGCCACTCATGCAGGAGCATGCAATAATAATTATAGAACAACCCGTACACATTGTATTGACATGGGCTATGTACGAACATGTACCTGAAAAACATGCAGTTAACCCATGTAGCAGTGGCCATTTTAATAAATCTCAGATGTATCTACACATATAAAACTAACAGAATATTACAGGATAGACAAGCAGTATAATAATAGAAAACTAGGCTATATACTATGCAAACACTCAAAGGTCTACAGAAAAGTTGTCTCATTAAATTATGTTCTAGTATCTTTTGCTTTTCACTGATCATTAGCTGCTTCAGTTGTAGCCTGTGAAGAGAAACAAACAAGTATTTCGAGTTAAAACTCGTGCTGCCCCAACTCGAAATACTTGCTCTCTTCAATCGCTGCTCTGTCACTCACAATAAATAAACATGACATTGTGTCATACACCTCTGTTACCTCGACACACACACACACACACACACACACACACACACACACACACACACACATGACTTCTATATATGGCACACACTACCTTATAAGGGCATATATATCCTTATGTAATATTGACACAATGCACAGGATGTGAAGCGTGTGACCAAGTACAGCCTGCACAACATCTCTGTGGGCATGGGTGGGCGTGTGTTTGGACAGAGTTATTCCAGGTATTCCAACTTTGGGTATGGTAAGATGGACCTTCAGTATGGAAGAGGAGTGCAGCGAAGCCCCTTCTGTGGTGGTGGCTAAGACAGCTGGTCTCGCTGTCTCAAACAATATCAACATATTGTGTTACGCTGCTGTTATATGTATAGCCACCTGCATATAAATAGTGGTCGTGTTGGAGTTTCTCATGATTAGATATACATGTATGTACAGTATTGCATGCCAATACACATGCATGCATGCATTCGTACACACACACACACACACACACACACACACACACACACACACACACACACACACACATGCACGCACACACCATACGCAAGCACAGAGAAATCTCCACCAGCACAGACACATGACTGCTTGCAGCACATGCATTTACAAAGAGTATTTGCAGAAACATAATGTACAATGGAACCCACAGTCGCGAGAGTAGCTATTGCTCTGTAATCGCAGAAGCTACATACGTTGTTTGCTACAGCGCAGTACGTGTGGGCCAGGTTCTGAAGAGCATTTAGAAGGGTAACTGTGCGCGCTAAGCTTTTCAACGCTACAGACGGTTGAAAATGTTAGCGTGAACATATCATGGCGCTCACCAGTTTCTACGTTACTCCTGTCATGTACTTCAGGCGGCAGAGTGAAGTTCTTCGAGGCGGGCGCGCCATTATCGAAGAAGGCACGGGATGAAGTTGACGACCTGTTGGGCGCTGTCTCGAAGCTGTCTCTGCTCGTCGGCCAGAAGTGTTGTAGGAGTCTGTTCCACAATTGGCGGCAGAAGAGGACGTCCAAAGTTCGCTAAGACGACGATTAGAAGCCGGTTTTAAAAGTCTCTTGGTCTTGCACATGGTCCACTTCTGGCCGAATTGATAGCGTACAATATAAATTCCCTATCCTCAATACTTTGGTTACTACATTATAATATAAATGCTGACACAGTTATACTACCGCAGTTTACGTGTTATATAAACCGACATACCGACATATACACCACCGGAAGTGGGACACGAAGCCATATAATAAAATGTCAAAACAAAAACAATATAGGGGCTGCCGCAGGCAGCTCCTAAAAAGTTCATACACATTACACTCGAGTCTTCGACTCAAACATTCTACTCAACAAACAACTTGCCAGTAGCTATATAGTGTTTCACACACTTACATTCGCACACAACATTCTTCTCTGAAACTCACATGCTGTCCTTTTTCAGCTATTGTGAGCCCCTCCATTTGACCTTTGACCTTTCTCATCTCAACCAATGGGAGGATGTCCATCAAGTGGTACTCCACCTGTGGGAGATGTGGTGAGATGGTGTGAGGTCGAGCAGACACAGTGGCACCTCTGATAGGTCTGTGGGTGGAGTGACGGCTACAGAAGATGACCACTGACTCACCTCCTGGGCTGTACTAAATCCTGTAGTGATGCTGTGGAGGTACAGTCCAGCTCGCTTTGCCTCCACAAACATGGCAGCCACTTGGCCCTCATCAAGTGTGACATGTCGTGAGATGTGGAAGATGATGTGAGTGCTTCCCTCCATGTAGCCCTTCAGCAGCAAGGCGTAGGGCTGCAGGGTGAGGGAGGAGCAGAGCTGCTCCTTGAGGGACCACAGATGGCCCATGGAGACATCCTCTGGGTGGTTGGGGAGGGTGAGCCGCAGGGGGGTGTAGCCAGGGGGTGGGGTCAATTGGTCAGCCGTCAGAGGGCCTTGAGGAAAGCACTCTGGAAGAGATGTAAACTGCAGAGACTCGTCTCTGGTCTTGACAAACGAGCTGAGTTCCTCCAAAGGCATAGATTGAAGTGTAGCAACTAACTTCAGGAATGAAACCTCATACCATGACCACAGTTTGAGGTTTTGACAAGTGATGGCAAGGCTATCTTCTGCTGACACCAGTATATCAGAGTTGCCTTGCTTCACAAACAAGGGAGTGTTGAGCAGCTTTTCATAAAACTCCGTTATCATGTTGACCTTATCAAACTGCTGGAACCATCTCTTCACTGCAGAATAGAGGCCATAAACCTTCTTAGCTTTAGCTTGAAAGAAGCTTGTCTGACTGGGTATCATCATCACAGAGGGAATCCACAGGGTGTACCAATCAAAGGTTAGATTGCATCAAATGTTTTTGCAGCTCACTCCATGCAGCCTTCATCCAAGGTATGGCACTGTTGAAGGAAGCAGTGAGCTGCCAAAACATTTGGTGTTGTCAAACCCTTTGGATAGTGCACTCCATGGATTATCTTCTGTGACCCTCTTTTAGCCGTAAGAGAAATGACTATTTATATGCTTACGTACCTTCAGAAAGATTAAAGGGGTAGGTGGAGTCCCCAGATGAGGGCCCAGCACCAGAGGTATGAGTAGGCTCTGTGGACAGCAGTTAAGAGTGTATGATGCGAAAGATGAAACACCTAAAATATTATCACTTCTGAGCTACCTATAGCTGGATTACTCATCAGTTACTACATAAACTGCACAGTCCTTTCACCAGTATCTGTTGGGTTGCTCATATTAGAGAAACAGAACGGGAAATTAGTGCATGCTCACTCTTAGCAGGAAGCTGGGAAGAGTCTCCAGACGAGTCCATTAACCTAGGTGCAGAGCTAAGGGTAGGCCCTGTAGAAAGAAAGGTAGAAAGTTAGTATTATGGTGGCTGAAGCACATGTGAAACGTTTTCATTTCTGGCAATCTGGATAATCATTATTAACTCCTCTATGTCCTGTACTAATTTACCACCATTAAGGGAGATAGCTATGGCCCTATAACTAGGGCATAACTATAAGCTCAAATGTATTCTATGAATATGCTGACTATGCCAACACATGCACATTACAGTAGCTGCACTTAACAGTGTATACGTACATGCAGTGACACTGTCACAATGTGTGTAGCTACCACTTGCACTTGCAATTGTTTACCTTTAGATGTTCTACTGTAAGATTTCACCAAAGCAGCAGCACCAGTAGGAGAACAGGCCTGCTCAAGATCTTGTTGGTAGTAAAATGGGATCTTCCCTCTGAGGCAGGTCTTGCATGGCTTCAGATCAGCTTTCCGTTCTTCCAGTGCTTCAAAGAAGAGTTGGAAGATGTCTCTCCTCTGGGAGTTGGCTGATTTGAGGAGAGCATCAGGAGAGATGAATTTGTGTAAACCAGTTGAGTACAGCTGAAAAGAAAACTGGATTGCAGCTGCGACATCTCGTTCAGAGTATGGGTTGTTCACTTCCATCTAAGTGGAGGACATAATAACACACGCACACACATACACACACACACATACACTTGCTCTGTATGTACGTAGCTACATCAAATCCACTTCTGAGGACAACAGACAAAAGATCGATAATAAGAGGTCAAGACTGCATGAGTAACTGGATTTTGCCAGACGTTTGCTGTCCATTCTCATTAAAATGGGGTACAAATTCTTTTATCAACCACTTAAATACATGGAGTCACCCACATCTGTACATACATATAGCTACAATATAGTGTGTGTCACATCCACACCTTTGACAGGTGACGGACTGTCGCTATATTCTCAACCAGTAGATGATAGATTGGTTGGAACAACAATCTGAGATCATACATTGGTTCCTGATGTTTGGGCAGTCCCATCTGTACATGTACAAGTCAATAAAGAAGAGAATCACATTATTACATGAATGATACAGACAAAACCAAACAATCATGCAATTCTCTTTGCAAGACATGCAAGTTCTGAATTGTATTGTACTATATAGAGGAACCTGCCTCTTCATCTGTCACTCCAGCTTCCACAAGGATCAGTGACTCACTCCCTGGCTCCAAATTCCTCATGTGATCCCTCAGCCACTTCTTCATCATCTTTACCTCCTTAGGACTGAGGTGCTGGGGGTCCTTCACTCCAGGGGAGAAGTAGGCTTGAAGGGAAGGCAAGTGACGGTACTTGAGGTACAGCTTGGTCACTGCCTCATCAGGGAGTGGCTCAACAAGGATGTTAAAGATATCGCCATAGGGAATTTGGTTGAATATTTGCTACAGAGATGTACAATAATAATTTGTATTAGGCCCCGTTTACATTAAAATGTTTTCATTCGTATACGGAGCGATTGCTGCGGATGGCGTTCCGTATTCGTACCGTTTACATTGATACAAATTCGCAGTAATACAGGGAGGCGAAAGGGGTGAAAAACGCTAAAATGTTGGAAGTAAGGCCTGAGACCACTGAAAAAGTCTTTCTCCTTTCGGTTAGCGATATTCTGGTACGCCTCGAAGACAGCTGAAGCCGAAAAGAACCGTTTTCACCCGTTTACACACATACGATACAATATCGTTTTCGAATAGCTCCACTTAGGTCTCTGTTTTTGAAAACCTCCGTTTACCAAATCGTTTTCGTCGTTTGCTAGTCTGGCTTGCTAGACCGTCCCGTAAGCGCCCAGTAGGCGTGGAAGGGAAGGGACGGTCTAGCGGCAGTATAGATTAAATAACACCTTTGCATTATCGTACCAATTATTACATCGCACCTGTCTAGTACCGGCTGATCATGGAGGAGTCGTTCGAAGGGGCTGTATCTTTCACTTTGAGTGCACTGCGCAAGTCAATGTTGGTCCTAACGAGACCGTCAGAAGGAAGCTTTGAAGAGCGTCATCAGCCGTAAGGATACGTTCGTAATTCTGGTGCCAAGTCACTGGACATGGGAAGTCCATCATATTCGAGTGCTTGCCGCATTGTTGGGACTACTATGGAGGAATGTTTGGCACTACCTTTTGTGTTGGTAGTGTACTCTTTAGTCGCATTACCGCATTGTAACAATCCTTGCTGAGGCTCGGAGCTTCATTGCCTCTGCCTTCGGCATGCAGTTAAATGCTACGAGCTGCGAGAGAGCCTCACCAGCTGCTTAACCAAGTAGTACGGTTGTTCTATACAGAGTCAACGGAAAGACAGCAGCAACGATCCGCCTCCGAACTAATCGCACATGCTTGCCCGGTCTTCTTCAATTGTCAATGAATACTATTACCCGGGATTCCGGGGAAACGGATCTGATTGGTCGAAAAGGTGTTATTTAATCTATACTGCCGCTAGACCGTCCCTTCCCTTCCACGCCTACCGGGCGCTTACGGGACGGTCTAGCAAGCCAGACTAGTCGTTTGCATGTAAACGGAAGGTGCAAATGCAGCAGAATTGCTACGGATATGGGCAAAAACGTTTTAATGTAAACGGGGCCTTGATCGAGAAAGCAAAGAGAATGAAAAGGAAGATGCAATTTAAGGGATTTATGTAATAGTTAAATGCTGACCAAGAGGTGTCTCTGAGATTTATAGCACGAAGCACGAGGGTGCGAAGCACCCGAGTGCCGAGTGGTCTAAATCTTCAGAGACATCGATTGGTCAGCATTTACAGTAAGTGTTATAGATCCCAAATAATTGGGTGAGGAGCCGGCAGCGAATCAGTTTACCTACTTGTCCCTGCGTCATCATGCGTCTTCCGGAAGTAGTTAGCTACTCCTTACAGTGACGGAGAAAACGTCGAGTGATTCAGGTCTCAAGTTGGGTTGTTCATCTCGCAGCGGACATTTCCTACAGGTCAGCAGTGGATGCGGCGCATCAGCTAAGCGTAAGCTTACTCACTGTCAGTCACGTCAGCGACAGCGTTTCCCAGAGTGGTGTCTTTAACCAAAGCCTGTTCCCAGCTTGTAGCTAACCAGTTCCTTTCTCAGCTCTGGTTCGTAACCAGATTGTGGATTTACCCTGTTTCTCAACGAAACAAGTGAGCCGGGCGACCTGTGCATCGTATGTTGTGGCGTTAGCTACTGTTGCTGATCACAGCTGCAGTGTCTCTGCTATAGACCACAGGCCTAAGCCACGTCCATGCTCTAAATCGGTATTTAGAGCATAGTGCAAACACAGTGTGTCAAATTAGAACACAGCTGGATGAAATAGACCACGGCACGAAACAACACCTGGGGTGTCTACGATGTCTAGAAACATCGTTAGGATGCACGTTACCATGGCAACGGGATCTATAAGATGTTAACAAGCATACATACTGACTCAGAAGCATTACGTCACCACATACTAACCCCAATAAACTTTGTGCATGCTTCCTGGAGTCTTCTTTCCAGATGTGGATCATTCTTCAGGCAATTCTCAAGTGTCATCATAAACAGCACCATATTGCAGCAGCCCATGAACACAGTGGTGAGGAGCACATTCAGTGGATCCTTGCCCTCCCTCTCAGCCACCTCAGGGGTGTGGTGGAGGAGAAGCCACTCCAAGGCACCAAGTCCTTCTGGGGATGGATGGCCAGCTTCTTTGTGCTTCCTCACACACGACTGGAGGGACT
Organism: Ianthella basta; assembly: GCA_964019415.1. NCBI lineage: Eukaryota > Metazoa > Porifera > Demospongiae > Verongiida > Ianthellidae > Ianthella > Ianthella basta. The sequence continues at coordinate 6,325,870 of OZ025885.1, read as the reverse complement.
CATGACGGCCATATTCCTCATACAGCCTGGTACCAAAGGTCTGTAGAACGTCCTGCCATGCATCAGCAGCTGCAGCTGCCAAAATATTTGTACTAATGAGGTTAGCCTTTTCCTCATTGCTTTGCTACACACAGAAATAGGGGAATGAGATGAATCCTTAATAAGATAACCAACAGGACATTTTATACCTCGGTAGCAAATGTCCTCTTGGGTAATGATGTATGCACTTGAATTGATCCTATTTTAAGTATACAGTGCTACTGTATACAGTGAGACTCCACAATGTACATGAATGAGATCTAGAACTTCCATCAGGTCAGAACTAAACACAAACTACTAAAGTTAACAATTATTAATGGAACACACAAGTACACACAGCAACAAGGAAGCTTCAGTTACAAGCATTATGAAGAAATCTATACCTACCTGTAGCAGATCGAAGTGCTTGTCTCCCACCTCAATGCACTCCACCTTCCTCCTCCACAGCTCCCTCCAAACCTCCTCCACTCTCCGCACCACTTGGGGAGTGAGCTCCTTTGGGAACCACAACTCCAGGAGGAGACAGCCAAACCAGAAAGCGACCAGTGCCAGTAGGTGTGGAGGGATCTTTAAGTATATGCTTAGGAATTTTCTGTATTTAATGATATCTTCTGGTGTGATCCCAACAGCCTCCAAATTGCAGCACACACTGATCTTCTGCATTTCTGCAGGAGGCTCTGCTTGCTTCATGACCTTTTCACATTGTTCGAGTGCTTCTAGCAAAGGCTCCTTCAATTGCTTCTTGTACCTCTCCAGCTGTTGTCTCACCTCAGAAAGTGGGTCTGGGAAATAACCCAGAATCATCTCCAGCAGAGAGAAACTAAGCCAATTATTGCACGGGATGTGAAAAAGGATCTTCACCACGGCCTCATAGCTCTGTGCATTTTTTAGCCCCGCAATGCTCAACTCCTCAGACTCAGCACTTTGTAACCTGTCACAGCAGTACACCTTCAGTTTGCTGAGGCTGGGCAGCTGCTTCTCCTCAAGAACTTTCAGGAAGGTGTCCTTGACTCGCTCAAACTCATTCTCCAGTGGATGCCAGACATGGGGGTGTTGTGTGCGCTTGGCTGGTGGCTGTGAAGAAGTGGATTTGCTCACTAGATCCTTCTGACTAGAAACTGCAGGAGAGATGAAGTGCAGAACAGTATACATCAGCATTGCAATTTAATTATTATAAAGCAGTTACTGCACAATGTCAAGTATATTATGCATGTAATTTGGTGTACACATTTAGCGTATATTATAGTTTGCATGGGATGTGTGCAGTGTTCATTATAAATTCATATAATAGGGGTTGTATGGTGTGGAATTAATGTGTGTGCATAGCAACCCTAAATAACCCTAACCCACAAGAAGGCCCATTATATATAATATTAATAATATAATTATGTACCACAGTGTGTATAAGATACATGTTTGCATGTCACTGTACATAACCACATGCAATTCCACAAAAGGAATGTCTACGTAGATTGAAATGTAGCTTATGAAAGAATTGTGTTCATGTGTGCTAAGAGGCTAAACAGTCATGTATATGTATGTGGGAGGGTGGAGTGCTATTGATACAGATTACAACAAACTACCCAATACTCAGGTAGTTGAAATCACACTGACACAACTGCCTCCCCAGGCACAAAGAGGACTGTTGTTACTCGATCATTGGAGCAAGCCCCGAGTAGCATCAATTGTACAGTACAGACAAGTGTCCTCGAAGAAAGATTATGGCCACTAGAGTTCACATTCATTAATTAAGTTAAACGCAAAGGAGTACAAACGTCACTCTGTACTGGCATGCTCCTTGCATAAATCTGAACGCTTGAGGAGATTCTCTGCTGCATTTGGGAGCTTGGACATTTTTATGGCTTGTGCTAGTGTCCCAAGGGTGTGTGGCTCCTTGCCGTTCCCCTTTAGCCAGAAGTTGAACACCTCCCACAATCTCTTCTTCACATCTCCCGGATGATTCGCCTCCAACTCTGTCAGTTTGGCAGAAGGAACTTCCAGATAGGTGCCCACTTCAAGCCACTGCTTTGCAGAGGAATCAATCACCACTTCCTGCAGAACCCTCATCAGTGCTTCACTCTGACTGTAGTACAATTTTAAATCTAAATGGGAGGGAGGGAAGGATGGAGAGGTGAGTGACCTTTTCACATGAGGTTCTTCACATACACATGTAGGTTCACTACTTCTTCAAGCACAAAGCACACCCTCTGAAGTGAAATTCTCTGAATATGCAGAAATGAAAGCTAGGTGGATGATTATATAGGCTGGTTTGAATTAAGTCACTGAAAAAAATTACTTCCGGGCATCAACCCTCCTATCCTCCACCTATACTTATATACAGAGCAGAGGTTGGTCATGTATCACATGACAGTGGTCACCAAGTGTACGCAAAGCGAAATTATACACATTTCACACTATAATGTTCTGTAATGTAGCTGACCCTCTCTTTTTCACTTGATCTTACAGGTATCCGCACACATTGCACACCATTCAAAAAGCGCTGCTGAAGACTAATCTAAAATCAATTCTACCCCTCCTATACCCCTATGTCACCGAAGCAGTAGATAGCGTAGAAGAAGGGAGCTTCTTCATGTACAAGCAAACATAGCAGGAAGCACGGGGAAGTGTGCAAAACTGGCCACCCCTTCTGCAGGGATGACAACTAAAAGCTGCCAAATTCACAGGGTAGTTATAACATGAACCTCCAGTTTGGATAGAAGGTGTGAATAAATGCTAAATATTTCCCTTTAGCACCTTTTTGATGACATTACATAATGTCACCACGTAATACAGAACATGGTTACAAAATCAAGGCATATTTCTACTAATATTGCCTATACAGCTCTAGTAATCACACAGTGGCAGCAAAGGATTTCCCGTTCGTTGATTCAGTGAGCAACCCCTTAGAAATACACACTTTGGCACTCCGAGTAGCAACCGACATGTAAAATCACCGAAGATTAGATAAAAGAACATTTCAAAATTTCCAATACCTAACTCACCCTGTAAGCTGATCCATACTATTACAAAAACTTAGCAAACTGTTTGTGAAACTTCAGATCCAAGCAAATGACCCACTTGATGGGAAAACTATCATTTTAAGTCCTTCAACACTTCTGACTGCAGTGGTGGACATTTTACTTTAGCAAATATTATGCAATTAGGGACATGACTCACCCGGAACTTTTACTGACCGCTTGTACTGCTAATGGAGGTAGTCTCAAACCCAGACCCATTCCACCATTTTATAAATGGGTGGAATGGGTCTGGGTTCGAGAGTATAATGGAGGTACTTGAAAGGGACGAAAAATCAGCATTACTAGAAGTCCTTATTGGTGAGTGTTCTCTACACCATTATATGCAGTAAGCATTGTTCTACATTCTATCAGTACTGCATTGTATTAACTTAAGAAGTTTTCAAGAAAACAAAGTTTGAAGTGCAAATTTGTGCCTTAAATATAAACAGGGTAAGGTGTTTTTCTTTATATTCTTGAAAACGATCAGAGCTATTTCAATGCAGTACTACAAGAATGTAGAACAATGCATTTGGAATCGAATGGTGTAGAGAGAACTCACCTAAAAGAGGTTCTAGTAATGCCAAAATTTCGCTTAAATTTCTGAAGTATGCCTATTAAAACGGTATGAGCTTGCCTTTTACCATCGTTTGTTGGTCCAACCATGTGCTTGTTTATACAGCAATGATTGTACCATGCACATTATTCCATAATCCAATATGCATACACTTGCTTAACCCATTAGGACCCAATTTCGAACTTCGCGCTCATGTACTGTGAGCCCAACTTAAAAATGGCAGCTACGTACAAGCCCCGTACTCTAGCTTTTCCGTGGCTTTCCTGGCTTTCTTCACTCAAAATGTTGACATTGGGTGTTGCATTCCATGGTGCTGTTTCTTATAAAGGCTATGGGATGTTCGTGGTCCAGCTCTAGATTCTTCGCAAACGTGTACAGCTGAAGAAGACGAGAACGGTAAGCGAACTCTTGTATTTTGCTTGCTGGCACTTCCATGGCCCAGAAAAGGATCTAGGAGCGCTCTAGCTGCTGGACTATTTGTTCAACAGCCGACTGCATTCGTTCTTGTCGCTACATGGTACGTGGTAGCTTTCTGGTCACGCACCAAAATTGTGCGTAACTTCGCAAAATGTTCGGTGCTTGATTGCGCGGCACGAGAACGACCAGAAGAGACGGTGAGAGTCTGAAGTGATGGCCAAATGACTACTAGGCGTGCTGTGAAAAGTTCGTACCATTCCTCTGTTCTTGGCAGCCAAACGAAAGGAAAGTTCGTCTTGACACAAATCTGCGTCATTGGGCCTTAAGCGCATACAAATACTTGACGCAAAGTTGCGTTTATGGGCCCTAATGGGCTAAAGAATGAAAAATACCATGTTAAACAATGTGTTAATGGCGGTCATTTTCCACGGATTCATGTTATAACTAACTTGTGTTCTTCCTTTTGTGGGTGCTTGCAGCCATCGTGCAACATATTATTTTTACGTGGTTATGTAATTAAGGGACTGCACAACCAAATTTGTTACCAACCTCCTCCAATGTTAGCCTACCACTTACCCTTATCACCCAAAGAAAATACGGATGAATCAGCAGGTGTACAATACTACGTACACACTGCTATCCAGAGCTTCCTCTCCTCCACTCCCCCCCCCCCCCCCCCCACTCACCACTACATGCAGATGACTGTATGCCCATATCCCTGTCATCTGGCGCCTTCTTCCCCATGTACACTAAATGAACGCATGAAACAGCAGTCACTCAAGTATACATTGCACACAGCTGCTTACACCGAGCCTCCCCCACTCACCAGGAGATGGCTGTATGCTGCCACTCTGTGAGACCCTTGGCTCCTCCTTCATTACATCTGACATATCCCAGAAGGGCCTGGCCCACATAAACACAAAACAGAAGGCCACAACACAGAAGAAGGCCAAGACAGAGAAGAAGGCCAACTTAAACCAGGGAATTCTACTGCTGATAGTGCTACCTACAAGGATGGCATGATGATGGAGGAGTGATATAGTTGACCGGATATAACAGCATACACACCACATAGCTACAAGCAAACACATCAGAAAAACATTGCCCAGAACACGTCCACTGTGCAGCAGTCCAATAACATACAACTGTATCCTATCAGTACAATCACAGTATATATAGCTACTCTTACCTTTGAGTGGACTCATGTCCTGGGATGGCACAGATGGGCCTTTTTGATGGGCTTTCCGCTGCCGAACCACACTCTCTACTTTCTCGCCTACTTGCACCCAGCTCTCTGATGGAGGTCCATTAGGTGACCCCTGGAACCCTATGTCCAGAGGATCTGTCTGACTTCGGAAGGTGGAATAAGGCTGAGGAGGACTATTGTTGGTAGGCTGTTCTTGCAAGAATGTCCTTGGGGCTTCACGCTTATCTAACCCAATCAGAGCACTGTCTTCACACGTGCACACACACACACACACACACACACACACACACACACTTAATTCACTGAAATGACACAATGTGACATGCTTTCTTCCTGTTAATAAAACGTAACATCTGCATCGCTTTCGTGACCACACTTAATTAATCAGTATTCACCTCTCCCCTCCTCTGCCTCAACCAAGCCCCCATGATGCTGCACATCTGTCTAGAAACTAGATTCTGCTGGCAGCCTACAGCCACCTACATTGTTGATAGCACAACTCACCTCCAGTAGGCCGACGTTCATCATGCATATAGACATTCATGGTCTGGATTTGGCTCCCACTAGCAATGTTGACTGAAGACGGGGGGGCTGGGGGGGGGGGGGGGGGGGGGCATGTACACCAAGGAAGAATCCCCACAGAATGAAAGATGACAATTATTTGTTCAGTAAGCAAAACTACACATACACATCCATACACAGCTTGCCAGTTAGTCATATACTACACAGATTTGAGAGAGTTGAGTGGGATCTGTATATGCATGTGCAGAAGGAACCCAACAGGACCATTGGATGCACGTGAAAAGGTTACGTCTAGGTACATGTTATGTACACTTATATGTCAAGAAGGGTTGCGAGTTAAGCTGGACTAACCAAACTAATTAACTGACTAATTGGCAATATCTTGATGAGGCAAATATACTGTAAGCAAAGACGTATTAAAAATTAATCAGTAGATTGGCCCACTTTAGTATGGAATAGTATGGCAACTTTGCCTCCGCAAAAGATTATGGTCTGGGGATACTATATAGGCCTCAAGTTGAGTGACAAAGTTGGGTGAAGTCTAGCTGGCACAATCCAAATTAATGAAGCCCATCAGAAAGAGAGAACTCAAGGCAACTGCACATGTGTTGCCATTACTTCTCACTAGAACTTCGTACTTTCAATTGGTTAGCCAAGGACTAGCTAGCCCTATGCAGCAATGTAAAAGTCATTCATGCTGTTGCATTGTGGGGTAAGTGACTATGGTCCAGTATACTGCATCAATGACAACACTGATCTATTAGATCACAAAGCATGGTGATGTACAAATATAGTCAGCATATAACATGGCTTATGAATCTGACAGGCTGTGTTACCATTTCATTAGTCATTAGGTCTGATAAAAAACTATGTTGTTGATTAAAGTTATATTTACCATGTTTAGTGCATTTAGTTCGCACCCAGGTGGAGGCTCGTGTGAGTAATTACATTGATTACCACAAATTTAACAGATCAACATGTAAAGCAGTGACAGTGCAGTTAATAGTCACACTTTTCAGATGCTACAAGTGTGATCCAGCCATGACACTTCCTTCTAGTACCAAAGGATGAATCACATCTTAATCTGAGCAATGTAACAAAATTAAGGCAATTACAATGTCACAGGGAAGATGAACTTCACACACATAGGGAGGTAGTGGACTAAGGGTTGGCCACCTAATGGTGACAAGAAATTATGTTTGACCAGAAATTCTCTGCATAACACAGCCTTGCTCAGGTTTCCCAAACATGCTTCATATTCACTTGATTAATCTTCCTTGTCCTTCAATTCAAGCCATTCCACTACCATTTCACTTCCTCTTTGAGCCATTTCTTGTTAAACCATATGCATACGTATATTCGTATCACACAAAGAATGACCTTTGGTGACACACCTTTGGTGCGCTCAGATTGAAATTGTTTATACACATGAATATTCTATGCAAATGTGCATGGACAGCCTTAAATTAACCTTAAAATGGTGTAATGAACATTTTAGTAGTAAAATAATGTTTAATCAGTACAGTAAGAGTTCCCTTTGTGTCCTCAATGGTTGGAGCTGGTTTGGGGTAAGGGCAGAGGATGTAGTTAAATAGTTGAAGCACTACATTTAAGTAAGTGCTAGCCGCCCAGAAACTGGTACAGCCATAGCTGTACCAGCAAGCATTATTATAGTTACACAAGACGCTATTCTACACAATTCAACTCACAAAATGGCAAACAAGCAAAGAAGAGCGAAAAGCATGGTGGTCAAAATCCTTACAACTAGCTATAGCAAGGGGTCTAGCCATAGAAAAGTGACACACATGCAAACATGCAATTTAACGTGAACATAGGATCACATGATATTTTTATGTTTTGTGATGTTTCCAGATAAATGGTAGATAGATGTAGACAATCTTAATGTCCCTAATGAGAGAACTACAATACAGTAGTTGTTAAGCAGTGATCCTTATATACACACTCACAGCTACGTAGTTACCTGTTGGCTGCAACTCCATATTACGACGGATGCCTTCCACTGTTTGCTGCGTGCCTTCCACTGTTTGCTGTATGCCTTCCACTGTTTGCTGCGTGCCTTCCACTGTTTGCTGTATGCCTTCCACTGTTTCCTGCGTGCCTTCCACTGTTTGCTGTATGCCTTCCACTGTTTGTTGCATAGCACTCAGTTTTTCTACAACATTGCAAGATTGAATGAGGACCTCCATAATACTAAGAAAGCTAAACATACTTACATACACAGCATGAAACAGGAAAGAAAAAAGGTTTCATAAAAAACAAGAAAGATATAGGGATGGCATAGTGACTCCAACCACACACATGCGCCTTGTACACTGGCAGAAGGAGGCTGGAGCAGCATTATTCAGCTTTACATGGAAATGATTGCATACATTTCAAAAGAAATGTATGCTAGTGCAGTCATATACCGATAAATATCAGGTTGTGTGGAAGAGTCCACACAAGCTTCCCAACTGTAGTAAGCTGGGAAGTGAAAATTGACAAAGGAGGGTAAGGTGAACACTGTACACACCCCACACTGCACACGTCCCACACTGCACACACTCCACACTGCACACACCCCACACTGTACACGCCCCACACTGCACACGCCCCACACTGCACACACCCCACACTGCACACGCCCCACACTGTACACACCCCACACTGTACACGCTCCACACTGCACACGCCCCACACTGCACACACCCCACACTGTACACGCCCCAAACTGTACACACCCCACACTGCACATGCCCCACACTGTACACACCACACACTGTACACACCCCACACTGTACACGCTCCACACTGCACACGCCCCACACTGCACACACCCCACACTGTACACGCCCCACACTGTACACACCCCACACTGCACACACACCACACTGCACACGCCCCACACTGTACACACCCCACACTGTACACACCCCACACTGTACACATCTCACACTGCACACGCCCCACACTGTACACACCCCACATTGTACACACCCCACACTGCACACGCCCCACACTGTACACACACCACACTGTACACGCCCCACACTGTACACACACCACACTGTACACGCCCCACACTGTACACACCCCACACTGCACACGCCCCACACTGTACACACACCACACTGTACACGCCCCACACTGTACACACCCCACACTGCACACGCCCCACACTGTACACATCTCACACTGCACACGCCCCACACTGTACACACCCCACATTGTACACACCCCACACTGCACACGCCCCACACTGTACACACCCCACACTGTACACACACCACACTGTACACATCTCACACTGTACACGCCCCACACTGCACACGCCCCACACTGTACACGCCCCACACTGCACACGCCCCACACTGCACACGCCCCACACTGTACACGCCCCACACTGCACACACCCCACACTGTACACACCACACACTGCACACGCCCCACACTGTACACACCCCACACTGTACACGTCCCACACTGCACACACCCCACACTGTACACGCCCCACACTGTACACGCCCCACACTGTACACGCCCCACACTGTACACGCCCCACACTGTACACACCCCACACTGCACACGCCTCACACTGCACACGCCCCACACTGCACACGCCCCACACTGTACACACCCCACACTGCACACACCCCACACTGCACACACCCCACACTGTACACGCCCCACACTGTACACGCCCCACGCTGTACACACCCCACACTGTACACGCCCCACACTGTACACGCCCCACACTGTACACACCCCACACTGTACACACCCCACACTGTACACACCCCACACTGTACACACACCACACTGTACACACCCCACTCTGTACACGCCCCACACTGTACACACCCCACACTGTACACACCCCACACTGTACACACCCCACACTGTACACACCCCACACTGTACACACTCCACACTGTACACACCCCACACTGTACACACCTCACATATACTTATAAATGATTGTAATCAGGTCACCATACCCATCAAAGTTCTGTGCAAGCTTTCTACATTCTTTCTGAGCTCCTCTCCAAGTTCTTTGTCTAGTAAGTAGAGATCACAAGAAGTGCATGCATAAATGCAGATCCACATCCCTAGCGATGAATGCATCCATTCATGAACACATGCACACATGTGGCATATACGAAATCACACCTTTTTTAATGTGCTCCAACAATGTGGAGAACTCTGTTACTTCTTCAACATTACGAAACCTCATTCTGAAGTCTTCAACTGAAAATAAGGACACAGGGGTTGCATAACAAACGGCCTGATTCAGTGAAATAGTCGCCCAAGCACAGATCCTATGTACATGTACGGTATGAACCATGCAATGATGCCACTCAAACATACTGTCAGCTGTTCTCTTCAGTTCTTCCAAAAAGCCCGCCCACACCCCATTCAGGAAAATCAGACTGAGCTTGCTCTATCAGACTTTGCACACTCTGCATATGTCCTTGGAAGTCATCATCCAATATCTCTGCTAGTGATGTATGAGAGACGGTGTCCCTTGCACTCTTTACCTTGTCGGCTTTGGCAGCAATTGGAAATTTTGCGATGTCCTATGTACCATGGTGTACACGAACAAAAGACAAGATTATGAACTATGCAACTACTACACTACACTACACATACACTACACACGACACTACTTTCCCTTCCCGCTCTTTCCTACCTCACGTCGATATCCATTTTTGACTGAAGGTGTTGTGACTGCTATCAATGCAGCGCAATAGGCAGATCAAGGTCTTGCCAACATTGCAGAGCTTCTTTGTCTTAATCTGATCTAGCAACCATCGCTTCTGATTCTCATGCCAAGTAACTTTGCCATCAACTTTCTTGCCTGAACTCTGAAACGCATCACACTTCACAACATATAGTTTGAACATTTCTGGTAGGTGCTTTGGCAACAGCTTAAAGAAAACGTAGATGAATTGGAATAGATGAACCCTTAAAATAGAAAGGGATGGAAGGGAGATGAAATAAATAAATTGATGGAACAACCTGACCTCGTAGTAACCTTTAACTAATAGTAAACCCAAGTGTTTGACTATAAGTTAAATTACTGTTATTGTAGCTGTAACCATATAGTTGTTGTTGTTGAGTTAGTTGACTGTTCATGAAGACCTTACAAACAAATGTTCATACTGGATTCATAATAATGCACTGTAAGGAGAGGGAGTTCATTCTACCATAGATACTCAACCCTACACGTTTATAGGGTCGAGTAACTAACTATGATTCTACAGTTCAGGGGATACAGATCTTATACACAGCAGACAGCACTACTGTGCCGTCCATGTGGGCATGTGCTTGTACATCAGAAAAGTAACAGTCTTGTTAAGGGATAAAAATGCTAAAACATGATGGCAAAGGCAACACAACTTCTCGTGTTTCAGTTTCAGAATTTTGCTGGCTAGCTATATAGCTAGTAATATTATGTTTCTACCAAAGAACCTATTCAATACAACTACCTGTAGTTATTTGCCATTTGTCTTTCCTCTTCCTCCTGAATCGCAGTGGGTCTTAGTGGTCATTCTGCTGAACACTCCTTACACTTTACAGACTAGTACAAGGCTGTAAATGGTGGCAATTCCATTCTGGATATTCAAAGGCCATCGCACTTAGTGACTACTAAAGCTAGCTAGCTAATACGTATCTAGCTAGATACCTAGCTATATAACTAGCTAACTGTACTTAGCTAGGGTAGCTACGCCATTTCGGGACAGGGCCAATACCCGGACACTCCGCAAAAATGTACGTTGCACGAAGCAGACAGGCAAAGCTTCCAGCTAACGCCACGCTTGGCTGATAGCTGTACTAGCAAGGTTTAATAGTCCACAGCCACAACGAGACGAGCGCCCTTCGTTCGGCGGCTGGACACCGATTCCTTTTCCCCTATCTTTTCCGGAGCGTCAAGAATTGGCAGGAAGTAGGAGGAGCTATCTTTCATTGCGCGCCAAATTCGAACGGTTGGCCCGATCTGCGTACGAAAAGATACACTGAACTCATTGGTGATCGAACTGCATGCGCTGCAATAGAAACTAACTTCTGTGCTTGAGAGAAGTTAGTAAAATTCAATACATATTAGTTACTGCAGTTGCCAATTGCCAGACAGCAGCCAAATATTCATACTTTGGTTGCTGATTTAAATTCGCAGACAATAGCTAGGCAGAGTGAAGGCAGTTATACATGTGCAGGTTGATACTGGAGAGGCGAATGAAAGATTTTGCATCGCCTGTGGAACTGATGAAGAGGGCACTTGGATTTGCTGTGACAGTTGTTCCAAATGGCATCATCTTTGTTGTGTAGGGCTATCTGACTCTAGCAACCTCGTCCAGTCCTTTTGGAAGTGCCCTGAATGTTGATCCATGGTTGTATTACCGATCTTATTCACGTAAACGAAGTTTAAATGAAAGCTCCTTAGGTCCTAATGCCTGTCCCACTTTAGGAAAAAAACGTCCGGGAGTAGGGGAAATGGCGGGTGCGACTGAGGATGGTGTCGCTAGGCAATCTCGACGAAACGGGTCGTTTTCTCGCCACCTCTAGAGGAACAGATGTTTTTCCAGTAAGTGTAAGCGTTTTATCTGCTCAAGTACACCCTTTCATGACTGTTCTCGCTGGTTTATCGTTAGCTGTCCCGGAAATGGCGCAATTACCCTAGTTCGTTATCCACTAAAGCGATTCTTACGGTTGTTTCTCGTTACATAACAGTGAGCTCCTTACAGACGCCCAAAGCAACAGTAGCTAGCTAGCCAGCTCTACACAGGACGCGTTATGAGAGTGATTAGTTAAGCTATATAAACCATAGTTAACCAAGAATGCCCAACTTAGCTATAATAGCTACACTACTCTCACGTGTTGTCGCTATAGAGCTCCAAGGGGGGATTCGGTCCTCGGGACGCCATTGGAGATAGGTGCTAAAAAAAGTACAAAGCAATCAGAAAAAGGGCAGCGAACCATCAAGGTGCAACAGGATTGGGGGCGTACTAGTCTGGCGCGCTAGCCCCTACTTCCGGCCCCCGATTGCGCGCAATCGGGGGCCAGAAGTACATGAAGTAGGGGCTAGCGCGCCAGACTAGGGGCGTACGCGTACGCGTCCTATAGGCTACAAGCACGTGTAGAAGATCAAGATGATAGAACGAATCGAGGATGTTTAAGGCTGCAATTGTATCAACGTTGTCATAAAGTAGTGAGACATGAGCCCCATTGGCAAGCAGTGGAAGTGATTACAGAGTCTGTAATACAGTATTTGTCCAAATAGGGGCCTGAGCTTCTGCTTCATTCCATTAAGGTCCAGGTTCAAGTAAAGGTTGGGATTGGACCAAGCCTATATTTGAACCGGGCTCCTACATGGACAAATAGGGTATAGGTTGTCTAGGAGTCATCATAGGAGTGTCAGTAAGGGCAAAGCATGCATGAAGCACAGAAACAAGAGCCAGTGCCAACATATAAACTGCGGAAACAATGGTAAGGAAGAGGAGGATGTGATGGTTTGCAAGAATTGATGTAGGATGCATAGTTATAGGCAACTGTTGGTTGTAGGTTGGAAGCGAACTAGTGTGCAGCGGAGCAAAAGCTGCTGTGGGCAGACAGTATCACTAAAGATGTGAAGACGTGCAAGATTGACAAGGATTGGACAGAAATAGCATAAGAATGTGATGAGTGGAATGCTGTTATTGAGAGAATAGTAGGTGAGTGAACATGGAAGCTGAAGAAAGAGAAACGGAACCACAGAAGAGAGAATACAGGTGCAGGCAGAGTTAAAGTATAAAGCAGTTGGTTGGCTTCAATGCCCATAGCAAGGTAGGCCTTATCAAAGGGATGCGGCTCAGGAAATTGTATTAGTTGAGGAAGTTAGTATTAGTTGAGATTGTATTAGTTATACCACACTCAGGTGCGATGCAATTGAATAAGCAATATCCACTCTTGTCCTTTGTCCTCGAGTGCATATCACTTAGCATCACACCTGAGTGTGGTATGACTAATACAATCCCACAACAAGACTAGTTTGCCTAACATTGTGATGTGACCATCTTAGACAGGTTCATTGTATTAGTCTCATACCCAACTGTATTAGTTTTACCACACTCAGGTGCGATGCAATTGAATAAGCAATATCCGCTCTCGTCCTTTGTCCTCGAGTGCATATCACTTAGCATCACATTTGAGTGTGGTATAACTAATACATATCACAGGGAGTTCCAGTGTGAGATATAACATATATCACACACAAGATATCACCCGGTTACCATGGTAACACGATCATTAGTTTTACTGGAGCTACTGCATGTCCCAAAGAGATACTTTTCACAGCAGCACTTGCATGCACAATGGGCACAGCAAAGACAACAGTCCTACATAGTTAGGTAACTTAAGTTGCTTGAAGGAGTGCGCCTTAGCAACGGATTAATGATTAAACAGTGACTAATTCGATGACTTCACACAACAGTATGCGAATTACATCTACAATTAACTCACAATCTGATAGCTGGTAGTGATGAACTCCAAGGATGCTGCTAAATCCAGCATCCCGCAGCTGGATCAGCCTTCAGTCACCTCTCAAATGCATACACGACCACCCTTAGAGAATATGTACAGTGGTCAAGAAGTGTGAATTTTGAGCACTACACACATAGGGTGGATCCTTGTTGTTCTTCTCAGGCACCTTGGGAAACATAGCTATTCAAAGGCATAAAACATATTATGTGATAAAATGTTTCATTACCAAAAGGAAGTCCTAAATGGCATCAGTATTCAAATGACGTATGATATGAACTAATCGTGCACGGATTTAGCTAATGCTAAAGGATGTCCCATTGTCAGAGAATGTGCCTTGGAAACTACTAGAAACACGAGATATTTACACATAGTACCATTGGACGTGCACCAGGAGTGCATGCATTCTGAAATCAACTGCAGCTAGCTAGTTACATCACGTAACATGTAACTGACAAATTAAAGCAATCGTGTGCGAAATGGATATTTCTTACTCCAATGCATACTTGTCCAGGATCCTCCACTCTTTCCATCAACTGTGGAGAGACTTCAAATGGGCTCTGGGTGGGCCCACTCTAATATTTGGAGGGACGAACACATCTTGGCGGGGATTCCCCAACTGTATAAAAATGGCGTCCGTGGAGTCGCCGGGTGTGGAAACACAGGTTGCGACGCGGCAGTTCACTAAACGTTGTATTATATTCTCCTGTTGTCGACTATTGTTTGTTGCTTTCCTCTTCAGATGGAGTTTGCCGTTCAAATGACCTGTCAGAGCTGTGTGGATGAGGTCAGAAAGATTCTCCAAGGTCGTCCAGGTGATTCATGATCAGTGTGCTAGTGTGAAGTGATCATGTGAGAGAAGGCTGTTGCATCTAATATGCTGAGTGTTACATCTGTAGCTGTATAACACATACATACATTGCACATTTGTAGGTATGCGGCTGCGCACATGTGAGAGCTCTCCTCCACCCTAGCACTGTAACACACACAAATAGACATGTCACTTATTTACACCTGTATGAACACTCCAGCTGCAAGTTGTGTGATGTGTATTTTGCTGTACAATATAGTATGTTGCACACGCACATGCACACACACACACACACACACACACACACACACACACACACACACACACACACACACACACACACACACACACACACACACACACATGCACACACACGCACGCACACACACACACACACACACACACACACACACACACACACACACACTCCAGAGGTGAAAGATGTGTACATCAGTCTTGAAGATGAAGTGGTTCTGGTGAAGACCACCCTCCCATCAGCAGAGGTCAAGAGGCTACTGGAGGAAACTGGGAAACTGGTTGTGTTCAGAGGACATGGAGGCATTGGTCAGGAAGGTATGTGATATGAGTGATAGCTGGGCAGGTGGGTGGGTGAGGTTTGAGGGTGAGAGTGGAAGTGAGGAATGGGTATGATCAGTGACAGTCCAGGGCAGTAATGAGGACATCCTGTGATGCTGGATACACTGGTATGAATGCAATCGTGAATAGAACAGCTAGCACTGGAGTGTATGTATGTGTGTTCCTTCTGTTGGTGCTACCACTTATACATACATGGCTACAGTAGTGCTAATGTATAGTCACAGTGATTTCCATTGCTCATGCACACCCATTTTGATTGCAAGAAAATTTAAATTATTCCACTATCCCAGTATGTAATAGTTTATATTCAGATAGTTTGCCTTCCTCACCTGCCACCTCCTGCAGCTGTTGCCCCTGGTCACCATGGAGCTGCCGTAGCCATAATGTCTGGCGGTGGGAGGGTGAGAGGGCTGGCCCGACTGGTACAGTTAAAGTGGTCTGTTAATGTTTTTTACCACTTGGCACTGTCTCAGTGACTAAAGATGTATTTTAATGTATTTTATTACCTTGGACCAAATTGGTACTTCAGGAGTGTAATAACTGTTGTTTTCAGAAGACATTGCTCACACCCTCTCCCTCTCCCTCTGTAGGTGACTCCTGAGCATTGTGTGGTTGAGGGCACTGTTGATGGTCTTGCCCCACATGAGGAACACCACCTCAAAGTACACACATATGGGGACATATCTAGTGGATGTGACAGGTGAGTGTGCAGGTCATGTGACTGTCATGTGATCGTGTCATGTGATCATCATGTGATTATCATGTGATCAATAAGTGATCAGTGGTTGTAGTGTGCATGTATTCCTGTAGTAGATGCTAATTCAAGTTTTGTGTGTAGACACTGTAGTGCACACACAAGTGTATGAACCCTTTCTTCTTGCAGTTGTGGTGATGTGTTTGATCTACCAAATCAAGATGGATCTCTACCAGTAAGCATACAAGCATACATGCACTGCCATACAAACACACAAACACACACGACAATATTGAGTTTCACTTCTTGGTATGTAGCTCTCACTTTCACAACTACCATTCCCCTCCCTCCCCTCCTGTCCCTCCCCTCCCATCCCCTCCCCTCCCCCTCTTCCCCCAGCTGGCAGGAGACCTCGGCTCCATCACATCTGACAGCAGTGGTAGGGCATCCTTCCAGTTTGTGTCCCAGCGGCTGAAGGTGTGGGAGGTCATTGGAAGAGGGATGTTGGTGCACTCCACAGGACCCTCCACAACCACATCCAACAGGTTAGATAACCTACGTAACTTCACTACATTCTCCCCACCTGCTCCACTCCTCCCTCTTCCCCTCCCACCTGTCCCTCCTCCCCCTCCCACCTGCCCCTCCTCCTCCCACCTACCCCTCCCTCTCCCCCTCCCACTTGCCTTCACTCTCTCCATCCCACCTGCCCCTCCCTCTCCCCCTCCCACCTGCCCCTCCTCCTCCCACCTGCCCCTCCCTCTTCCCCTCCCATCTGCCCCTCCCTCCCTTCTCCCCCTCCCACCTGCCCCTCCCTCCCTCCTCCCTCTCCCACCTGCCCCTCCCACCTGCCCCAGACTGATGTGTGGTATCATTGCTCGTTCAGCTGGACTCTTCCAGAACACAAAGAAGGTGTGTACGTGTGATGGAGTGACCATCTGGGAAGAGGAGGAGGAGGCAAGGAGGAGGGAGGACAGCACAAGAGGAACAGCAGCACGGCTGTAGCAGACAGCAGACAAGTGATGAAGAATTGATGTTATGGTTTATTGTTTGTTTGTTGTCAACCTCTCCGTTCTGTCTACCACAGACATGTGTACTAAGCTGTATTGTGTTTAATGACTGAAGTTTGTCTGTTAACAGCTGGTGTATATCAGATCATATAATACAGTAGCTGTGCACATACATGTGTGTGATCAGTTAAATTTGATGTACAGTTCTTGTCTCTTCATATGATATTGTGTATACTGCAATATACACACAAAGTGTTAAGGCTCTGGGAGCAATCTGACCAACTAAGCTAGCTAGCTGCTCGTGCACTGATGGCCACTAACTGAGAAGGGAGAGGATGAATACGCAATACCTGCTAGTAATAAATGTGTGCACAACAGAAGGCCACAAAAGAAGTGAATTGACTAGACATACAATGTACATACAGCATTATAATTATAGGTCAGTAAACATGGCTGCAATAGCTACACCAACAATGTGAGAAGACGAAGCTAGTTAGCTGCACAAGCTAGAGTGGTGTCAGGGCTCTAGTCCCAATTGCCATTAACACCTGCAGTCAATCACAAGAATACTTTATTGGAACAGGTCTTTCTGTCAGTAGCTATGATGAGAAGCAAGTGTGAATCAATTGTATGGGACGGCCATATAATGTAGCTAGCTAGCTAACTATGGGATAATGTGTGGGTTAAATATAGCTAGGATATATTTGGGCAAAATCAAGGTTACATTCACATTTATCCATGTACGTAACTTGAAATATAAAATGTTCAGCACGGTACACTGTACTGCCATGCAACTTCTTAAGTACTTCCTGGGACAGACATTGGACAAACAAGAAGGAAGGAGAAAGTGGCTGTCCCAAATTGATTTACTGACTACCAAATACTTAGACAATGGTTGGTACAGCTTTGAGCTGTTTACAGTTAGCTAGTGCCCAAGGATGATGCAATAAAGGTATAAGCAAGTGTATTAATTGGGAGACACCCATGTGTACTAATTTTAAACAGCACAATATATATTATATGCTAGTAGTCTGAAGGGTTAATGTCAGTGCTAATCACATGACCTTCAGCCAGTGAAAGCTTGAGGGTTGCTTCTTATATTATAGTCCATGCATGCATGAACACATGCTCAAGCTCTCCAATACAAACTGCATGACTCATGATCATTCTTGCATACATACGGCAGCCAGTGGAGTGAGCCGCTTGGGAGCAATAATTCTAGAGCGACCCAATACAGACACATTGCACTGACACGGGCTATGTACATGCAGCTGAAAACATGCAGTTAATAAATCCATGTATTAGTATATCCACAATTAGTAAATCAATGTATCAGTGGCCATTTAACAAGTCTCTAATGTATCTACATATAAGAAATAAGAAAAATTAATACTACAGTATATATTAGCAGTATAATAGAAATAGGGCTGTTGAAATAGTGCTGGGCTAATAGTGTTAGCGTGGTATTAACATAGAACTATATTACTATGCAAACACTCCAAGGTCTACGGGGAAGTCAGCCAATTAAAATATATGTGTTCTAGAATCTTTTGCTTTCACTGACCATTAGCTGCTTCAGTCGCACTCTGTCAGGAGAATTGTTAACAGTAGCATTTATACACACTACACTCGTGTGTTCGACTCAAACATTCCACTCAACAAATGACTTGCCAGTAGTGTTTCACACACTTACATTCACACACAACATTCTTCTCTGAAACTCACATGCTGCCTTTTTCTGCTATTGTGAGCCTTCCATTTGACCTTTGACCTTTCACAACCAATGGGAGGATATCCATCAAGTAGTACTCCACCTGGGAGAGATGTGGTGAGATGTGGATTCCCTTCAGCCTTGTTTCCAGCCACCACTTTGTGATAAATGCAGTGTTTGTCAAACTACCTCCCACAGTGAAACACTTCTCCACACTACTGGGAGAGATAGGTGAGCTATTCTATTTCCGACAGTGGTACAGTGAATGTTGGCAATGAAGCTCACTGCTGTCACCTCTCTGAAACAGCCAGCTTGCCTGGTCCTAAGTATCGCCAGCATAGCACTAACACATTGCAACCTCTGTAGAGCCGTCATCTCTCTAAACAGCCTGACCCCGAATAGCACTAACATAGCACTAAAAGCTTGCAGTCAGAGTCCATGTAGATCGAGCTGCGTACCTGTTTACTGTATATGCTGTGTGAATCATGTTTGTTTGTGTTGACCAAGTTTATTGTTGTTTACTGCAACACTTTGCATTGTCAGGTATTCTATACAGAAATACCCAAAGTGCCATCTGGATGATTCCCATGAGAAGGTCATTGAGTTATCTGGGTATGGGACCCTGGATGCCACTATGTTGCACACTGTGACTGTTACATGCAATACAATGTCTGTTCAGCGTCCGAACAAGCCACTCAACTGGGCATCTAACGTGAGTCAAGCCTCAAGGGAATACGTAGGTCATCTCCCTGCACACACACACATGCGCATGCACATTCATGTACATGACACACATGTACACACACTCACATGCACACACATGCACAAGCATATAACTATGTAACACACACACACAAAGATGGCTGACGGTGGCGCACTCTACCTACATATGTATTCGTACAGTATCTGCACATTTGCACATACTCCCCTCCCCTCCCTCCCCATGCATCAGGTGACTGTGTCCATTAAGGACATTGGGCTTCATTTTGTTGTGTTCTTCCATAACGATCACTTGGACCTCATCTGGAATGAGGCCAAACACTACAGCTACCCAGCACATGGGCTAGTGGGTGAGTGGGGCACACACACACACACACACACACACCAATATAATTCATTGTCACACATGTATTCCACACGCTGCATGAGGTCAGAGCTACAGCACTATTGACCTGATAGCCTGCACTTTCCAGCATGCAGAGGAACCAAATAACTTGCAATTTTGTTTCAGTAAGATATGATTCAGATAGCCTCTAATGTCATGCATGCATATACAAACATTCCTGCATAATGGAAGACCTATAAACAGTCAATGTAGACTGGTCAAACTGGTGTATGCAGAGTATATACATACACTAAAGAAAGGGTACACACTAAAACTAGCTATCAAGCAGTTCTGGAAAATGTGATAGTTTCAAGTTAGTGACTGTAACATTGATATCCAGCCTGTGTTTCAGGCTCCTACATGGAAGAGTAATGGTGAAGTACAGTAGGTGAAGGTATATACCTCAGTCAGCACACTACCATACTAAACACAACTACACATCAAACACATTCTATATCAAAGGTAGACTTATAGGGAGCTATACATAGCACACACCCACACACAAGCAACTGTACACACACTGCTCACTAATACAAACAACATACCTCTCCGAAGTGCCTCCTTCAGACCCTCAATATGGACTTGGTCAATTTCTGCGTATTTCATTGCCTCTAGAAGCACTGCCCAAGTGGGGGGCTGTTTGCCCTGGCCTCCTTTCCATCTGATTAGTCCAGCTTGCACAGCCTCCTCGTCATTAAGGGGATTGGCAGTTTTACATGCTTCTATTGCCTCTGTATCAAGTTTTACTCCTTCCAGAACCATATTCACTTTGCCTGCTGCTTTTCTGCTCACATTCTTTCTGAAGAGAATGATGCAGTCATCGTGGTCTGTAGATCAAGAAGGTAAAGCACTTCTCAAGTGTATTCCTCACTAATAACAAATCTAACCAGCTCACCATACACTTTCTGAGACAGGACAGCATCATCCCCACCATCAACAGTAGAGTCCTTAGCCTGTGTAGAGTCTGCCAGTGCACACATGATATTGTGAAAGGTAGGAATGGACATACTGCTGGCATACACAGACCTAAACAGCTATGTGTACGTATACGCATAAATGTGTGTACAGTATCAAAGTCGTCACTGCAACACTCCACACTGTACACACCCCACACTGTGCACACCCCACACTGTACACACCCCACACTGTGCACACTGTACACGCCCCACACTGTACACACCCCACACTGTACACACCCCACACTGTACACGCCCCACACTGTACACACCCCACACTGTACACACCCCACACTGTACACACCCCACACTGTACACACCCCACACTGTACACACTCCACACTGCACACACCCCTCACACTGTACACACTCCACACTGTACACACCCCACACTGTGCACACCCCACACTGTACACACCCCACACTGTACACACCCCACACTGTACACGCCCCACACTGTACACACCCCACACTGTACACACCCCACACTGTACACACCCCACACTGTACACACCCCACACTGTACACACTCCACACTGCACACACCCCTCACACTGTACACACTCCACACTGTACACACCCCACACTGTGCACACCCCACACTGTACACACCCCACACTGTACACACCCCACACTGTACACACCCCACACTGTACACACCCCACACTGTAAACACCCCTTCTAGTAGGCACATAAAAAGACTCTCTGGTAGCCTAGCCACTTGCCTAAAGTGTAATAATGACTATAAACTAGTAAAATAGCGTTTAAATGAGAACTCACTTACTGCGCTATGTGGCGGCCATCTTAATACGATGTTTTGCATATAATATTGTACAGTATATCCTTTTCTTGACCCATTCATATGTTAAATGTATATCCTTTACTAGGTGCATATTTCTATCCTGCCAGAGCTACGTATAAGCACATGCGCTTAACAACCAATCAGTATGGTACGTATATACGGTAGGTTTAAAATTACGATTATTCGTTCTGCATGTGAAGTTTTATGCAGATGGCTAGCTCAAATCATTCTTTTAACTAATTGTAACTCCCACCATCTAAAGAAAACGAATACAGTGTAAGTTATAGTATAACAGCTACGGTATGATAAAAAGACCTATTTCATAGTTAATCAACTGGCTATCACAATAATATAATGCTCATGTCTGGTGGTGGCCATTTTAACATTCATTGTAAACAGTAAAGGCCATCACACAGGATATAAACAGTGATAGGGTACAGCACACCGACCATTTGCATTCCCTCCACACTTTTACCAAGTGAATGGGTTTCATTTGTTCGATCAATCAGTCTTGGAGTGGCCAATAAGTGTAAATGTGGATTGTGCCAACAGCACTACTTCAGACATACAGCACACCAGCTAGCTGCTAACTGCACTATTTTGGACATACTATTTCGCTAGCTAGCCACTTCACTGGCCTGGACCCAAGCGTCCGCTAAGGTAAAGTGCACAGATGGCCCCAACATCAATGTCAGCTGCAGTAAATTGCCCTAGTGAAATACATAACATCAGCATATTTTGCGCCATTATCTCTACTGTAATTTAGGTAAGCTCCTCCCTCCCCCCCCCCCCCCCCCCCCCCATTCTTGATTAACATTGATGCTGCTGCCATTAGAGAAGGGCTCGTCACAGGCATCAACATATGTGCCGTTCTCATCATTACAAGATCTTTCTGGTGCATCATTGTCAGGTATGGAGATATAGCAATGACTTCTAGCAGTGTGCATATGGTGTTAACGGTGTAGTAGGGTGTGTACTGCTGATGCTGTGTAGTGTGCACCATGGAGTGCGAACATGTGCAGAAGATCATACAAAGACAGAGTGGAAGTTGGCATTCTGTATCTTTGTATCTGCATGCTATCATGCCAGCTATGCATGAATCCACAGCTAGTTACTGTACGTACCTGCTGACTGCATCTGCTTTGCATGACGGATGCTTTCCACTGGCTGTTGCATGCGTTCCACACTACACTGAAGGACTTCCTTCAGGCCTTGCTGTCCACGCTGAAGGCCTTGCTGACCACGCTGAAGGACTTCCTTCAGGCCTTGCTGACCACGCTGAAGGACTTCCTTCAGGCCTTGTTGACCACGCTGAAGGACTTCCTTCAGGCCTTGCTGTCTACGCTGAAGGCCTTGCTGTCCACGCTGAAGGCCTTGCTGTCCACGCTGAAGGACTTCCTTCAGGCCTTGCTGACCACGCTGAAGGACTTCCTTCAGGCCTTGCTGTCCACGCTGAAGGCCTTGCTGTCCACGCTGAAGGTCTTCCTTCAGGCCTTGCTGACCATGCTGAAGGCCTTGCTGACCACGCTGAAGGCCTTGCTGACCACGCTGAAGGTCTTCCTTCAGGCCTTGCTGTCCATGCTGAAGGCCTTGCTGTCCACGCTGAAGGCCTTGCTGTCCACGCTGAAGGTCTTCCTTCAGGCCTTGCTGACCACGCTGCAAGCCTCTCAGTATTTCTACACCATTGCAAGAGGAAAGGGAGGATTTCGACAACACTGAGACATCTAAAGCACACATGCACACACAACATGAAGCAGTGATGTACATAAGGGTATACAGATGTACAAGAGAATCGGGATGGTGTAGTGACTCCAGAAGAAATCCACCTTGTAAATTGGCAGGAAACATCCAAAACAAGGAGGGTGGAGCAGCATTGCTCAGCTTTACATGGAAACAACTGCACGGCTTTACATTATCAGAGAAATTCAGGACACATTTCCAACATTCCCCACAACTGGCATGAACTGTAAATTAATGAACACTGAGATGTTGCCATACATAGGGCTACATCAAACTGTTCACACACCCACACTGTACACACCCCACACTGTACACACCTCACACTGTACACACCCCACACTGTACACACCCCACACTGTACACACCTCACACTGTACACACCCCACACTGTACACGCCCCACACTGTACACGCCCCACACTGTACACGCCCCACACTGTACACGCCCCACACTGTACACGCCCCACACTGTACACGCCCCACACTGTACACGCCCCACACTGTACACGCCCCACACTGTACACGCCCCACACTGTACACGCCCCACACTGTACACGCCCCACACTGTACACACCCCACACTGTACACACCCCACACTGTACACACCCCACACTGTACACACCCCACACTGTACACACCCCACACTGTACACACCCCACACTGTACACACTCCACACTGTACACACCTCACACTGTACACGCCCCACACTGTACACGCCCCACACTGTACACGCCCCACACTGTACACGCCCCACACTGTACACGCCCCACACTGTACACGCCCCACACTAGTTTATATAGTTGAGGGCAACAGTGTGTGTCAAATCTAATTCAATAACTATATGTAGGTGTAGGTGACTACAACAACACTGATTGCTCAGAGCAAGCTAAAGTGAGGACAGCATACATGCTGAAGGATTGCAGGGAGAGACTAGCCAGGTATACGCAGTAACCACCTGATTATTCTCACCAAGTGTAAAAGCCACAGGGTTATCCCAACGGACTACTGGTAACCTTGCCTGTTCACTTGACCAAGACAAAGAACATCACATAGAGGACCAGCTAGGCTCTAGTATGGGAAAGGGCTAGTGAAGTGTACAGAAGGTGATGCTATCACAATGTGCCACGCAACTGGAAGCAGACCTGTCCCAGTTATTAGATATCAACCAGTTGGCCAGAGTCGATTATCTTTGCAAGGACAGAAACAACTTTCTGATTGGTTACACCCTCCCACTACAAATAGTATGCAATTTGATTGACCAAACAACACTACACATAATTTTAGAGTTTGATTAAAGACACACACTGTCATCCTCAGCTATATAAACTATTCTCACACTGTACTTTCTAAGTTTGTACACGGCTGATGAAGGCCTTCATGGCCAAAATGTCCTGCTATCAGTTGTTGATTGACTCCGCTACATCATTGCTCACGATCTATTTGCCTATACCTTGCATCTTGCAGTCACATGACCACACTTATATAATGGTTAAGCATCATTAATGAAACAAGTATTTCGAGTTAAAAACTCGTGGGGTTGCCACCCCAACTCGAAATACTTG
Source organism: Ianthella basta (assembly GCA_964019415.1). Classification (NCBI taxonomy): domain Eukaryota; kingdom Metazoa; phylum Porifera; class Demospongiae; order Verongiida; family Ianthellidae; genus Ianthella; species Ianthella basta. The sequence goes on along the minus strand of OZ025885.1, from coordinate 6,300,598 downwards.
CTCCCTTCGGTTGCAGCTCTGTCACTCACAATAGGTAAACATGACATCGCTTCTTAATACCTCAGTAACCTCAGCACACACACACACACACACACACACACACACACACCACTATCACCAGACACATGAGACACACACACACACACACACACACACGCATACACACACACACACGCATACACACACACACACACACCACTATCACCAGACACATGAGACACACACGTGCGCGCGCGCACACACACACACACGTGCGCGCGCGCACACACACACACACACTCACACATGCACAGAGAAATCTCCAGCATTTACAGTGAGTAATTACAGAAACATAATGTACCAAGGAACTCACAGTCGCCAGAGTAGCTAGTGGTCTGTGATGGCAAAAGCTACGTACGTTTGCTACAGCGCAGTACGCGTGGGCCAGGTTCTGAAGAGCATTCAGAAGGGCAACCGTGCGAGTTAAGCTTTTCAACGCTACAAACGGTTGAAGAATGTTAGCGTCTACATATCACGGCGTTCACCAGTTTCTACGTTGCTCCTGTCATGTGTTCCAGGCAACGGAGTGAAGTCCTCTGAGGCGGGCGCGGCCATTATCGAAGAAGGCGCGGGGTGAAGTCGATGACCTGTTGGGCGCTGTCTCGAAGCTGTGTCTTTGCCCGTCGGCCAGAAGTGCTGTAAGAGTCTGTTCCAGGATCCGAGGCGGAATAAAACGTCTAAAGTTCGCTAAGACGTCGCTTAGAAGCCAGTTTTCAGAAGTCCCTTGGCCTCGCACACGGTCCACTTCCGGCCGAATAAAATGGCCAACAATATAAATTCCCTATACCCAATACTTCGCCCAATACATTTAATATAAATGTAAGCATTGACGTACAACCGTAGGTTGGCGTATTATATATATACTAGCAGGAAAGCCCGCCTTCGGCGGGCTTCCCTGCTCCAGCGCCCCCACGACGGCTGCTGCACGATAGCTACTCCATGACAGTGTGGCTTATGATTGTGTGGGTATGTCAGCTGGTAGGCTGCATTCATAGCTATGCATGCATGTTGCAGGCAATGCTGTGTGTAGCATGATGTGGACAGAGAATCGCTCAGAATAAGTGGAATTATGCATGCACTGACAATGGAGATGACATCAAAAATGGAACTGAAGAACAGTGTATGTGGGCACATCAAGTAAATTGGAAGCTTATGTATGCACAGGGGAACACCACGTCTTAAGATGGTTTTGGATAGGTCATGCATGGTACTGTTCCAGGTCAAAGTGTGATGAAAAGTCACTGATTGAGCTATTATATCCCACTTTGGCTTGGAACAGTACCATGCATGTACTGTCCAAAACTCTCAAGACATGCTGCTCACCTGAGTGTACTTAAGCTCCAAGACATGATGTGCCCACACAGATATACAACGGTGGGTAGAAGGTGCAAAATGTTGCCTACAGATTGTTAGCTATCATTGACTTGATGCAAAAGTAGCAACATGCTCACAGAAGGAAGAGGTCTATGATGTTGCTGCATTGTAGACTCATATTGTAGCTGATGTATATCAGAATGGTGCCATAGATAGTGTTGGCTGCAGCTCTGTTGCTTCACAGAAGGAAGAGGTATCCCATGTTGCCCCATTTTAGTCTCATATTGCATCTGATTTACATCAGTATGGTGCCATAGATAGTGTTAGCTGCAGCGCTGTAGCATGGCAGAGCGCGAACGCTCTCCCTTTGGCATGGTGCCGCGTTGGAAGAGGTTAAGTAACCGGAATCCCGTATACGCAGACCGTAACCGGACGAAAAACATGGCGTCATTTTCCGTAATGGAGGGAAAACGTGCGGCGCTCTTCGCAGGCGCAGCGAATCATCTTCCGTCTACCCCCTTATAACCATCACCATGCGGTGCTCTGTAATAAATCCGAGTTTCGCGTCGATCGCGTGCAAACTGCGTAAGGAGTTTGCGAACAAAGGATTTGAGCTCTACCAAATTATATATAGAGATACAGTGCAAGTAACAATATACACCACTTTTCACACCTGAAGCCATAAAATAAACATAATATAATATAATGTTTGGGGACTGTGGGCACCCTGTGGCACAGACCATTGGTAAGATGGCAAACTTAAGGCAAATTTAACGATTTTAAATATGACAGAATTTTTAATTAGGCCTTTGTTTACGTGCAAGGTGGCGCCAAATTGCAAATATAAAATGCCATAGCCCCATATCATTGCTATAGCACATTTATACTGATAGTGGGTGTTATAATAATTTAATATGAAAATCCAGCAAATGCTCACAAAACTTCCTAGGCAAGTGCACGTGGTCAATGAGGCTGTGCACTCAGCAGGGATTAGTAATTAAAGACTCTGGTGTTCAATTAGAAGGCGGACAATTTAGTGTGCGGACAATTTAGTGTGACGTCATGAAACGGTGACGTTTTAGTGTGGCGTCACGCAAACGTCACACCCTAGTCGGTCTAAAATATAGCGTTCATTTCGCAACGTCACCTTTCGCACCTCAAAGACCCCCTTGAATCGGCTGGCAGGAAGAAAGGGCCGCCGCGCACGCTTCTCTTGGCCACCCATTGCCAGGAACTGTGTGCAAGCGCCAAGGGCGCCTCGGAATTTGGGGGTTATGCGAGCGTGAGAGAGTTTCCAGACGATTCTGAGTGCCTACTGCGCAAAGACAGCGAATCAACGGGTACTGGAAAGACATACGGCCTTTGTGGAGGCAGAGCCTTGAGGAAGTGTTCCGAGAAACGCTGTCGTAGTGCCAACAACGTACTCTTCAACCATTAGTCAAACGTGGGACGTTTCCACCTGAACGCGTATATGGTAAGCTTAAGCAGGAGAGCGCTCGCGCACAAGTTGGCCTGCCGCGAGTCAATGCGCTCGACTGGATGAAGGCTCTTCTGGGTAACACTGTGCTGTGCTTGCCTGATTCGGTGAAAGAAATAAACTCCAATGTGGCTCATTGTGTATGTGCCTGTACACTACAGCTTTCCGTAGTGCGTATTGCACCATAGACTTTAGCTATGGTGGCATTTTACATGCATAAATATAGCCATATGCATTGACACCACACACTTCCAGTGTGTGTGCACCTTGCATTTCTTCACTTACCCACTGGCACACTCACCACTGAAGGCAAGCTTTCTTACAAGTGCTCCATCACCACCACTGACTTCCACATTCACATATGGTGAGACAAATGGTGATAGGGTATTTGTACAGAATCCTGCCAAAGGCAAGCTAGCGCGCAAGTGCACAACTGCCAGCACTGACTGCTACATACAAATACATGTACAGCAAACATCACCATACACCTATAATGTCACATGCCCAAATATTATAATATTATGTAATATACAACCACTACATGCTACTATCCCATGGCACCCCTTCTATGACACCACTACCACCACCATGCACCATCATCACAGTGCAAGTTGCAATCTGTGCATGCAGTAATACTGTATATGTGCAAGTGCTACTAGGAACAAGACCACCAGTGCAAGTTGCCAAGGGTAACCACCCCGAGTGCAGGTAGAGTGTTTGTGCTATATATACATCACCAGCACCACCAGCACCATCACCACCACCACCACCACACAGTGCAAGTTGCAATCTGTGCATGCAGTATATGCGTCAGTGCTTCTATGAACAAGGCCACCAGTGCAAGTTGCCGAGAGTAACCACCCCAAGTGCAAGTAGAGTGTTTGCGCTAGTTGAAGGAAGGAAAAAACACCAGCGCAGTTGCTGAAGGTCACGACATTCACGACACTTACGACATTTTTAATTTATTCCATTTAATGTCTATAATACAAGAAGTACCAAATGCTGCTGCCCTTGTGCAAGTAACAATTGCTTGCTGCATCGGGCACTCCAATGGTGCTCGTGCTTGTCCTGACCCTCTGTAACTTGCGCTGGTAGTCTTTTCCACCACCAAGTAATTGGGTGGGGTTTGGGGGTGCTGGTGGGCTAGAGTGCAAGGTACAAGGTTCAAGGTTCAAGAGCCAGAGATTATGGGATGTCAATGAATCACACCCAGGCCATGGCGGCAGGATTTTCAGTGACTGCACCCCCTAACAACAATCATTGCCCACTGAACACAAATTTAAACTGATTCACTCTGACTGATGAAATTGCTTGTATAAGTCTGTGTGTATTGTGGGCTGCTCGCTAAAGGGATTCCCCTAATGCATGTTAAGAACATTACTGATTCCAATTCCGATTCCCATTTGTTTACTCTGAGGGCACATGTGGTCCTGATCCTCTAGATCTGTTACTTGTGCTGGTTGTCTTTTCTGCCACCAACTAGTGCATTTACTCTACTGACACACGTGGTTCTGCACTCTGTTACTTGCACTGGTGGTCTTTTTCTATCTCCAACTACCACATTTACTCTACTGCCACATGTGGTGGTCCCATTGTTACTTGCACTGTGTGGTGGTGGTGGTGGTTGTATGTGGCGGTGGTATATCTATATATATAGTATGGTGATTGCACAACTATAGGGATTTAAGCATTGGCAAGTGGTTCTATATATGTGATATAGACCTGAAAAGAGGTCTGATATCACGATATCAAAGCTCTGATTGCGCAACAGGTCTGATATCAAGAAGGAATGTAATGAAACCAGAGCCAAATGTGCGTACTGTCAGGCGAAGCAGTCTTACCATTTCACTGGGGCCGTGACAATCAGTGCTGCGGAGAATCTTGACGCTCCAAGAAAAAACGCAACCGCTAAAAATCGTCGCACGAAGGAAAGTCAGTTGGACAAGATACATGCGTAAAGGGACGTATTCTAGGAACCAAGCACTGAGTCCGGCTCTGTTGCACGAAACTATGGCGCGGAAGACGCGCAGACACGGTCCGTTGAGCGACTTTTTCAGATGACGATAACAAAGTCCAGCTGGGTATCGTCGAAAGCTCTCAAATATGGTTAAAATTGGCCCCTCCAGTTCTGAGTCCGCATCGAAGTCGGTGTTCTGCCAGAAAATAAGCGTTTTCAAGACTCTCCGTCCAGCACCCTGTCACGGCCACAACCAAAACTGCTGACTGTGCATTATTTTGAATTCGGTTCCCTGTAATCTCATTGGTCAGCGTATTGCCAATAGGCGCGCAGTATTCTCATTGGTTAGCCCCTGAAGCCTGTTGTGACGTCACAGAGGCGTCTACTGAATGCAATGGTGCCGTAGCCCGTTCCAGAAGGATCAGTGATGTAATGCAGGCGCTTATGGAATGCAAATGGCGTCGACGCCGGAGAGGTCTGGGCTCGATATTGCTGCAGAAAGTCCGTTCCTGTTGCGCACTCACCATACTATATAAGACATATAGTATGGTGATTGCGCAACTATAGGGGGATTTAAGCATTGGCAGGTGGTCCTATATATGTGATATAGACCTGAAAAGAGGTCTGATATCATGATATCAAAGCTCTGATTGTGCAACAGGTCTGATATCAAGAAGGAATGTAATGAAACCAGAGCCAAATGTGCGTACTGTCAGGCGAAACAGCCTTACCATTTCACTGTGGCCGTGACAATCAGTGCTACGGAGGATCTCACACACACACACCAACACACACACACACACACACACACACACACATACACACACCAACACACACACACACACACACACACACACACACACACACACACACACACACATTCTAAGCTCACACTAACCTGCAAATACCCATACAACTACTTACCGTAAATATTCTAAAAATTCATAATTTTTTTAATTACCTGTCAACCCTTCCTTCCATTTTTCCATTCTCTGTAATATTTCATCTTGTTCTTGATGTGACTCTTGACGCCACTCTACAAAATCATACACAAGGAAACAAATACATACACCCATTCACACACACACACACACACACACACACACACACACACACACACACACACCAACACACACACACACACACACACACACACACACACACACACACCACACACACACACACACACACACACACACACACACATACCAACACACACACACACACACACACACACACACACACACACACACACACACACACACACACACACCAACACACATCAACACACACACACACACACACACACACACACACACACACACACACACACACACACACCAACACACATCAACACACCAACACACACACCCACACACACACACACACACACCAACACACACACACACCAACACACACACACACACACACCAACACACACACCCACACACACACACACACACACACACACACACACCAACACACCAACACACACACCCACACACCCACACACACCAACACACACACACACACACCTCCTCCTCCTCCTCTGTACTCCTTGTCCTTAAGGACGTTGGGCAGGATCTAGGACGACATGTTACGGTGGTCTTCTAACGGTTGGTGGATGAACGCTCTCCACCTTGCGCGGTCCTTTACCACTGCTTGCCAGTTAGGCAGGCTTGCCAGGTCTTGGTTGACTACATCGACCCATCGCAGTGGTGTTCCTCCAGGGGGTCTACGCCTTCCTCGTGGTCTGCTCTTGATGATTTGACGCTGCGGACGATGAATAGGCATTCTCAACACGTGTCCAAGCCACTGTAATCGTTTCAGTCTTAGCTGGTCTCTCACAGTTGTCTCTCCACACTCTTCCAAAACATCAACATTCCGTCTTCTGTCCCATAGAGTGAGGCCTAAAATGTCTCGCAGGCACCGCATCTGAAAGGTTGTTAGTCTACGGATGTCCTTCTGCGTCACTGGCCATGTCTCAGCACCATAGAGGAGGGTAGACATCACCATCGTTCTGAAGACACGTAGTTTGGTGGATTTGCTCAGATACCTACTTCTGAAGACTTTGCGTCTCAGCATCTGATACACAGTGCTTGCCTTGTTCACTCTTACTGTCACCTCCTTCTCTACCCTTGCTGACTGCCCCACCTCACTACCAAGATATGGAAAAGACTCGACTTCCTCCAGAGCTTGATCTTGCAGCAAGATGGATGAAAGCTCTGCTGGGTCTTGTTGTTCTCCTACTGCCAATACTTTAGTCTTTTCCACACTGATACGCATTCCCCACCGCTCACATGCTTCATCCAGGACTGTTAACATGTGCTGTAGCTCACTCCTGGACTCTGCAATGAGAGCCATGTCATCTGCGTACCTGGCATCTTGGATGTGGGCTGAGGCAGGAGTCTTATCTCGATAAGACAGGAAGAGTCCTCCCTCAGTGGAATACTCCATATGTACACCTCCTCCAAGCACTGACATAACCCCTTTCACAATTTGATCTAGGAAGCAATTGAACAGGAGGGGAGACAGGATGCATCCTTGTCTCACTCCAGTCTTAACTTCAAAAGCCTCTGAGGTGCCCTCCGCTGTTCGCACACAGCATTTGGCTTCAGTGTACAGTTCTCCTACTAGGTTTACCAGCTGGTTGGGGACCCCATATGATCTCAGTACCGCTATCAAGGCTGCACGGTCCACTGAGTCGTAGGCTTTGATGAGGTCCACGAAACAGAAGTACACTGTAGTGTGGTATTCCGTTGCCTTCTCAACTACTTGTCGCGTCAGCCAGATCTGGTCCACCGTGCTCCTTCCTTTCCAAAATCCACACTGTGCTTCCATTAGTTGTGGTTCCACTATCACTTGCATTCTTTCTAGTAGGATTAGGGCCAGCACCTTACCAGGGATACTTAGGAGCGCTATTCCACGGTAGTTGTCACAATCATTTCTTGCTCGTTTCTTGTGGACAGGGATCAATGTGGCATCTTTCCATTCTTGTGGTACCTTCCCAGATTTCCATACCTGCTGTACCACCTCTGTGAGCCAGTCAATGGCTGCCTCTCCCCCTTTCTTCAGTAGCTCAGCTTCAACTTCATCCTGTCCTGCTGCTTTGCCATTGCGTAACTTCCACACCGCTTTCTTCACTTCTTCTCTTGTCACTTCGGGTGTCTCTCCATGTGACCGGTTTTCCAGCTCTGATACTACCTCCTCTGCTACTTCGTTCCGGACATTGAGCACTTTCTCAAAGTGCCTTTGCCATCTGGCAAGTTTCTCTTCAGGTCTCTTAAGAGTCTGGCCCTCCTCGTCCAAGATCGTGTTTGTAGGTAGTATGCTGCTATTGGTCAACTTTCTCATCCTTTTAAAGAAGTTTCCATGTCTGTGATGCCTGATGTCCTCTTCCATCTCCGTGATTTCATTTTCAAGCCACTTCTCCTTATCACCCTTCAAAGCTTATCTCACTTTCTTGCACATGGCCTGATACTCCTTCTGTTTCTTCTTATCTGTGCGGTGTTCCTGCCATCTTCGGAATGCCATGCGCTTTGTTTCAACCAGTTCAAGAGTGTCATCGGAGATCCACTTCTTCTTTGCCATACGCCTCCTTTTTAGATGTTGTTCTGCCGATCCCACAAGTGCTTCCTTTAGTTCACTCCACCTCTCTTCGACACTGCCTTGTTGTCTTCTTTTATCAAAGGACTCCCTTAGAGCCTCCACATACGCCATCCTTCTATCTGTTTTCCCGAGCAGTGCTGTTTCAAATCGCTTTCCCTTCCTTTGGTTTGACTTCTTATCTAGTTTGAGGCGTAAGGTTACTACCACCAAGCGGTGATCGGTGTCTAGATCTGCCCCTCTGAAAACCCTGGTGTCCATCACCGAAGGTCTCAGTCTGCGCTTCACCAACACATAGTCTTTTAGACTAAGCTTGGCTCTTGCATCCGGTGGGTACCAGGTGGCTTGGTGTATAGTCTTATGTGGGAAAAGTGTGTTTGTGATACACATCTGATGTGCGCTGGCAAACTCCACAAGCCTCTCCCCATTATCACTTGTTCCCTTTCCCAGTCCATGGGGGCCAACTACTCCCGGTACACTGTCTCCAAGTGATGCGTTAAAATCTCCAAGTAACATGGTAAGGCCATTTGTCTTAGTCATAACCCCATCTAGGTCAGCATAGAACTGCTCTTTCACTTCCTCACTGGCTTGGTTGGTAGGTGCATACCCAACTATGATTGCTAAAGGTCCAATGCGAGTTAGTACCTCAGCGGTCAGTATCCTGGGGGATACTGCTTCATGGTAACGTAGGGCATTCCATGCATAAGGGGAGAAGGCTAGGCCTACTCCTTCAGCTTTTCTCCCATCAGTTCTTCCTGAGAA